>JADFUC010000963.1:0-390084 GCA_019722365.1 Lithospermum erythrorhizon | reverse complement strand
TGAATACCCCCCTGAACATTTCTTCCATTTCTCTCTTCATTGTCGCCAACTCAAAATCGGTTAATATCGTTTCCTCTATCATTCTCTTCGGGAAGGCAAGAAATTTCAAGTCTTCTAGATATTTCTTGGGTTTTGACATAGCTTTACTTTTTAGTTGACTTTTTCCATAATTTCTAATTTTATGATAAATCTTAGTTGGTTACGTGGGTTCAAGGATTTATATAAATACTTAATTCAGATTAGATCATCAGGACATTCATGGTCGAGTTGACTTTTAGGTTTTCTACGACTTTTTAGGATATTATTTTTATAAGACTTTAAATGTGTAGGAGGTTATATTGGAGATCTTATTATAGTTGTTATGATGTTAAATCGGGTGGGATTTAAAATTGATTAAAGCGGTGTTATTAAAAAGTGTAAATTTCAAGTTGAAGTTATAATTGATATTTCGAGTATGTATTGTTACTCATGGACTCGATGACATTAGTTAGAATGACTTATAAGTCGTATTTGTACCCAGAAAGTGATAAGATGGAATTTTAGCGGGGGACCGATTGGGTTGTGTCCGACGGGATTGTTAATTCGATAGTTTATCCGTCATGTTAGATCATTAGAGATAGTTCCCCAAGAGTCAAGGTATCTTCTAGAACGCCAGTATAGTAGTGGGTCTTGATTATACTTTCTCGGGTGTTGCTTTAGGCGCTGGATCGTGGAAAAGGCGCTACCTTGATTGTTTTTCGCGGTTGCTCATGGTAGCTGGGCCAGAAGTAGTACTTATCTCACGGGTGTTACTTTACGTATTCATTTTAAATCGTGCGGAACATGTTATTGCTAAGTATGACCACGCGAGAATGATATACATGTAATGTTTGTATGATTATGTGTTATTCCATTTCCTCGTGAGCCATGATACGATTATGATTATATTCTCAGGATGCTTGAAGATTGTTTGAGGTAAAGAATAGCTTCTAACCTCAACTTATACTGGATGTGGCCTTGTCGGCACTTATGATTTCGTAATTGGCCGGGCGATCAGTTGACTTACGATTAAAGCACAAGCAAAATGCTGCATTTGGATATTGTTTGAAGTAGTAGTTTGGTTATTGAGAAAGTGATGACTCGGTGACTCGAGTATCGTGTTTCGACCTATGTTGACGATTAGGGGTTAAAGTGACTCTCCTCGGGCAGATATGCGACGATACGTGCCTTATACTTAGTGTATAAGCGCTGTGCACTATACTTAGTGTATATGCCGGTGTGCTCATACTTAGTGTATAAGAAATGTGTGCCTTATACTTAGCGTGAGTAAGAGCGCGTGGCCTTATACTTAAGCAGAGAGCGCCGCGCGCCTCTTTATACTTTGTGTATAAGAGCGTGCCTTATACTTTGTGTATAAGTGTGCTTTTGGCCTTATACCGCTGCATAAGGGGTGATTATCGATACCATTCCCCGCATCTGGACAAAGATAATGCTGCATTGTATGCTGGTATACCGCGGGATACGAGGATGTGAGGTCTGACGACTAGAGTTTAATGCTGAGTCTATTGATTTCTTTCTAGAATCAGGTGTCATGAAACCTCTATATATTCATGTATTATGTCCTAGACTCCTGGAATTATGTTGTATGACCTTTTAGGTGTCCTCGATATATGTATTGTATTCACATTTGACTATTATATTATTGATTGACTCTCAAGTTTATGGTAAGTCCACCGCTGCTAAGTTTCAATTAAGCTTCCGCTGGCTTACACCCCTTTTCGTGATTGGGCGATTTCATTTGTGCCAGTCGACAGCGGCAGCTGAGCTAAGAGGTCAAGCTGAGAGTTTTGTTCCGAGTGGCTAAAGCAGCATCGCTATGATCCTCACGCCCGATTTTTTGATGTGTTGTCAACTATTTTGATTGTCAGAAGTTTTTGAAACTTTAGCTCACGTGGGCAGCTATTGTCATTTTGTATTCGAGTACGCATTTCATTTCTTTTCAGAAGCCTCACGCATTACTTTATTTTGGGATATGTTGTATATATATATGGGTTGGTCAAGCTGATATCACCGATGGATTATAAATTTTAAAATCGCTTTACTTGGGAAACTTAATTGAGATCACATTTTTGGATGAAACGAATTTTGTTTTAAACTGAGTCGTCCATCGCTCGCGGACTCGTGTTCCGGATTTTAATGACTCACTGCATGGCCGAATTCGGGCGGTCGTTATGATCTCTCAGCCTCTCACGCTTGTTACCGACGTTTATGGGACGTTATAAATGCTTATTCAGCTCATACTGAAAGAAAGAAGTCATGTTTCCACGACACACTTCTTATGGTTAGCCTACGACTGTAGATCGCTAAGGATAAAGGAATTGTAAGATAATCGGTCTACATGCTCGAGTGTTGGAATCAATGAGAATTGATTCCATTTATTATGCCCGCTGCGACAATTTATCAATTCATTTACCAAATGGGTTAAATGCGATTATCAAAACTTGTTGCTCAACTTAGTAATCAGATATTAATAGTGCGGGTTCTCACGATAATTTAATTGCTATGAGCGATCATAGATCTTACTATTAATCGTTATAATAATAGTAATTGGTCAATTATTATTATTATACAACTTACTATCTCGAAGTTCGTAAGGTCACACACATATAGCCGACGCTGAAGTTATATGTCATGTATGAAATTAAAGAGAACCGTAATTAAGAAATGTGCTTCTAATTACAAGGGTTCTACATTTTATGTAGAATATCATTGAACAAATAGAATCAATTAAATAGTTATTTAATTGGTTTGAGTAATTTAAGTATTTATCATACCCGTAAAGATTATTGATATCGACTCAATACTATTTAATTGCTTACTCAAATAGTTCAACCATTAGCAACTCATTAGTGTCTTAACGAACTAATAGAAGTTAATCTAGTCAATGTAATACTTAACGATATTTATCGGGCTTGTTTTAACCTAGCCCTATATAAACAAACTTTAGGGCTTTTTCATGACATAACAATAGAAATAATTTTCACTCAAAAAATCCTAAAGTAGCCGCCCCCTTTGGCCGAAAATTCTCTCAAGAATTTTTGGGGTTTTTGATTTTGTTCATCCTTGTTTACTAGCATAAATTGGTTCTTGATTCAACTCTCTTGGTGTGGACCAACTAGAGATATCACAATGATTGATATTGCAACAAGGAGTCGGTGGAAGTCAAATTCACTGCCAGGAATTTGAAAGTTGTGGAACTTTAGTGGAATTCTATTCTGCAACGTAAAGACTGCTTATTCATATATCAAATATATATGTTTTAAAATAATGTAGTACGCACTTTAAGATCCCTGGAATTATGGATTTGTATTTATACTCTATATCCATAGCATTTTCCAACACATCACGCATTAGGCTACATTACCACAATATCATGATGCACTAACAAGCCCCTCGACATACTAATCCAGAAAGAACTAAAAGCCAAGCACTTCACCCCGACTCTCAAGGGGCGAGCGACCTTATGTCGTTGGCTAAAAGGAAATCTTCACCCCAATCAATTGGAGTGCGCATCCCGCGATTAACTCCCATAGTATCTCGTGGCAGAACCTCGAGATATCGTTAGTACGATCGTTTCACGCTTTTATGAATTACGCAATAAACAAATTACATGACGTGCAATATTTTAGGTTTCTTTTATTTTGTCCCCTAAACTATCGCCATCTTTCAAGTTATCCCCTCGAAACTATTATCTTTCAAGTTTGCCCCCTAAGTTATCCTTCCTTTCAAATTATTACCCCCTGAAGTCAAGTTTTGAAGTCAAATTGGATCAAATTTTTGTTTGACAAAGGATAAATTCGGAATTACATGTATATTATACGGCGGGCACTTTTATAATAACTTAACATGCTAAAAGGTTTTACAATACTTAAAATAAATAAAAAATCAATTAAGAACCCCTCTAAATCCCCTTATCATTACCTCTACCCCCTACTAAAAAGCAATTCAATTCTTCCCTATAAGAAATTCATCCCTATCGCCTCATATCTCATCCAATTCTATGACTACTATTTTCAAGAGCTATATATGTAGGGTATCAGCGTAAGCATGGTGGAGGAAGAGCGGTAGAATGGTGGCAAAATCTTAGTCTCAATGCCGCCCTCGAATCGAAGTCAGGGGCTAAGTGGTTGTCATGGTCGCATCAACGATTGAGTCAGTTATTAATCTCGTTGAATGTTTTAGAAGTGAAAGAGGCGGTTGTGGTAGTGATAGTAGTTGCGGTCGAATTGAACGCGCGGTGGGCTAAGCTTGTGGATGGTCATATCGAAAAAATCAAACGCACCGATTCTGAACTAAGTTGGTTTGATTTTTTTGAACCGAACCCGACGAGGCTCAATAATTTAAAACCGGAATAATTTTTTGGTTGGTGGTTTACCCAAACCGAATCGCACCGAACCAATCCTTGCCAATCATTTATATATAATTTATATTTAATTTTATTATATATTTAAATAAATATTTAATTATTTATAACATATTGATATTTAGATTGGATTAAAATTCTAATATTAAACTTGGATCATGATTTTCTTGCTAAAATCATATTTGTACGGTCCATTTAAATTAGACTTGTAAATCATTTGTTATTAGATTATTAGTAAGTTGTTCACCGGTTATTAATTAGTAATTATATGTTAGCCTATTTAGCTTTGTATATCTAGATTTTAAAAGTTTTGTTGTTTATCGTACTAAGTTTCTTATTTCATTATTTGCTCAGGATATAGCTCAAATTGCACATTAGTTTTTCATGTAACCAATTTCTCATGACATTAACTTGTTATTTTCTTTTCTTAACATATAATAAAGCAAAGAAAAGCCAACAAGATCTCGAGATTGTGAGTTTAAGTGAAGTTGTCACACTTGGCTTCTTTCATTTTGCCTCCTCGGTCTGAGTCAGTACCTGTTGCCTTGTCATTTTTGTCTGCAGCCTCATCCAGCTTCCCAGCTAAATTACCCCTCATCATCTGGTTTTCTTGAATAATTAGATCAGTTTTAGCTCTGACAAATGGTAAATTTGTACTATATTTGAGGGGTATCTTTTATACAACATAACATTACAAATATATTAAATAAATAATCAAATTAACAACCCCTCTCAAATCCCCGCCCAACATCATCCTCAAATCTCCATAGACTCATCACCACCCATCCCCAACGTCAACCATAGCTCCAAACTGCAGAACCAATTCTTTGTCCACTTTAATGGCCCAAATGTTAATGTACTTTCATACCCTCATCCAAAGATTCAATCTTTATGTGTTTGTTGTTCAAAAAAATTAATTTTTATGAATATTTAGGATGTTTTGTAGTTTTTGTTTTGGATTGCTGATTCTACTTTCAGGATTAGTAATTTCTCTCGTTGATTCTACTTTTTATAAGTACTTCGATAATTCTATTATTGGTTATAAATTTTTAATTTTTCTTGTCGAATTTCTCATATAAAAAATTTTTTAGCTTCTTAGCTTATGATTAAATTGGGAAATTAGTAATTGGCTAAGGTTTTTTTCCCAGCCTTCTAAGCTAATTTACTACAAAAGACTCCAACTAGACTATCGACAACCGCCTTTATTCACTAAGCGAGGCCTACCGAAGGTCAAGTAACGCCCAGAACCGAGATCGTTAAAAGGCCCCTTTTTTCAAATATACCCAAAAGCGGACACGGTCATCCATTCAACGGTTGGGTATCGGGAAAGAGACTTCCGCATCCTCTATAAATAATTCTTAGCATTCACTTCATTAAAGGTAATGCCATATTGTCGCCCCTCCCATATTTATTACCAACTTTAAACATCCCTCGTTCTAACTTGATCGTCGGAGTGTCTGTGGTCACCGAGTGGCCATACTTTCAGGTATAACGGCGGACCATTTACACTCTAATGCGACCACGGCTTGTGACCATGCTAAGTTGACACTACAACCATCTCAACCCGAAACACTAAAATATTCAAGGTCCGTGACAAGGAAGACATTCAAATAAGCTATTCCTCAACCTACGAAGCTCAAAATCAATCGCATCAACTATAATTTTGTTTGAATTAAGCAAGATCGCGAGAACTTACCGCATTTAACGGTGCGGATTTTTGGTTTATGCTTGATTTTTAGAAGATTCTATTTGTATTGATATTTTATTTTCATTCTGTTTGTAGAATATTTTTTTAGATTTCATACTATTAATCTTAAAAATGGCAAAGTTTTTATGGTTTGAGGCGCCAGGGAAGCGAAAGTGGAATTTAAACGCTATCCTTACAAATCTCCATCAATTGATTTTGAAAAGGGGGGAAAGCGACGACGGTCACGCCAATGGTTTGTAGCGGCGCGACGGGTACGTGTCGGTAATAAGATTGTTGGTGAGTGGCGCTGTGGGGCGGTAAGAAGATTTACGGGGCGCAGTAATGCTGCATGGACGGTTTTGAATACGATTTGGTCAAGATTCGCGTAGTAACAACGATGGCCGAAAAGTCGAGTCGCGCGGGGCAAGTGATGAAACAAGGATATTTAGGAACGACAAGCCAAGGATTGGTAGGTCATAATTTAATTATTTATTCATTTTATTATGATTTAAGTATTATTAAAATATACCCATATGTTACGTTATTATAAAAAGTGCCCTTCAAATCTAATATATATAATTTCCTCAATTTACCCTTTTGTCAAATTAAAATTTGATTCAATTTGACTTCAAAACTGATGGTTATGTGGTAATTAAAACAAGGATAGCTTGAAATGCACGCTGAAAGAAAGATTAAAAAGAACTCGAAGATAACGAGAAGTTTAGTGATGTAATGAAAAGTTAAGCCTTTACTTTTTCTCGGATACGCCTCGACCATGCTTATGTTTGTATTAGACATTAAAAAAATCAGAAGAAGCTTAAATTTTAATATTTATTTGGGTCAGTTTTTGTATAATCCATATTACATCCGTAAAAAACATGAATAACACCAAATAGCACCGAAAACCGATTCACATCAGCATCGAAAAATTAAAAACCCATTTGCACCGAATCGAAAACCGAAATATTAGCTTTTAAAGGCAAAACCCACACCAAATCGCATCACGTCATCCTAAAGGCAAGGAGCTCCCCGGGCAGGGTTTATCTTCTTCTCTTCATAAGCATCCCCCAACTTTCCAATAATTCAAAAGCACTTTCGGCTTATAATGCATGCCACGCCATGAGCGCTCAAAAAGGTCTATTCTTGGTCAAAATTTGTATAAAAAGTTTGAAAATTATTTATGAAGATTATAACTTTATTGGATTTTTCAAGGAAATTATTTGTAAAGATTGCAACTTTATTGAATTTTTAAAAGAAATATGTTTTTTATGCAACCCATTTTAGCAAATTGTCTAATTCATGTAAAAGAGTAAACCATGTTCAGTTTTTCCATTGCTTAAACCATGTTCAATTGACGGAGATCTGCAGGTACCATGTATTTTGGTGTCGTACAAGGCTGTGGTGGATGTGCGTTTATTTTAATTTTAAATATATTAATTTATTTTCAAAAATACCCAAAATATCTAATGTATATGAAATTCCAAATTTATCCTTCTATTAAAAAATATTTTTACAATTTTAAAAGAAAAACTTGATTTTTGTAGGCACTAAAGAAATATATTATAAGAAATTCAAAGATAATAGCTTTTAAGGCAAACTGAAAATATAATAGTTTTGTAAGAAATTAAAAGATAGTGATAATTCAAGAGTCAAAACGAAATAAAGAAATGACATATCGGGGCCAGACATAAACGGTAGATAGATGATATTTTCCGTAAAATCGAAAAAACCCTACATTTATAGTGTTGCATATCTTTATATCAAATTATAGAAAACATTTGGGAATTTGAGGGATTTAAATTTTGAGGGCCTTTTCTGCTCAATATTCTCGTAAATTATAAAAAGATCCATTTATACTAACCTTTAAGCTGATTCAAATTTCACTTATTTGCAAGTAAGTCCAATTAATTATTTTAATTTTCAATTCACTCCCTTTTTATTTTTATCTGGATTTGAATTTAAGATTTTTTGATTTTTGGGTTATTGAATTTTAGTTTTTTAGCTTCAATTGAAGCAATTTGATTATTTATAGAAGTTTGTTAGAATTTTGGTTGCCCTAGATCCAGAAATTGTGTTTAAGGTTTGATTTAATTTGATTCTGAATATGTTATTATAATATGCTTTATTTGAATAGAACCCAATCATTTTTGTTTGCTTTTTGTTGTTTGTGTTTCCAGTTTTTTTTTGTGTAATTTGGTGTAAATATGGGTTGTTCGACTGTCACTAAAAAAATGATTCCTCCATTTCGATAAGATCGTCTAATTTTGAATTTTGATGCTCGACTTTTTAAATTTTGAACTTGAATATTTGTGTATATGTTGTATAATATTTGGGAGGAAATGTATCAAAAAATAGTATTTTATCGTAATTTACTGTGAAGTTTGACCATTGAAAATCAAACGAGACTATCTTTTTGGGATGGAGGTAGTAGTAGTCGTTTGGTCTTGATAAATGATGAAGATATTCCTATGATTAAATATGTGTGTGTTTGCGTTTGTTTGTTTGAGGGCACTGTCACTGATGTGCTGCTAACTATAATGTGTTATCTGCACCAAACATGTTACCTATGGTGTGAACGTTAAAAGATTCGTGTTGTTTTAACTGGCGTAACATGATCATCGTATCCTTGATGTGAATAATGCTTCTTAACGGGTTTGAGGCTAAGCTTCTCTTTTGATGTTGATTGGTTGTTTAGGATGCTGGTTCTGGGATGTCCCCGTTAGGACTTGTGTGGCCTTCTTTGTTGGTTGGTTAGATTCTCCTTATTTGATTTCAGACGTAAATGCCATATTCTATCATTTAATTGCGAGTTTTTATGGTGGAAGCTGAAACTTTATATTGTTGGTAGTTCATGTTAATTCTTTTTCAGGCTTTGTTGTAAATCGTAGACTCTATGATCATATACCTTGTCAACATATTCATATGTTTTTTAAACGGTTTTCTTTTATTATATGTATTGAATTTTTTAAAGAATTTAGAGGGAATTTAAGCAAACATTTTCTTGAAGTAATCTGCATTTGCAATACGCATCATCGAGAACGAGTCCATGTTTATCTTTCAATGTGAAATTCTCCCCTTCAACTATTTTTAGCTGATCATATTTGTGACTGCTGAGGTATATCTGTGGCTTTTGATAATAATATATATTCCTATGCATTGCAAAAAATAAGATCATGCAGAAATCAGAATAGGAGTATACAGTCAACCTTTGGAGCCTCGTCTTGGCAATATGGAGTGCAACAGAGATGAGGCTGTCCGAGCGAAATTAATTGCTGAGAGAAAGATGGAGACAAAGGATTATTCTGTAGCTAAGAAATTTGCTTTGAAAGCCCAAAATTTATATCCTGGCCTGGAGGGAATTTCCCAAATGTTGACAACAATCAATGTGTACGTATCTGCCGAGAATAAAATAAGTGGGGAAGTGGACTTTTATGGTGTGCTTGGTGTACCGCCATCAGTCGATGATGAAACACTTAAGAAGCAATATCGTAGGTTGGCTCTCGTGCTACATCCTGATAAAAATAAATCAGTTGGTGCTGATGGTGCATTTAAACTTCTCTCAGAAGCTTGGAGTTTGTTGTCTGACAAGACCAAGCGATTAGCATATAACCAGAGGAGGGGTCCAAGAGGATTCTATCAAAAAGTCGAAATTCACTCAACTGCTCCTTCAGTTCGTCCCCGGGAGAATGGATTCCATAGTTTCTCAGGTAGGCCAGCTTCGGCCCCAAAAGCCCGGCCTAGCGCTGCACCCTCAGCAGTTCCCACTCCATGCCATAAAAGAAGTGATACTTTCTGGACTATTTGCCATCAGTGCAAGATGCATTATGAATACCTTAAGGTATATCTCAACAATACTCTTCTTTGCCCCAACTGTCATGAGCCTTTTATCGCTAAAGAGACAGCCGCTCCTTTCAGTCATTCCATGTCATCAAATTCCACTACTGGCCAAAACCATCAGGGTTCAACTGCTCAAAGTTCTAGTGGTACTTCGGGTCCAGGTTCAAATGCTCCAAGACCAGGTTCAAATGCTCCAAGACCAGGTTCAAATCCCCCAAGACCAGGTTCAAATGCCCCGAGACCAGGTTCAAATCCTCCAAGACCAGGTTCAAATGCCCCAAGACCAGGTTCAAATGCTCCAAGACCAGTGCCCACTGGTCAGAATGCATTTAATTATGCAGACCTTAGGCAAGGTCAACCTTCGAGTAGTGCTAGTGGCAATAGCCTAGATCCCTCTATTTCTCTACGACAGGAAAAGCTGAAAAGAGATCAGGATGCAAGTCAAATTTTCAGTTCTTTCTTTAAAGGACAAACACTTAATAAGAAGAGTAGAGTAGATACTGATGATTATCCTTTTGGAGAAAACACGGCTCATTGGCCTGCTATGGGAAATAATAATGGCAGTGGTAGCTCGGGATCAAATAGAGGTGATTCTGAAGCAAGATCGATTCATGGTTTTCCTGGAAGTCATCAGAAGCCGAAGAGCTTCAGAGAGCTAACACCAAATGAACTTCGTTATTTACTAGCGCAGAAGGGTCTGAATGAGATCCAAAAGAAGCTCGATGAATGGAAACCAAAAACTTCAGCAAAAGCTGAGGTTATGAAGAAAGAACAGGCGAAAACAGCTTATTATCAAGGAAAGTATATAGGAAAACAACATGACATGAATGGGATTAATGAACCATCTGCTTCCCAAAGATCGGATCCAGTTAAGAACTCTTGTCATAGTGCTTCTGATGTCGAGAAAGAAGGCAATCCTGAGGCAGCATCCATGAATGTTCCTGATCCTGATTTTCATGATTTTGACTTGGATAGGTCTGAAAATTCATTTTTAGATAATGACGTCTGGGCAGCATACGATAATGATGATGGCATGCCCCGGTTTTATGCACTGATTAGTAAGGTGATCTCGAGGAAACCATTTAAGGTGAAGCTCAGCTGGTTGAACTCAAGAACAAATAGTGAATTTGCAACTATTGACTGGGTGGGTTCGGGCTTTTATAAAACGTGTGGGGAGTTTAGAGTTGGTAACCATAAGAATTATACATCCATCAATTCTTTTTCCCACAAAGTTAAGTGGTTTAAAGGTCCTCGTGGGACAGTTCAAATATTCCCCAAGAAGGGGGATGTCTGGGCACTCTATAGGAATTGGTCTCCTGATTGGAACGAGCATACGCCTGATGAAGTGATACACAAGTATGAGATGACATTAGTTCTGAATGACTACAGTGAGGAGGAAGGTATATCAGTTGCTCCTCTGGTAAAGGTTGATGGTTTCAGAACAGTGTTTTATCCGCATATGGATGCTGAAAAGATCAGACGGATACCAAAAGAAGAGATGTTTCGATTCTCTCATCAGGTACCAAACTACTTGCTTACTGGTGAAGAGGCGAAAAATGCTCCCAAGGACTGTCAGGAATTGGATCCTGCATCTACACCTGTTGAATTGCTTCAGGTAGCCACAGAAGTTGAAGGACCAACGGGAAATAACAATGGCCATGTGATGGATACGGAAAGACAGAGTGTAACACAAGTGGGTTAGATCATTAAGGGCGGCTTAAATTGCTGGTGAAATAGATGATAGAATATGGCTGAAACCAAGAATACTATAGGACACAACTTTTTGGCGATGAAGATTGCTGGTCATAGATGAAAGGTGAAGATCAATTGTTAATTATCAAGCCAGGGTGGTCGATTAGATAAGTCGCCGCTTTGAAGCAGTAAGTTAAATGTGGAATTGCCATGTTAAAGATACAGTTGTATTCATCTATGGAGCAAGTCTAACCTTATTTCTGGTTTCAAATTCAACAGTAGGAAAAAGAAAGCTTTTGTTGTCCATAATTTATTGCTAAATCACAGCTTTGCTAGTATTGATGTTTTTATATTAGCGAATGTTATGAACTAACTTCATTCTCTTAGGATGCTTATGTTTTGTGTTCTTCTGTTTTGCTCATGTTGATGAATACATGAAAAAGGAAGCAACAAGGAACAAGAACCATCAAATAGGATGTCTTGAAGAGTGATCGAAATTGATCATTTATTAAATTTGGGTAATTCTGAAGTTTGGTTCTGATTTTCTGATTTTTGCACTCCAACCATTAATAACCATCATATTTTAATTTTTCATTGACCTTTTACTTTGCTTTATGGGAAAGTTAAATAGTTAATCTGATTAATTAACATATATGTTTTTTCATGTCAAATTTTGATTATCAATTATTTTTTATTTTTTATACTAGTAAAATAAAATTTAAAAATATTTTCATGATAATTCTTTTGAAAATTTCATAATATAACTAAAAAGAATAATTAAATGTAAAAAATTAACCGTAAAATGAAAACTATAATTAAAATTTATTGGAATCTTTGTAACTAACACGTGCGATTATGCATCGACAAATAACAAGGGCGGACACGTAATCTATACTATATATATAATGCCAGAAGTAGTCATGGTTACAAAGTGAAGCTAAATTAATGTATTTTCTATTTTACTCTTCTAATAATTTTTTTTATTTTAATTTCATAAGAATCTCTGCCAACCGCCTAACAAAATAAATTCTCCATAAACTACTACTAAATATTATCTACTACGCACACTGTAATTATCACCAAAGACAAAATAAAGAAGTTTTACGCCCTCTATCTTTTATTTTCTCCACAGAATTTTTCATCTTTTATTCTTTTAGGTTTTATTTTATTATAAAAATAATAAATAATTTCGCATACGCAAAGCATCACATATAACTAGCTTAAGAGTCCTAAAGTAAATTTGGTTAGCAATGAATAAAGTGTAAATATTTGTAATGACAAGAATCGAATTTAAATAAAATAAAGTGTTTATGTATCAAAATCCATTTTTAATTATCAAGAATGCAATTTATTAAATTAAAAAGACAAGAGAACCAAAATATAGGAAACATAGTCAAACACCACTGACCCCCCAGAAAAACCGATCTTTCAATATGACGGAAGATAAAGAGATTGGAGTTAAACGTGTTTACGAGGGGGATTATCTCAATGTTCCTTCTAGACCCTTAATCAACAAGATTTTAGATAAACAAGGTTTGCTCATGTTTTTTAATACACGTTACATTTCGATTTTATTCAATCAATAGTCCAATTACTTTTGAAGCATTAAGTTATTAGTTTAACTTTGCATAATTGCATTTAATGTTATAAAAATAGTTAATTGCATATATGATCTTAAAAAACGAATGTGTAACATTTGTCAAACGTGTTACCCACTTAGCAGTACTTAACTGTTACATTGTCCCTTACTCGGACCAAACTATAAATTGACCACACTTAAAAAGATTAATAAATTTAGTTGATAGTTGTTACACATTACACACTTATATGTTAGTATGTCGCGTAATTGAAATGGCGATAGTATTTGGTTGAAAGTATACCAAATGATATTGTTCTACTCTGATCATTTATATAGAACCCTTCATCCCAAAATGATTGTCCAGTTTCGAATTTTGATGGTCCTTATATATGTTGTACTCACTGCATTCCAATTTTATTGGAAGGTTTTTATTGAACAAATAGTTCGAACCAATAATTCATAGTTTAGCTTTTTATTCATACCAAAAGATTAATCAATTTGCATTATACTTATTACACATTGATATGTTATTATATTGCACGTTAATAACAAAATATGTAAATAACACTACGGTTAAAGTGATAATTGCTAATTCAAGTTTGTGATCTTCCACTTTGCTGAATAGAGAAAGTCCGTTTGTCACTTCAAAGTGGATTTGGTTTTATGGGAGATTAGGAGTGAAAGAAATTGAACCGCGATGATCAACGAACAATACTCGTGATAGATTAATTGACGACCATTTGTGAGGATGTAGATGTTTCTCACCCTTACTCTAGCTCACCAGTTTGTTATTGGAAAACTAGGATTATGGTTATAAGGTCATTCCAGTTTTGGCTTAGAATAGAGCTTATGTCCACCAGATTGTAAACAGACAGATGATTAATCACACTTTACAATTTCAATAATACGCTAATCAGTCTATAAATCGTCGTGCCAATTAACTGTAAGTAACGGATTTAGTGCTCATAAGCTGTGTAAGTAATGCTCTGTATCCATCTCCTTTTGCTAGATCTTCTATTTTTTTGCTGTATTTAACTTCCTGTATCTGCTTGTATAGGGGTCCGTAAAGTTCTGTTTGCAGACAATGTTTTGAAATTCACTGGTTCAGGGAAGATGAAGCGTCGTATGCTTTTAATTACAGATTTTGCTGTGTATATTATAGACCCAAACACGCATGTCCTTAAAAGGCGCATCACCTTAGCTGCTGTTGAGAAGCTCTGTATGAGTGAGTCAAGTGATCATTTTTTTGCTATTATCATCCCAACTGAATATGATTTACTAATGGCCAGTACCCGGAAGACTGAAATCATAAAGGTCTTAGTTGAAGCTACCAGGAGTGCATCTGACTATGAACTTGACGTGTTTCTCTCCAATAAGTAAGTTAACTGAACACTTTTGATCTCGTCATGCCTATAACATTTTATGGCACCTCGAAATTTTGCTTCCCTTAAATGGTACTTCCGATGAAAATCTTTTAATTAGTAGCCTGGACCTGATTTAGCAACACTGTATTCGGTTTATTTGAACGACTGATCTTAATTTTTCAAAAAACGTTTAAGGTACTTGATTTTCTAATGTCCAACTATCCAAACAACACGTACTCGGAAAAGTAAAACGGAAGCAGGGTGATTAAGTTTCACCCCCCTCTGTGTGGCAGCCATAAGAAGTTGTGACCTTGAGTGCAGAGGGACCACGAATCACGAATCCTATTTAATCTAGCGAGATTTGATTGCTGAAATGAAACATTGCTCGTTCTCTTCATTGGCACGGTTATGAATTTTGCATTTTTATGACACAGATTTGAGTATCAAGCTGCTGCTAATCGGGTGAAGGAAGTTCACTTTGAAGATGTTGAAGGTAAATAATACTCGACTATCGACAACTACTTGGTCTAAATGTCACCATTATAATGATTGTAATCTTATTTTCTCAGGTGGTGTGAAAGCGCGAATTGTGCCAAAGTAATCACTTGTATTATGGTATGGTATCCTTGGACCTTCCCTGTGTCTTCAACTGTCAGTTGTATGATGTAACTATAATCCTAAGCAATGTTGTATGTTGTAACTTGTATGAGACTAGAGTTGTGCCTCAGTTTCCCTTTTTGTCCATGCCAATTATATGATGACAATTGAATATTCTGTTATGGCATGAGTCAACATTGACCTAAATAGTTCTATTTTATATGCAATAATATTCATTTTCAATTTGAAGTAATTGATCACCCTTTTGTGTGTTTTTTATAAACAAGAGGATGGACAAAGTTACAAGTTAAGAGGATGAGACATTTTTCTCTAGTGATCCCACACTTTCATCCAGTTTGATGCTTAAATATTATGGAAGATGTTTTCGCCCGGCTTGCTTCGTTTTCAATTATCTTGGCAACCTTTTGATGAATGCCCTCCGGGTCATAAAATCGTAACCATAGAATACGACCCTAATCAAAATGCATCATGCAGTAGCCGAGAGACTTTTTACACATTAGACAAAGAACAAGGTGTTTGGTAGAAACTTTTGGAGGCTTATAAGTCACTAGTACTTTGTCCGAAAAATCAAAACTTGAGAGTACAAAAGTATAGCACACTTTCTAGCAATGAAAAAATGAACAGTCTAGGCACCAGCAAAAGATGAGCAAACGAAATCGTTTTGAAGTGCACCGGCTAGAAGCTCAGTATTCGAACTTCTTCAGCTCCATGCCATCGGGAGGGCTCCCCTCAACCTTCTTTGCTCCAACTTCTTTCCAGTTTGTCGAGAGAACAGTTCCGTTAGACTCGACCTGTAAAAACAGAGAGTGGTTATCAATAAACATGGAATTGTAGATCTGGGATCGTTCCAAAATATAACTTGATCATTTCAGCTGTTAGTACTGCAGATCAACAGTCGGGTTTCTCAATTTTAGGGTTCGTTAGAGAGGACAAGACATGGGGATGGGACTACTAAAATAAGGAAAGGGTGGCAATCTTACGAAAGATTTCATCATGGCTCTTCTTGTGTCCTCATCGGCATCACCATATATGTCTCGAAAGAATTTGTTTAAAGCCGCATCTCCATCTAATTTTTCATCCTTTTCCTGAATTACAAATCAGTGAGTATTAGCAGATATCTCAATCCAACAGAGAGTAACCCAGAAATTAAGATCGACATAAATAGAGCTTAAAAGCTCAATTTTCAGCATACCTCCTTTTTCACCTGAGCTTCCAGTTTATCCCAATCCACTGCAGTCGATTTTGAGGAGGGATATGCGGGTCTACTAGTGACTGTAAGATTCATAATTACTTTCGTCAGCTTCCGGCACAAATTTGTACCGAACCGAAGGGGTAAGGGAGACAAAGATGAGCTGAATAAACTTAAATAATTGAAAAAAAGTGATTTGAGGCTCCAGGTATATTAAACTAAACACTTTTTGGGTGATTTAATATGAAAGAAACTAGAACTAAATAGCATGGTTGAGCAGTCGTGCAAATCCAAAATGAATTTTTGCTTGCAAGGAGAACCAACAAACTAGCACAAATTGGGTTGTTGGCATGAAGAGCAGAAAAGAAAGGCTAATAAATGAGTAACTGAAATTGTCATATAAATGAGTAAACCAGGCCATCCATAAAAACCTCAATCACTTTGAGGACATTAATGTTAAGGGGACTCCAGCTACACATTAGCATGGTCAATTTAAACTAAAAGACTAAAGATTCATGAAAACCGGTGATAGGTAATACCTGATGGGATACTTGCAAGTGGTTTAATTGCCGTCTCTTTTGTGTACTCAAGGGACGTCCAATGAAGAGGTTCAGCTTTCGCAAGGCGAATCTCAATTTTTGTGGTCAAGACATCAAATCGACATTTTGCAGGAATTATCTTCAGGTTACAAAAAAACAAGAAGTTCAAAAGTTAACTACATTGCAAATCATTTCCACACACACACAAACCTATTAGAGGGGAAAGGAAGAATAAACAAACTATTTTTCTAATCCTTGAAATAATTTCAAGAACGCCGTTGCTCCCACGAAAAAAAAAGTGAGGAATAGGGAACATAACAGAGGCTATGTTTTTTTAGACTGATTCTTGACACTGCAATTAGTTATTCATTTTTGTTGTACACAAGGAAGTAACAGGCATTACCTTGCTGAATAGCCTAGGTTGAAAAGAGTAAGCACTTTCACCAGGCACCTCAATTGTAACACTTAGCTGTTTGTTGAATCAAAGGACAAAATCACTCATCATCAGAAAATGCATTTAATAATGAGAATGCAGATGCTAACTGCTAATCAAGCTAGAACAAATTAAAGAGAACGTACAATTTGTTCACCAAAATCAACTGTCACATTATTTGCAGGTATGCCCTTAGCAAAAATAGTTACAACCACTTCCTCTGGTTTCTGATAAAACTCATGTCTGCAATTGTTTGTTTCCTCATTAGATTTTAGAAATGTAAAATCTTTAATAAAGGAGGAAACCTATCTAAAAAGCGTAGCTATTCGAGATTAGCACATGTAGAACTCTTCTGCTTTTGCAATACGGGTAGAAGGCAAAAGAAAAAGTCAATTCCTAAAAGGTCGTCCACTTTCTAATTTTGATGTGTTGACTTTTTTAGCTTTGACCTTAAAAAAAATTAATATATTATTTTGTGAAAGATATATCAAAATGTAAGTAGTATTTTTACATTACAACTATTAACATTATAATTTTAATTCAAATTGAAGTTGTGTGAGTCAATTAAGCCATCAAGTTTGTTAATTTTGATTACTAACAAAGTGGAGGCTCTTCTAGGGATGGAGGGAGTAATAATCATGTTATTCGAGACAAACAATCAATTCTCGAAGAGAAACAGACCTGAAATATTTAAGAATTCATAAAATGCGAATTGTATTACAATGAAGTCTATTGAGAAGTTCAAGCAACCTGTATTTTGGTTTGGCAGCTACAGTCACTGTCGGCTGATGGTTTGAGTTTGAAGCTGGTTGAGTTGAAACCACAGCAGCTTTCTCAACTGGAGCAACTACACCTGGGATATTATCTGGTGACACTTTTAACATCTCTCCAGCTTCCTCTAAAATGGATGAAGCAAAAAGGAACGATCAAGACTCACAACAATAGTGCAATAACTTAAGTGTAATATTGTTAGAGTCGTCCAAATTTCTATAAATAGTCTCATTGTCACATTGAGTTCACAATTTCTCATAGATGAAATAACAGAAATAAGAGTGCATCATATTAAACCTAACGTCAGTACATTAAAGGCTGAAAAAAATGCAAAACATAAAATAACACCCCCAATACCATTCTGAGTGAAGTAGATGCCATAGAAGGGTTTATTATGTCCAATGTCCTAGAACCTTTAACGAAGTGTAAAATTCACTTTAGTTAGAGTGCATATTCCATTAACACAAATCTCATTTTAAGTGTTACGACTCAAGAAAGCATCGTAATTAAGCTAACACATAAGACAGAAAATTTAACTGATGAAATGGAGTTGCATTCACCACCAAATGTCCAAAACATAGACATGTAGATAAAGATGTCCAAAGAATGACAACCCACTTTATTTTTCAAAACAAAGATAGAATTCTTGTTCTATACTTGGTATCTGATTATACCTGCAATACGCTCATCGCATTCTTTAATTAAATTTGTGAATCGGATATCTCCAGGAGCTAATGCAGCACCTGCTTCCAAGGCCATCTTAGCTGTCTGATACTCTTCAAGCTTAATACAGGCCATGCTGTAATGTCATGGAAAAAGTGTGTTTGAATACTGTAAAACCCTCATAAAAAATATAAAGGGAATAAACTAGAGACTCGATAAGAATCAACATAAAGAAATGCTATTATTCGTGGTTCTGGGAGGGCACATGAGATGCTAAGATCAATACTTAAAAATTATTGAGGACCTTGATTCAACATGACAGATAAGTAAAACGACACGAGCATATCCAACCCAAGGTAATATACAGTAAACAAGATAAAAACCTATTCTATGAAGTATAGAATGAAGCAAACAACCCAAGTAACATGTAAAACGACAACGAACTCACCCTTTTCGGAAATATGCTTTACCCATGGTAGGATCCAACTCAATTGCCTTGTTTGCATCAGCAACAGCTTCTGCTCATATATATATATAAGATAATTATGCGTATACTAATGACCACATTATAAGCAGGTATATACAGCTAATTGTGATAATTATGCTTATACTATTTGGTGAAAAATATATCAAAAGCCTGTTTTTTTAATGTGTTACTATTAACATGATAAATCAAAATTACATGTGTCAGTCAATTAAGGCTACAAAGTTGGTTAATTTTGACTATCGAAAAAACAAACAAAGTGGACAATTTATTGGGACATAAGTATAAATAAATACCAGTAAAGTTGGCAGATTTGATATTGGCTTGAGCCCTATCAGCAAATAATTGAGGGTCTTTAGGATTCAAAGCTATGGCTTGAGTGTATAAGTCAACGGCTAGCTCAAAGTGGTCGTCGATAAACGCCTCCTTTGCTTTTTTCTCCAGATCTAATTCAGCCATTGAATAAATATCGTTGACTTTTTATTATGTGGGTATTTGATTATTTTTGGTGGGGGGAGTGGACAATGATTTGGGACAAAAGAGGAGAGGCTATGGGGAGTTGAGAGGAGATGAGAAGACTTATGAATAAGAAAAGACTTTCATTTATTTTGGGCTTTTGGCTATACATGGGGAAAAAAGATGGTTCTAGACTTCTAAGAGATGTTCGTCATAAAATCACATTCTATTGATAGTTATTTGAGCTTTCTTCGTAAATAGATTGTTTAACCTTTGAAATTATCTTCAAAGCTAGGTAAAATAGTCGTTTAAATCTTAAACTTATTTATTTGGGTATTGTATATATTGAATCATGTTACCCCAGACAAAATGTATAACAGAAATTACTTTGGCCATACTGTAATAAAATGAGAAAGGTCGGATTTGCACCCCAGGTTCGCAAAGGAATCCCTTCTATATGGTTTAGCAAAATGATATCTGGAGCATTAAATGAACAATTGTATATGCTTCCAATATTAGGGAAAGACTATGATATTAAATAATGTACTATACTATTTAACCTTAACTTTAAGATGAAAGTTCTACGAACAAGCATGAGCATTAGCATGATAGTTTTGTAGGGAACATCCCAAAACACACGATAATTCTACAACAGTCAGATTTATATTAACATGATATTACAGTCTCAAAAGATTACAAACATAAGAATTTTTGATAGTTTCTCAAAAGATTGATTTAGTCTTTCGTTTAAGCGTCTATACTTTCGTTCGTTGTTGATTTTTATCTTTCACAGAATTGCCTCGCCTTGTTGGTTTGATATAACTTAGGAATATCTTTTTTTGCAAGGCCATCTTGTTTTTTATTTAAATGTTAAAAATTGAACTTTGTCGAAATGTATTATTTTTATAGTAAACGTTATTTATTTATAAGACAAACCTGGATTGATGGAGATTTCGCTCATTTGGCGTTTTAATGGTGACAATGGAGAAGAGTGAGAAGTTGGTTGTTTCCGCTTTATGCGAACTTTCTTACGTGTTTCGGTTGGTAGTGAAAGAAGTTGTTGGAAATCAATGAGAATTGATTCCGCTTTTATTATCTTTTGTTCGCGACGATTGTATCCCGATTCATTTAGCGAGGGTTGGTTAAATGTGATTATTGGAACTTAGTGTTCACTTAGTAATGATATATATTACTAGTGTGGGTTACCGTGATAATTTAAGGGGTTATGACGATTCTTGCATCTTCTTCATTAATCGTTATAATAATAGTAATTGGTCAATTATTATTATTATCTATTTCTTATTATACGAGCTTTGAAGATCCACGCACATCTGATGATATTGAATAATATTTCATGAATGAAATTAAAGCGAGGCTTTGTATATTGAGAAATGTATTTCTCAATATTTATATATTTGTCAAATATATATGTTGATGAACATTAATTAGTTAAACTTGCAAAGTTTAATCCAATTAAGCAGTGAAAATCGATAAATAACTTGATATGTTGTCGATGGTGACTCGTTAGTATTTTAATTGACTTGTTAAAGTTAATTAAATAGAACAACCCACTAACTTCATTATTTAATTAGAAGCTCGTGGCGGTCCCAATTAAGTTAACGAGTTAAGCGATTCTTAGCAGTTTAGCTTGAGTGAATTTGGAACTTGGTATTTAAGAGGGATTAGGTTTTTCATGACATTAGAATCACAAGCCTCCACCTCCCCTCTCAAAAGGTGCCGCCTACTCTTGGTGAATTGGAAGATTTTTTCTCTTGCGATTCTTTATTCATCTTATTTCTAGAAGTTAATCTTTCGATTAGTTTCATCTTGGTGTGTGCAATCTAGAGGACATCATTTCTGTGTTGAACAAGCATTAGAGAGGAGTTTGAAGGGGCTTTCACGCGAGGCATACCGTGGGGATTTGGGTTACCGTTGACTTGGTTGAAATGTAAAGATTAAATTAGTACATTTGTTTATTTTATGTGTGTTTAGATTAATTTATATCCAATTTGAGGATCGGATGTATGAATTTGGGTGTTTATCACAAATGAAATTCATACTAGATTAACAAGTGTTGCTTGATTGGCTTCTGTTTGAGTCAATGTCATCAAGTATCCGGCGGTAAAGATCTTTCTTTGACCTTCATTGTGCTTTGAAACCACGTCGAATAGCATCGGGAAAATTCTTTCATTAAAAATTAAGTCTAATGTTGTCTAGATCATAGTTTTGACCATGTGCATATACATTTACATATGAAATTTTTAATGTATAAAAGTTTGATCGCAATCCAAATGCAAATAATCAAGTGAAGTACCAAATTTGATAATTTCAATATGTTCATCGCAGTTGTTTGCAAGATTCTTTCTTGAGCGCCAATTCTTTGCCATTTTATTGTTCAGTTCATCGAGATCTTGGACATTACCACCAATGTCCTATATTTATGTTGTTTTTCATTTTCAAATAATGACGAACGAGGAAAAGAAAACTATAAATGTTATTTGAACAGGTAATACTCGTACCTCGGCACAGTTACTTCTTTGTCACAGCTATAGCATGTATATGTGATACCTTCTTGACACTTATTTTTTGAAGCGATTGATGCGTCTGCTAAGTATTTAATTTGATCATCTTCATAAATTTGCAGGAATCCTCTTATCCAATAATCTCCCGGCTAAAACATTTTGTTATTAGATTAATTTTGTGTTTGATTTTGTAAATAATGTCTATTATATGTTTCGCCTTTATTAAATGTTTTCAAGGTGCACTTGCTTGATATGTATTGTCTCGTTTCGCTTCATCAGGGCGTTGTCTTGATACACTTATAGTTTGATCCACAAGTATTGATTGTATTTGTGTGGTATTCTTATTTCGACCTGTTATATTTAACATATGTAGTTAATTTATATTCTTATGTTCAGCAAGACAATTGAGTACTTTATGCAAGGGATAATACCATGATTTGAAGTTTAATGCTGCTTCGATTGTAGGATTTATAGTAAATGATGAATTGTTTTTGGCTGATAGTGAGATGCATGTGTTGATTTTAACTTGTTAAAAATGTGGTAATTTAGATGTAGATCATTATTGTGAAGACATAAAATGATTTTGAAATTCAGCCCATTGTATGTTGTCAAACTAAGTCGCTTTGCTACTACTACCGCTCTTGAATTCATGGCTTCCATCAATGTCACAGGCCATTGGCTGTCATCATTTATGCAAATGGGAATAAATCCCTGATCGAGGGATAGTGTAATATGAGAATAATAATGAGAAGTTACGATGTGTTACTATCTATTTAAACTTACTCCATATCAACAAAGGTGAAACGCTGAATCTTTTTCAGTTTTCCATCCACAATTACATTTGTTGGATCTTCAAAGGCAATTACAGCTCCCATTATCTCTAGCATAGAAAATATGGAAGTTTTTTTTTATTATAGTCATGCTTTATAATGTGGCTGTTGATTTAGACATTGTAAGCAAGAGTGTGAAGATACTGAAATTATTAATATTAGGCCTCCTATTGCTAAAAATAACACTAATTGGTGTCAAGTTGTTGAGGAAATGGCCCAAATTTGGAACTACATCTGGTATTGCTGTATGAGGGTGTCTCGATGAAGTATCCATTAGTACTGATTGTCTACTATCTGGGTGATATTGTGGCTCGACAAATGCGACTGGGCATTGATCTTACAGTGTGGTGTAGTTTTTGGACCTAAAAAATATGGATGTATGAACCAAAATTGTAGTACTATTTGATTTCACGCAATATGAAAGAAGCTAAGTAAGTTTAAATTTAGCAAGGTAGACAAAACTTATAGATGTTTCATAATAAACTATAAGAGGCAGCTCTTTATTAAGCTTAGTGAGAGGATGGGAATAAACTAAATGAGTTAATGTTAGACAAGGAAGACAAAACCAGTTGTTGTTTCATAATGAACAATAATAATACCTCGTCATCCGTTAAGATAGATCGCTTAATCAGTAATCCAGTTCCAGCAGTTAGTGCTGGGATGTCTTCAATTATGGTGATTCTGGATGTGCAATTTCTGGTGCGACTGTCAATTTGTGGGATGAGCATGGTATTCCGTTCCATTTGTAGTTGAATCTGTATCTTCAGTAAAAATATACAACATATAAAAATAAACAGTATTGCGTAAGTTTAATTGGCATACATAAAAGTATAGAAAATGCATAATCGATTTCATCAAATTATATGATAATGATGGTCCTTGATATGACATAGAAATTTAAGTAACACCCATCATTTAAAAATAACAAGAGATATGCTATTTCTAATCACACAGTCAAAATCATTATAAGGGTAAAATGTACTATTTGAATAAAGGGTAAACAAAGATATAAGATAAGCCATGTTTAATTCTGCATAGTTGCATAAGTGATAGCGAGGAGCAATTGCTAATAATGAAATGTCAGAGAAGTAGATATAGTGGTAAACAAAACATATTTCAAAAATGTGCTGCATGAAAGGCAAAACAAGATAAGAAAAAATAAAAGACATTGGTCGAAGGTTACCATTGGTACTCCTACCAGTAGCCAAATGTGACCTTGTTACTTAGTAATCTATCCTATCATATGCTAATGTCAAAAGTAGGATCAAAAAAATGTTAATCAAAAGATTAAGTGAGACTCGCTTTTACAAGAACTTCATCATAAACAACGTTAGTTGTATATTTAGATCCTGTATCAGTGGCCATGGCTGGAATGATCAAAACTCTCACGTTTTTCCCTGTTTTTGCTCGGGACAATGCTACATAGAGCTGTCCATGAGAAAAAACATGTTGGCGGAGATAAATACCAACATAGTCAAGTGTTTGACCTTGTACCTTGTTTATGGTCATTGCAAAACATAGGCGTAATGAAAATTGTCGCCTTACAAATGGTATTATATAGTTGTTATCAGATGGATTAGGTTCCAGGGGAATTCTTGGAATCCAAACATGTTTCCCCCTAAATTGGCCTGTAGCAATGACAGCCCCCACAAGATTGGGTGTCAATAGCTTGCAAATAAGGGGAGTACCATTGCAAAGGCCCTCAACAGGATTTATATTCCTCAATAAGATGACAGGAGAATTCACTTTAAGGATTAATCTATGTTGTGGAAGTCCTTTTAGTTCTAGGCTATTTAAGTAATCAACATAGTCGCCTTGATCTGATGCGTTCTTAGCTTTATCATCACTGATGTATACAATCTCTTCTCCTGGAATTCTTTGAATCAGTTTCGAATTAATGTCGTCTACAAAATTATTCTTTGGGCAGAGAATGATATGTTGCATCATTTCAAAGGGACTCGTCTCAAAGAGGATTAAATCAGGATACACATAAGAGATCAAATCCTCTATTGATCGTTCAAGTGATGTGTATCGTATCAACATTGATTGTGGAATTTCAACTTCATGTCTTTCATTTACAGGCTATTTCCCATTGCCTATTCTCATAAGAAAATCAACAAAATCAAGATCATATCGTGCTCTCATGTTGTCAGTCAATTTCAGTTTTTTGAAGTATTTGCATAAAGTTGAAGTAACGATGCTCGCATCTACTTGTTCATTTCTCTTAAATCTTGCGGTAGTAGGTCTTGTTGCTTGTATAGATAACTATGCGCCATAGGTGTTTCATCGTATGATAATCTTAGAATTTCTTATAAGCTCGGCTTTACTACTTTGGAAGGATATTTGGCATTTATTACCAGGTTTTGTATCAATTGATATTTTAAACCTTGAATTAATACGATTCGACTCACAAAATTGAGAGAAGCAATTCCTAATGATGCGGCGTAATCCTTATAAAGCAACATCTAATACGTGCGGCGGTACCTTATATAAAAAGCTTTCTCATTCTCTTGGTCCGTCAGAAAAAATGTGCCTTCGATTGTTAGACATTGCTCTGTTGAAGAGTATATCAAAAGCCTCTTTCTGTTTTTTATTCAGCTCATTAAGTGCATACAAATCCTCTTCTGGAACAGGAATGTTCTTTTATGCTAGAATTTCTATTGTGTAGCGTTCTGCTTCTGTGGTACTGTATATGAATGGCACAAGAGGGAACTGATTAATGTCCCTACCTAGTGACTTCAGTATATCATTTATCCCTCCGAGCACCTTATATAATACATCATTATCAGATAAGTTTAGTTGCATCTGAGCATTCTTGAAATCTTCTACCAAATGTTCATAGAATTCCTCAAATAACCCAAAGAACTGCAATAATGTAGCAAAGTAGCAAATAATCTTCTCAGGTCGAATGGCATCCTATATATCGAAGCCTCTTCCATAGCTCTTTTAAGTAAGCTATCATTATGCTTAGATATCCTCTTTGTGAGCGACCTGCGAAATGAGCTAGACACCATTAACCATTAACAAACTGTCAAAAGATGTGGGACAACGGACATTATTTAGTAATACCCTCAGATAATACCTCTCACTTTCCGTAGGATTAACTACACTACAATCGTATAATAGCTGCACCTCGCTTCCTTTTAGTCCATGTGCATTGTTGCTTTTAAATACGTAGTCTGAAATTCTTTGTAAAGTAGTCTCAATTTTCTTTCTTCAGGATCAGTGGCTTTAGTTTTGAAGAACTAGCATAGTTTGTTTTAGTCTCTCATTTTGCATAAACTCTTCTAAGTCTGCATCGTCTTCAAATTGAACTGTTTGAAACCCTGGTAAATGAACCTGTAATCAATATGAACTATTAAACAAGCAACATTGGTAATAATATAATTAGCTATTAAATACTTATTGAAATTTTAGTTAAAAATTTACATACAAAGTGTAATATAATAAAAGGGTACATGAGAAACTTGAATAAGAAGAGACCACTTATTTGCAGGTAGAATTGTACTATAGAATGTAATTGCTAAATGAACGACTTGTAATTTTGGGCGGCGATAAGGATAATGAGTGAAGTCGAAAATGTAGGTAGGCTATAATAGGCGGAAGCATGCTTTATATGAGCAAAATTTTACCTTTTTTGTACATAATCATGATATGATCACCAAGGAAAGAGTGATTTATGGAGTAAACCATCACAAAAGATCATACTACGATAACTTGATGATATGAAAAGGAAATTAAAACTATACTTGTAGCCGAAGCAACTATTATTAATTACTCTAATTTATGTTGTACAGTAAGACAGTTATCCAACAAGAAGTAATCTAAAATACATTTTTTAGGTATGACATATAAAGATGTAATATTCATCATGATCATTTTAGCTTCACATAAAGAAGGATCACGAGTATACTTGTCATTGTAAAGCCAGGGGGATAAAATCGTATAATGGAAATCCATAAATTTTCCATTCGGTCTCGGCAATTGACACCAACGTGCATTTTGAAAATTGGATATTTAAATGACATAGAACTGGGTTGTCGATGCGGGTGGTCGAAACATGACTTGTCGCTGGCACTTTATGAACGTATTTGTATAAATACTTGTGGAACTTGATATCGCAGCGTATTTGCATTGGCATGATAATTAAACTGGAGCAATGATGTTGAGTTGTATGGAATGACCCAACAGTTGTCAAGTAGATGACCCCCAACTTTGGCAGTTCTCATATCGTTTCTCCGTCTGTAATTTGGATAACTCCCTTTTCCATGAGTAGTGTATTCTGTGAAACTCTTTGGATAGTAATTTTTACATCTGCCTTCTCTCATGCACAGATTGCTAAAATTCATTTCTCCACAAGGTCCATGCATCATATGTTTTACCACCAGACTGTATAAGTAAGGATCTGCGCTTTTTAAAGGAAAATTTCACAGCTAACCACACATCGCGGGTTTCGATTGTCATATCTTTGTTTTACGGGGTCTCGATATTATTAAAAGTGTGCAGGCGAGGCCCCTCTTTGAATTCAACTACATGTACCAAGCTGATGAAACCTTTCAAACTCTCTCCCGTTAATTTATTTTATCATTAAGAATGCTCAGCTTCGCTTTAAATACTCTAGCACACAAATCAGTGCATTTTGAGCTTACTCCCTTATTCGCAACGTTCCTTTATCTCCGGCCAATTGGGGTTGCACGTTATGGTTAAGAATATATCCGGCCGTCCAAATTCTTGTACAAGTGCCATAGATACGAATACTGTTTTTCAAATCTCTAGGTCCACGATAAATAGAGAAGCGGCCGAGTACGTTCTTCGACCGACTTTACCTCCAATTGTAATTCCATAAATGACACTTTATCCATGACACCACGATATTCACCGCACCGATTTCTTACAGTTGCCGGAGAAATTCCATTCGCGTGTCTATCTTGACGTAATTGTCTATTGCATGCGCATTAAACTTCGGCGCTCCCCAAAGAATCTCGGGATATGCGTTTATCATTAGGACGATCTTGTAATTTATATACATAATACTCTCTACAACTAACCGTCTCTCTCTTACGTCTCTGAGCTGCATTTATTGGTACATCGTCGCAATCCAAATGCAAATAATCAACTTGAGTTTGTAGCATCAACGATTCCGATTGCCGATTGAAGCCTGTTTATACATCAACATTGCAATTAGTGATATGATAAATATTTATGTAGGACTATGTTCATCTGGCCTCCATAAATACTAACTATAACTAAGTGCTAAAAAGGCATACCTTCTCGTTCTTCAGCTAAAATTTCTTCAAACGAACTGTAATTTGCCTTCACATTAAATGCGACTTGTTGTTTCATTTGGAAGCGGGCAACCTACCCCGGGAATGTTGTTTATGTCTGCCGGGTTCACCATGTGAAAATATTAAACATATTGTAATGGATCATAACAGCCATAGTAGTATTGTACTTTATGGCTTCTTCCTGATTTTGTGTATACCCTGATGTCCCAAAGTTCGGATTGATCCTGTATTATACTAAACTTCCCAATACATACCGGCACAACCGATTGCATGTAAACTGTTGTAAGTTCTCTGATCAAGTCCCGGATCAAACCTTATTACAATGTGGTAATCATCTATATTCTCCAATGTTGATGCATTCTTTAAGAATTATGCATATGGATTTGGCTCCATTACTTCAACCAATCTTTCACTTGATGGACATGTCAGCCTGCGCATTGTATTCATTCTATTTGAAACCTGATGTAGAGGATAAAGAAATAAATTATGCAGGTGATCATTCGATTGGAAGGGTTAAAAGGGTATCAAATCATTTAGATAGTGATGGGCTGCTTACGTACTGGCCCATGTAAATCGTTGATCCTGCGAAATAACAGATTACGCCTAAGCGATTTTATTAAATTACTCGATTGATTGGTGGGACAGGAGATGATATAAATAATTTCGGAATAGTATCGATATATCAAGGCGAGTATAGAGATGAGTAATGTCATGCCTCGAGGGAAATAACACATTTGAAATGGTTTCATTTGAGATTTACATACGAAAGTGGATATATAAACCGAACAGGGACTCGAGCCATTCTTTAAATATCTTATCATCATATCATATTTCATCGTCATCCAAAAACAAAAATCTACCCCTTCTTCTTCCTTGAGAATTCGAACACCACTCTTCCCACTCCCATACTTTGCGAAAAATTTTCTTCCAATTCTTTGTGAGAAACCGAGACATAAAAAAAGTTGATTTTCTATCTTACCCTCATCATCTTCTTCGTACCAAGGTAAGAAAGTTTGAAGTTTTGTGATTTTCTTAAGTTTTGAAGTTTGACTTTTGTTGACTTTTTGGATTTTGAGTTTTGAAAGTTTGGAATGGTATAGAAGTATCCTCTAAGCTTGAATTATGTGATTTGTAGTGATTATAATTGATTTTTGGGGTTGAAATGTATTGATTGGTTAGTTGACTTTTAGGTTAACTTTTCTAAATTTCTAACTAGAATTGTGTTATGATGTTATGGGACTTTAATATGGTGTTTTGGAGTATAAGTTGGATGTTTTGATGTTGATTGGTAGAGGATATTGTTGAGTATGTATGGTTAGTTAGTGGTTGCCTTGTACTGCAGTGCGAGGTGTGTTGTGATTGCGTTGTACTTTTCTGAATGCAGTGTGTTGTGGTTTTCATGCAGACAGTGCAGGTGTGTTGTGGATTTGCCTTGTACTACGGTACAAGTGTGTTGTGTTTGCCTCGTGTCTCGTTGCGAGTGTGTTTGTTATCGGTATTGCATACTTCGGTATGAGTGTGTTGTGTTTGCCTGGGTACCTCGTTACGAGGTGTGATGTATAGCTTATTAGAAGCGGACATAGTTTCCCCCTCGAGTTGAAGTTGATTATATGCGCGTTAGTTGTAGGAATCGGTTGCGTTGAGTTGGTAGGTTGTTTAGTTGTGGTTGAGTAGTACCGAGGCGTTCTTCAGTAGAGTTGAAAGTTGGATGGTCCGGTTGTTGGTCGTGAGGTTTGCATTGTTGGTTGATAGAGTATAATTGTGGATTTGATTGGGTATTGTTGTCATTGTTTACTTAGGATAAGCGTGATCTTGATTATTGGTTGTCTTTTTATTAGAATGTGCATGTTAAGTTAGGTTGGGCCTATGAACTAATGACCATAGTAATGGCCAGTGATATAACCTTATGATGTAAAGCATGATAACGAACTCACTAATAATATACTCTTTTATTTATAGCCCCTTGAATAGTATTGTATCATCGTCATCTACATATTTTATCACGAAATTCTTGATTTTGTAGTACACTACGTGGGAGTGAGTTAATTTTAAACTCTTTGAGATACATATTCACTAAAGACATGACTTACTGCTACATTATGGCGGCGTTTTCGTTGTGCCCGGGGTTGGCGGGTGAGGTGCTGTAGCGTTTTTCGAGCTTGTTCGGGTGATCGTGTCTTAAAGCCTAGGTGGCGGCGGGTGTGATGATGAATCCTCACAGTCTCGTTGTTTTGGATTGTATTCGGTTATGCAATATTGTTGTATTTTGGGATTTCGGTGGTTGTTATAGATATTTTGTACATGATGTTTGTTGTATGTTGTGGTAAGTGTGTGGATTAGGAAATACCCATGATGGATTCACTTTCTTAAAAATTGTTTTTTGTCAGTTGTATATTGTTTATGGGTTTATGTTGAGGACGAGGGTGGGTTTGTAAAATTAGTCGTCCGTCGGCGTGGTGGCTACGGTGTGTCTAGGATTTGGACGATTTACAACCTCGGGCGGCCAGAAGCAGGCGAATCGTTATATTGTTATGGGTTTATGTTGAGGGCGGGTGGGTTTGTAAATTGAGTCATCCCAGTCGGCGTGGTGGCTAAAGTGTCAGGGATTTGGAGGATTCCCCAGCATGGGAATTGGTAGATTTAGGTGGTCATTACAATCTCTATGTTAAGTCATTTTTTTTACGTACTTAAGACGTCTCGATTAAGTGAATGCAAAGTGGTTGTTGTATGTTCTAATCATATTTTGAAATTCTTTCGATTTCACATCAACACTAGTGATAAGATCCACAAGATAAGGAGGAAGTGATGATTCAGCTAGACAAATTTCACCCTTTGAACAACATATGGAATTAGATTCTCTATAGAATCTATAAGCTCCGCAGTATTTACATGGCGAGACTTTTGGAAGTATAAGAGTCCTTGGACCATTGAGGCAAACGTCAACACTTGCATTTCCTCTTTCACATAATCCAACTATAAGAATAATAAGCATTGTTAATAAATTATCGACGTAATCACAGAATATACAAATAAAAAGGTACATGTCTAGAGAGTATTTGTCAAATGAACACTATTATAACACATTCTTCTCTTATTAACAATACATAGAAGTTACGAAATAGCATTATATTAATAAATTAATCATATCTATTTGTGAATGCATCATAGTGCTTTCTAATTGCACTTGTGTAGATGATTCCGTTGGAAGGAATGCAGATTTTCTGGTGGTGTTAAGATTAACGCAAGAATCAATCAAGGTAGTAGCTGGAGAATGTTGAGATGGTGAACATTGCATTATCATTTTGGCATTGCCTCTATTAACATCATTCTGCATTAGCATTAAAAGTAATCTTTAAGCCCCGTCGCAGATTATCTAGTTTTAGAATTTTTATTAAATCTCTTGAGCTTTGGCCAAATATATTTGTTTGTGTTATATAATATCTTATACCAAAGCCTTCATCAGGTAGAAATTACACGTTTATTTAACATTGATATATTTTTATAAATATTATATAATACAAATAAATATTTAAGGCAAAGTTGAAAAGAAATAAACAAAAATTTAAAAAGAGAGTAATCTTTGTGAGATAATTAATGTATGTTAGTTGGAAAGTAGATCAGTAAAAAGTCGATAAGAATTATCAGTGATCCATATTAGTTAAAGAAAGTACACCTCAAAATTAAATTCAAACAAAATACCTTTTTTTTCAAACTGGTTAATTTGGATGACTCACCATCGCAATCAACATCATTTGATCTTCTTTGATTTTTTTTTTCTTTTTCAAGAGGCGTACACTGGGTAACTCATCAATAAAGGGATCGCTAAATACTATAACCTTTTATGTAGTAGCTATTATTGGTATTGTATAGACTATATATACAATATCAACTTATGGCATGTATTACTAACATCCTGCTCGCAACTCCTTTCGTCTTTTGTTGATGACATCTTTGTTAGCTGATTGCAAAATATGATAGAAGAGGTTGTGAGAAATAAGAATATTATCTAGGATAATTCTTACTTAAGTGGAATAGTTAATAATAATAGTTAATACCTGCATAATATTCTCGTTTTCTTTTATTGATTTCATCTTTATTAGCTGTGTAATAGGAGATAATACTAAGAGTAATATATTTGTGTTAACGACTAATATGTTTATAATAGGCACACTATGTATCATAGTTAACCAACCTGCGTAATAGTTTCTGTTTATTTGTTTTTAGATTAGGTAATTAGATTTAATCGTCATAAGAGAAGAAATCTATCATACAAGAAAATGATAGATTGCTAATCAAATGCAAACAAACCAGACAAATTATAAAAAAAAATGAGGATGATTATGCTTAAAGTATACCACTGATTCATAATTTAATATGTTATAGCACTAAGCTGATTGAATTTTTTAGATGTTAAGATCAAGAATATTAAGTGTAGTAGAGCGGGTCATATATATGAAATTATACAACACTAACAATCACAAAATATTTATAGTCTAACAACTCTACCAGAACGCAGTTAGGAACACTAAACAATTGAATCACAATAAAAATGAAGTATTAGGCAGTTAAAGCGAAGAAAAATTAAGTAGTTAAGAGTTAAATGAAACTAAAAGGAGATTTCATACAACTTAATCGAAATGAAGTACTAAATAGTTAAACCAAAAAAAAAAAGAACCACTTAAGAGGGAAATGAGATAAAAAGGATATATTATATAGTTTAATGACAACATGACAGAAATTCTCCAAGAAAGAAAAACAACTATCACAGGGTTCACATCTATATAAAACTACACACCTCAAAGATAGTAAAAATAGGAGGATGTTATGTCATATTTGTTTATATATAAGTGAAACATAACATATACAACAACTGAATCACAATAAAAATGAAGTACTAAACAGTTAAAGCAAAGAAAAAAGAAACACTTAAGAGGTAAATGAGACAAAAAGGAAATATTATACAATTTAATGACAACACAACAGAAATTCTCCAAGAAGGAAAACTACCATCACATGTACTCATCTATATTTAACTACACACTTCAAAGATAGTCAAAAACAGGGATATGCTTTCATATACATGTCACTTTTATCCATATATATGTCCAATATATAAGTGAAACATAACATATACAGACATCTAAAATATGATACTATAGATAAGAACGAAAATTATTCATTCATGTAACAATAAATGATGTTGAAACCTGACATTTAACTATCAACTTTGTAAAGCTTTTACTCTCTTACTCTTCAAAGATGGAATTTGCATATATTACAATACTACCATATGTCATATTATCAGATTTTTTTTACAGCATAGTATAAAGTAATTGTTATTTGCATATATTAGAATACTACCATATGTCATATTATCCAGATTTTTTTACAACACATTAAATTAATTAATAATAGATTAGGGGGATATTGGTAATTGACATTTGTTTAATATAATAATTTGAAACAGTTGAGTCAATCAAACTGACAATTTAAAAAGCTTTCAGAAAACCAATAATCTAGATCCTTCATAAATATAAAAAATTAAAAATTAAAATTAAAATTATAAAAACTGAATATCTAGTAGTATTTACCACATTATAATCCTAAATATCCAATTAAGATAATTATATAGGAAATAATTTAACAAAAAAATCCAAAAAATAACATGAAAATACCGAAAAATAAAACGTCATCCAATCCTAAAAGAATCAAACTACTAACATAACATCAATATATCATATCAGATTCATACAAATAAATAATAATTCATAATAAAAATAAAAAATATCACCCCTTAATGAATAAACATGCACTTAGCTTTATATAAAATGATTTGTCTGTTAGTCGATAACCCAATTTAAGAAAAGACCACATCCTACCCAGAATATTATGAAACAACATCATCCAATTGCAATAAATCGAATAATCGATAACAAATTGAAAATATCATTAATTAATGAATAAGATGAACTTAGCTTCATATAAAATGACTTCTAATTAGTTTTATACGTCTTAATTCTTAATAGAAGAAACCAAAAGAAAGAAAGAAAAGAAGAAAGTAGAACAAAAGAAAGAAAGAAGGCTGCAAGAATTAAGCTAAATGGATTAAGGGAAAAAATGAAAATGATGAAAAAGTAAACACCAAAAGGAATTTACGGTGAATGAAAAGAGAAAAGAAAACCCCTCAACCGATCCCATGACAATCGCGTAACAATCTTTATAGTAACTACTAGATCATCGTCCCTCGAATGGTTGGAAGCATTCTACATATTTACAAAATTCTTCAATCTACATTATGAACTGGGCTAACATTTCTGCTCTGTTGGAGTAGAAGCACGAATGGATATGAAGATTATACAACAAGAACTGTATTGAAAATGTTCTTGACACGAACAATGTGATAACAAGGATCTGTTACAGGTGATGTTCTTGACCATGTTCTGATCAGCTAGGCCTGTTCTGGCTGTTCAAGGTATGCCAGCTCGGTTTGGGATGCGATCTGTTCAACGGCCATCCACCATTGATCGTCGTCTTCACATCCTTCATCCTGTGAGCCAAACAGATACAGCAGTCAAAATGTGATCAGCTATCGTGTTTACAGAAGTCCAATATAAATCAGCGTTGCATGTTTTACACCATGCTCGTCAGTGTTAGTAGGGAAATAAACAGACTCGAAATGAGTAGTTATTTTCTAATTTCTGATGATATTTGGTAAGGATGTAGGATGAATCCACAAGTTTAAAGATATGGTTAAATAACTACATGGTGATACCCTTTACCTTCAACCTTTAAAATGAAGTTTTGATACACAAAAAGAAAATGTGAAAATCATAATTGGATCATAATTGCATGGAGCATATCTATGTTAGATCACATAACCAGACAGGAATACAAATTTTGAGAACAGAACTCAGAGAGTATCCAAAAAATGAGTGAAAACTTAAATCGAGGTACTAACCAAGCAATTCAAATCCAGAGTCTTCTGTGTGTTTTCAAGCTTTTCAGCAACTCTTATGGCTTCAAGCCACCAGTCATTCCTACAGCTATCCATATTACTTCCATCAGGTGTTAAACTCAGAGGCCCCTGCCCCTCATTTCCTCCAGCCAAATTAAAGGAAAAGGAATAATCAGGAAGCACGTCTTCAGGGATATTGCGCAATGGAGATCGATATCCTGGATCAATTTAGGCTGGCTCAATAATAATTATTACGGTGTATGAAATCTGAAAATGCTTTAATTACCTCTACAATCAGGGTCGTGACATTTTTGGTAATAGGAAGCCCTACGTAGATCAACCACATACATAACTGAAATAGAATGAAAAAAAATTGTGGGTTAATGGAAGTCAGCTCATTGGATGTAAATTGTAATGCAGAAGTTATATGGAAAATATGAAAATATAGATTTCAATCAAAGAGACCGGTATAAAGTGATACGAGTCATGCTGTGTTTTGGTTTTAAAGGATTTTGCAGTTAATATCTTCTTCTAAGAGAGGTAGGTGGTAGGTTTGTGGAGAACAAACTTAGAATTATATTTCAAATGAACGAGGGGGTTGAAGGACATTTACCATGGTTGCTCTTATGTTCTCTGCCAATTCTCTCGCAGTATCTATTCCTTGACATACTGTAGACAATTAATCCTTCCTCTGAGAACCAATACCAACTTCGGATTTTACCTACCAACAGAGAAAGATAAGAAATTTCAGACACCACTTCAAGATTGATGAGAAACATGGGTTGAAAATAAGCTGACAAACAGGAGAAATTCGCTCAAAATAGGTAGACTCGTGAACTGACGAATTGGTTCATGGGTTAGAACTGCTGGTTATATCAACTCTACCTCTACTCTTAAATAGAAAAAAGGAATACGATTGGCAGGAGGGGCAGTGGGGACACTGGACAATAGAGTAATTACAAAGTGGCGCGATCATTGTTCATTCTTGTAGAATTTATTTGACCTGGAACATTTCCCGTTGAAGTAATAAATTCAATGAATTTATCCAAAACCGGAAATGGAGATTTTTCCGTTGAATATTGCACTGAAGCATCAGTTTTGCAACCACTCCAATCAAACTTTTGCATTAAACCAGTTTGAGAAGTACAGCCGCTAGTAGCCTGTAACATCACAGAAATTTAGATTGCTAGTTACTATCAGAGTTAGCTACAAGCTTTCTAAAGGAACATAATGTTGTCGGAAAAGGTAAGCATATTAAATCCAGCACAGAGGGGTGTTCATATGAATATCCAAACATGGGACTTATATTCAGAACTTAAATTTTACATCCAATTAGCATAGGGGATGCATTTTGATAGTCAAATGAGCACTACTGATCCTTACGGTGCTTCTAAATTTATCACCTTCTAAGCATATCGAGGAAATTAATGGGGGAAAAACAACGGCATCAAGATGCAGAACAGCTTTGATATTACCTCCGTATCAAAATGCAGGGTCTTCACACATTCAGCATCCATTTTGCAGATTAGAAGTTTCTCACAGTCTGCATCTGTTCTGCAGATCAAGGATGCCATGAACAATTCCTCCTCAGCCTAACATACATCAAAAGATTACTCAATCTGGGAAATTTTTAAATTAAAACTAAGTAAAGCTCTAGCAAACTACACGATATCAATAAGATGTTGAATATTTCCTTATATATTTTGATTCTCAAGTGAGTCTATTCTTGTTGCGATCAATAAAAAAGTGACTGTTCTCATATGTTACTTTTTCATATATAATTCAATTATAATCATCTAGTCATTAAAGATTATCTGTAGCTATCTAATTGATCAACGTTGCAAGCTACTCTTGTTGGAGCAAGCACCCGTAGACTCTTGATAATATCATTCATCAACCACCACACAGAAAAGTTCATGTGCTATTCTACAACCTTGTTATGACTATGTTTTCAAGCAAGAAAGAGAAACAAATCAATAACTATGTTTCCAACCTAGAAAGAGAATCAACATTAATATACTTTAAAGAAAACATTGGAGGAATTCAATAAGGAAACAACAGATGACTATCAAGAGTGAGTTCACAAGTGGCTTGTTATCGTCTACACCAAGAATCATACCATATTCTTACTTTTAAAACGCCCACTTGGGAGAAGCACAGAACTCTTCCCTGCTTTAGAAGATAGAGGTAGGCGAAAACAACGGTTTCTAGTATAGACAGCATTATCCACAAAGAGTTGCAATACGATTTCTGATGAGCTTGAGTCTTTTGAAACAAATAGTTCTTCAAATTTTTTATCTTTCCCCCTCGAACAATATATCCGTGAACAAACCTGACAATGTTGTTCAAAGTAAAGATGCACGTGAATCAGCAACCAGAACATTACACGATAGGAAAAATTATGCATCCACCAAATTCCACATTGTAACATACCTCAGCTACAAATGCACCTACATGAGAATTGTCCTTGAAAGCAGTCTTTGGCAAACGGATGATTAGATGACGGGAGAACTTATCTGCAGTAAGAATCGCTGTGTCATGAATAACATATGAATATATGACTAAAGAGAGAGTTCTTGAGATAGACTGCAAAAAACCATCAGTCATGGGAATCTTTCAATCCTAGACATTCACCAATATATTGAATTCAAGAAGCTTCATGTCCCTTTGGAGGAAAATGCCATGTCACATAATTATAATGAATAATAGAGGGGTCGGTATAATTGAACTTAATAATCATACAACTAAGAAACTTAATTTAGAATTTCTTTTTATCAGACCACATTACTGTGATAATACATGTATGAATATAAGCACAAGACTACGAAACATGAGAAACTGTCAAAATTGTACCTTCAGTGGAAGAATCCAGTTCAATGACCCACTCATGGTCTCCATGGATAGAATACTTCTCGAGTAAAGTGTCAAAGACAACCAACAAAAGGAGATCAACCATTTCATCCCCATTTTTGTTTATATTATGCTTCTTACTGAACTCCAAGTCAAAGTAAATATGACATGGGGACCCCTGAGATTCAAAATTAGGCATATCAGAACCCCTATGTATAAATAGCCTTCATTTACATGTGACAATACACTAAATTGCCAATTAGGACAGAAAATGAAATTGCAATTAAGAGATCAGATAAACTATTGAAGTGGAAGTCAAGCTAGTCTGAAAATACATAAACCCAGAGCTGGGAAAAAGGAGAAGAAACTACTAGTAAAGCACAACTTAAATAGTAGCGACAAGTGAAGGAATAATCCAATAATTTAGACCAAGTAATAGAACCACATGTAAATATTATGTCCTACCTCTTGAATCACCTCGTAATGATGTCGAAAGACGGGAATCATATTTTTGTACCTAAAATAAGGGAAACCAACAAAATTAACATATATAAATAAAATTGCAAATTCATATCCATACTGCTAGTTAGGAGAAGATATTGCTTGCCTTTTCCAAAACTCGTTATAAGTTGAGGCAAGATATCTTCTTTGCCCGGTCATATGATCCTGATAACAGAAGACACGTGCTTGCGGATGCTCTTTCACATACTTCATTGCTTCATCCTGCCTTGGGTATGTAGCCCAGATTTCCTCTCTGAACAACCATAAATCATGCAGTGGATTAGCATGGGCATACAATGAGAGAAGGGTAATTAAGTTGTCATAAAAATAGTCAGAAGCCTATCATCATAAACATCACCTTAACTTATTCTGTTCAGCGATATCAATTTGAATCTCATGTAACAATCGTAACAGACGAGCTGGTCTCTTCGGAGGCACACCATTGGGAGACCCATAAAATACGATTGGAGAAAATTGTTTCCCTTTTCTAACTTTCTCCCGACTCTCTGTTGATGAATCGATCTGAAAAAGAAAGGTCACTCAATAGCTAATAAGAAGGTAGTGAACTTGTCGGAAAGCTCCAAAAAAGAAGCCTAAAACGTGTCTATGTGATTCGCAAACTCATGAATCGTTAATACATACCAAAAGACAAACTAGATTTTGTTTGAAGATTCCATTGCAACATAAAAAGATAGTACACTAGAGTTGAAAGGAGTGAAGTTTATACATTTCGGACGTGAGGTAATGCATCTAACGATCTTTCTTGGATTTTGTCAGACGATTTTGGTGATTGAGTTCCATACGATGTGGATGCTCCTTGTTCCCGGTTCTTAAGCATCAGCTTTCGCTTCTCCTTCTTCCTTTCCCTGAGTGCAGATTCTGATATATCGAAGAAGAGAAAAAACAGTAATCAACATCTATAACTAATTCCAACTAAATCAAGGTAACAATTCGGCAACAAATAACACCAAAACACAACCAAAGCTCTATACATAAATATCTCTGATCTTGCTCAAGCTGGAGCAATATCATATATCGAAATATGATATTTCCGCCCTACATTTATTGTAACATGACAATTATGATTCAAACCAAAGTTACGTGTATAAACTAAAAAAGCAAGTTGTTGAATTTTAGCATGAGTAGTTTCAAATAAAAATCAGAAAAATTGAAAACCCCACATCTGACAGCAACAAAAATCAAAGTAAGATTATTAGCAAACATATGACAAACTTTGAGACGACATTAATCTTATTTAAATATATACTCCAGATAACATATAAGTCTAGTATGTATTAATGAGTAATATTTTGATACGATTACAAAGTTAAACCGATGAATTATAAATTGATTTTCATTACCAGGTGGAGAGATTCCGCATTTGAAGCATTGAAAGAGACGATCTACATCGTCCATTTTCTTACACTGATTGCTAAAACAATAATGACCGGGATTTTGAATTCATTTCGTTTTCCCACGCAAAAATCACACCCGATCTATGTATTAAATGTATGCAAATTACGAACGGTTATACACATAACCTTCCAAAATGAGCAGGCGAAGTGCTATTTCACTCCGCGGGTACTACGGTAAGCGAATTTTCACTTGTTCTTTGGCCCAGGAGAAAACAGCCCGAATTTCAGGAAACAACATGCAACAAGCGAATTGACATGCTTAAAACAAACACAAGTCTAGTCGTTTATTATTTAACAAACATTTGATTTATTAACTTGTGTATTCACGAACAAACGACAAATTGTTGCTTTTCTTACAAACGTAAACGTAAATTGGTAGTTTGTCGTGAAACATGAAAAAAAAAAAATCGTACACATGAATATTGAGAAAAGCATTAGTCTTTGTGATATTGAATCGAGTTGATAAAAGCTTTGAGAGAAGTTTGATATAAAATTTAATGATGATGATGATTTAACAAATACAATACATTCTCATATATATAAGGAAAGAAAAGATGCAAACAAATTACTTTACTTGTTATATTTTAATAGTAATCTGCTTTAATTCATTTGTTTTTCTTAGAAACATGCACTTAAGTCGGTTGTTTTTTAAGAAACATGAAAATAATTCGTTCGTTTTCTCATAAACATGTACTTAATTTGTTTATTTCCACCTCGTTTTTTGTGAAAGATGTGTAGTCTTATCATCATATGGGTTTGGTGGAGCAACGTTAAGAAAATGGTAAGTGAATCAATTAAATAACATAAAAATACCAATTAAAAATAACATAAATAGCATAAAAATATTTGAAGTGAATGCATAAGTTGAATAATGTTATCATATTTAAACACCAATTAACATATTTGAAATATTAGCACAATTTTGAGGAAATACACAACATTAATTATTAATTATTGGAAATTATTAAAGTCGAAATTATTAACATTAATTATACGACATTAGAATAATTATCAAAATTCGAAATTATTAACGATTTCAAAATTATTAACAATAAATAATTATCAACATTGAATTATAAAAATGAAATTATGAAAATTAAAAATTATTAACATTGAAATTATAATTAATATTACGATTCATAATTGGCGAAGGTAGTCTGATATAAGTAGCAATTGAAGTGATTACGTGTTATAAGCAAATAGATAATTACATTTGTTGGTATATAAGCATGAAAGAATTAAACGTTGGTATACAAACATGTGGATTAATTAAACTTGTTTAAAAGCGATCATTTGGAAAAATTAAACTTAACTTTGTGATAATCGTTGGAAAATTAAGCTCGTTTGTAATAGATTTATGTGGGATTGTGTTGTGAATGAAGTCGTTTTGGGGCCCGCGTGAAAGAAGCAAATTGTATTGGAGCTTGTAAGTGACAGTGATGATTATTTTTCTTATAAGCATGGGAAGCCCAAGTGCTTGTTTATAGCAAACATAGAAGAAATTTGTTTGAAATAATTGATTTGCATGAATCATGTATAGTCACGTCATGCATGTGAATCATGTCCTCGTTTTGTGTTAACTTAGTAGACGTTAACTTATTATGAATTTGCATAATGTAAAAAAGTAGTAAACATTTACTATAATTATCGGATAGGAAAAAATAAATAAACGTAGTGTAACATAAACATCATTTATCATATCTGAGAAAAATACACAATTAAATGTCATTCGGTTGTCGCAGTTGTTTTGGTCTTGATCTTGGGTGGCGTTGTAACTCGGATAGTATGCGAAGCCATCTTTGGCTTGATATGAAGCTAGCTACAGTGAAATCTTTGATATTTGTGGTGTCCCTTGATTCATAGTTTCTGATATTTGTGAATTTCGTATTTTTCTGTATTCTAAACTTTACCATAATTTACCATATTTCATATATAAATTTTTTCAAAACTTTTATCATATTTAACCATATTCTAAAATTCTACGATAAATTAACTTATTTCATAATTAACCATATTTTTATAATTTTACTATATTTGTCAATATTTCAAACTTCGACCATTTGTTAACATATTCTAAAATTTACTATAACACCATATTTAAGTAATTTATTCCATTTTTACCATATTTCATATGTCATAATTTTACCATAAATTACCATAAAGCAGTGTAGAATTAGACTTCTTTCTCTGACAGCTGGGTGCAAATTCGTTTGTTTCGTATCATAAAACCAAAATTGAGGCTCGATCGATGTGTAGTCACATCGGTCAAATCTGTCAGTTCGTTTGTTATGTAACAAGCGAATTTGTGCTGTGATTATCAACATACAAGCGAATTCATACTGTGCTTGTCAACAAACAAGCGAATTATTGCAATGATTGTTCGTTAAGAAGCAAATTTTTACCATTGTTGTATCTTTATAAACATTATATTTAGTTGTTAGTTCCTTTAGTGACACGATATAAATTTGGTACTTTATTTCATTTATTATATAATCATGTGAAGACATGTTCAATTATTTAAAATATTTGAATTTTCAGTCGATGTAATCTAGAATTTCAAATATACCATTAGCTTCTAAAATTTACCATATTTCATATTTTACCATTTTGACCATATTTTTTATATTTCATAATGTTACTATTTTTTATCATATTTTATATCTCATAATCTAAAATTAACCATATTTTTATAATATTAACATATTTTATCATAACCTAAAATTTTATCATATTTCATAATTTCATCATAATTTTATCATAATCTCATATTTCATTTTTTAATCATAATTTCATAATATTTCATAATTTTATTGTTTATAACCTAAATTTCTTAATAATTTTCATAATTTTATAATTTCATATTTCATAATCTAAAATTTCATAATTTCATATTTTCATAATAATTTCATAATTTCATAATATTTCATAATTTTATAATTTCATAATTTCATATTTCATAATAATTTCATAATATTTCATAATTTTATTGTTTAATCATAATTTTAATCATAATCTCATATTTTATTGTTTAATCATATTTTATAATTGTACGATATGTCATTATTTTATGATTTCTCATAATCTAAAATTAACCATATTTTTATAATATTAACATATTTTATCATAGCCTAAATTTTATCATATTTCATAATTTTATCGCAATCTCATATTTCATTGTTTAATCATAATTTCAGCATATTTCATAATTTATCATAATTTGACCATATTTGTATATTTCATAAATTCCACCAATGTCAATAATTTCCTATTATATAATTCATAAATTGATACTATTATACACAATTCATTACATTTTCTCTCAATTTAATACACAATTCATTCATTACATTTTAATAAATACGCTTATTGTCGCATGTCATTCTTGAATAAGCTTGTTGCGCCTGAAGCCATAAAATAATTCGGTTGTCATATAACGAACAAATGCTCAATTCGCTTGTTCTATATTAAGCCCGATTTTAATTCGCTTATGTCCAAACAAACAACCTAATAGCATGCCAATTAGCAAACAAGCGAATTCGCTTGTTTTGTTATAAGCAACAGGTTAATTCGCTTGTTTTTTGACCCGATCAATTCTTAAAACATGTGTTTATAAACATCCGAAGGGGATTCGACTTTATGTCGTAAAGCGAAATAGTCGTTTTACGTTCTTAGAAATGCGTTTTTGGTGTGTGTATAGTGTTGCCCGTACAAATTGTATGATTAATCTTAAAGTAGTTTGTTGAAATTACATGGATTATATATAGTCTTAAAATATAATTTTGATAGGCTTAAAAATTGATTCAAAACCGAAACCGTCTGCAGAACCGTATGAACCCGAGCAATTTGAGTTCGGCCTTTGGAAAGCAGAAGAAATAGGTCGGTTCCAATTTTGTGAAACCGGGCCGAACCGATCCGTGCAGCATTACCGGTGTTTCCCTGCATATACCGTCTTGAATCCACTATTAGATTTGATAGAGTGCTCACAAATCAATATCAGATATTTCGTACGTTTTGTGTTTGCTCAAGTGTTTCGTGAAGAAAATTTCTTGAGTCATTCATCCAGAGATTGTTTCAACCCAAGCATGCTTAACTTTAAAAGTTTTTATGAATTGGACTTTGGAAAAAAAATACATTGATGGTATAAGTAAAACCGATTTAGTCTTTTCAATCTTCTAACATCATCCACTTGTCATATTTTTTGGGAGGGTAAATGACACAAAAGATCACCTGCGCTTGTTAAAAATACCTATTCATTCACAGTTTTCGATCACTGAAGTTACTTATACATGACAAACTTGGCCATTCTGAATGTTTCTTCATTTTTTCACTCTTTTACTCGGATATTTTTGTCTTTCTGAAAATTGTCTCATCAACATATTACCTCATTTCCTCCATTCCACTCTTATAAAAGCACACAATTCGAGAAAGACAAAATGTTCGAATCAAACCAAACAAAGGTCAAAACAGTCCAAGCTCCCTTCCTTAGTCGGGACTCGGGATAATTAGTTCGGTTGGATTCGACTCGTTAACATTTTGACTAACGTGACGCGGTTTTCCTTTATCCATATTCCGTCTGGTTTATTTCTACTAGCGAAACAAAGAATAAATAAAGAACACTACAAAATAGGTGGTGGTGTATATCGTAATCTTCTTACTCTTATCTAAAACTATACAGATCTAAACAACAATAAAATCTCCAATTCATTATCTCCTCCAATTTTCACTTCTCAATTAATCTCCTTTTTATTCAAGGTTTGCTTATGACTTAGATCTGAGGGTTTTATTAGTCTAGTTTGTTGAATTTTGAATTTTGATATGTGGGTTAATTATATCATAATTTATTTATTAATTTTATACTAAATTACTGTTTATGACTTGGATCTGATGGTTTGATTAGTCTATTTTGTTGAATTATTGAATTTTTGTATGTGGGTTGATTTAGATTATGATTTATTTATGTATTATTTTTTCTGATATGGATCTGAATATTACTGTAATTAGTTGAATTTTGAATTTTTATATGTGGGTTAATTAGATCATAATTTATTTATTCATTCTATATTAAATTATTGTTTATCATTTGGATCTGATGGTTTGATTACTGTAATTTGTTGAATGTTGAATTTTGTTATGTGGGTTGATTAGATCATTATTGAACTATGTGTTGAATCATCAATTAGCTTTTTTTATTTAGCCTTAGTGAGTTAACTAATTATTGAAATATGTTACTATATATTTCTTCGTTTTTTATAATACTGTTTATGATTTGGATCTGACGCTAAAATTAATTTAGTTTGTTGATTTTTGCTATGTGGGTCGATTAGTTCATAATTGATTTTATGTATGGAATCATCAATTACTTATTGAATTAGCTCTAATGAGTACTAGTTGTTGAAATATGTTATTTTGCTTGTTTACAGAGGTTCATTTTCATGCATCTCTTTTACTTTGGTTGTTAGATTATTGTTTCGTCTTTCGATCTAGCTTGACATGAATAACTTTTTAATTATATAATGGAAATTTACATGAAAAATATTTTTTTAAAACTAATCCATTGATATCATATTTATTAAAATACTTTATATAAAGTAATTTGTTGTAAAAGCTTTGTCACGAAAACCAAAAACATCAATTGAATTGTTGGTAGTTCTGTTTAGGTTGGTGTTAAGGAGTTTGGTGAACTGTTGAAATTTGCCTATTATCCCCTCTTGCAATAATTGCTTCGCGATTTTGGTGATTTGGATATATTTTTTATTTTTTTATTTTTTTCTAGAGATAAGTTTGACTCAAATGATATAATGTTTCCGATTCCGTTTCCTAATTGTAACTTTTTTTTTGTTCACAGGTTTTTTTGTATTTAAAGAAGGCTAATGTAAATTGTTCGGCTCATATATTCAGAACAACAGAAGTCACACTATTGAGCTCTGTTCAACCTCATTGGTTTTCTTGTGAATGTGATGGGTGCGTGCCAAGGTTGTGGGGAGTTGGGAAGAATGGCGACTTGCGGGTCTGTGAGGATTTATCTGTTTTCTCTTAATCTGACTCCTGATGTTTCAGTCTGGGAATGTATCGAACGTAAAACGAGGTATTTCGGGCCCGAGTTTGTGTAGGCATCGGCTTTAGGTTCTTAGCATAGTTTCCAATTCAAATACTGTTTTAATTTTTTTCCTTTTACTTTTTGAATTATATAAGGCATAATTACTAAACAAATTGAAAACTATAAGTATAGGAATAATGTATACACTCTAGCTGTCTAGAATAAAAAAAAGGAAACGACAAGGCAATTGAAGTCAATAAGAGGGACTGTATATCTAAAGAATATAGAATATCTTTAGCAATGGAATGTGGAAAAATGCAATCTGTTGTGAGAAAAGCCAAGAAGAAGCATGTGAAGGATGAACTTGATCGCATCAAACAGGCTGAGAAAAAGAAGAGACGCTTGGAGAAGGCTTTGGCTACATCTGCTGCCATTCGTGCTGAATTAGAAAAGAAGAAACAGAAAAAGATGGAAGAGCAACAGAGACTCGATGAAGTTGGTGCTGCAATCGCAGAAGCTGTTGCCTTGCATGTCCTTAATGATGACTCTGACGACATATGCAATGGAATGCTGAAGAGTAATTATGGGCTTAAGCCGTGGGAGTATGGCAATGGGTTCGACTTTGTTACAAGTGGAAAACAACCAATGATTCCTGAGCAGAACATATCTAGGTGTTCACTGGAAGGACTGAGATTGGATTCTGATGTTTACAGATACGGGTGCAAGTGGGGTGATCCTGAGAGCTCTGGCTGGATGGCGTCGTCTGAACCTTTGACTAGAGATCCATGCTGGCAATACCATGAAGAGGGATGCTTAGAGTCTTCAGGGATCTCTGCCGGTCTTATTGCAGCTCAGGCTGTTTCATCGCTTAGAATTGGTGAGGGGGCGCCTCTAGAAGCATATGCCTTCAACCGGATGATGAGGGGTTAAGATAAAGCTTCTACTCTGAGTTTGTGTTCAATCGTCTTTGAGCTGTTTACGTGGTTTGAATAAATGGCCTGTATATAACTTAAAATTACAGCTTTTCATCTACTGGGTGGTTTGTTTTTGTAGTACACCAATGCACTGTAATGTTGTGTCCAACTTCATATTCTCACTGTCTGCCTTGGACTTCCTTATTACCAGTTGGCTGTCTCCAATGTTGGTGTTATTATTTTGCATGCTTTCTTGTCAGTGTCTGGTTTCACTGATCTTCATGTTGAAGTTTCAGACTTGCATTGACCATGGCCTATGATTGCCAATTTTGGTAGTGGTACAGGAAAGATTGATTTCCACAGTAGTAATGTGGTTTTGAACCGATTGCTTTCAAGTTACCCTTGCCAAATATGATGGTCTTGAATATGAATGATCGAAGTAGATAATTTCTTAAACATGAGTGATGTTCAAAATTATTTGTTATTTTCCTCAAGTCTTAACAATGTGAAGGAAGAACCCATTGTTAAAATCAAAACAATCTTTACGATATCACAAAGATCCTTTAAACATAGCTAATACTTTTTCCGTCTCAAGTTATATTTTATTAAAAAAATTATTAATTGTGTAATTTTTAAGGAGAGAGAAAATTTATCAATTGATATAAAAAAGAATATTAGAGCACTCACATCCGAACTTGGCCAAAAGATAATAAAAATTTGGTTGCGTCGAGAACTTTTTCACCAAAAATAGGGTGAAATTTCATCAAAATTATTTGTTAAATCCTATTTATCCTAAATTTATATATATAACTGCGGTTATTTTTCTCCTCTCATTTTACTCTTTTCAATTATATAAAAAATAAATAAATATTTTTTGTCATATATAAATATAAATTAAAAAATACATTTAAATTTCAATAAGTATTTAATATATTATTTTTTTTTTTACATTTAATTTTATCATAAATTTATATTGACATATTTGAAATATTCAATTTTAATTTTGGGTGAATAATAGGGAAACTGTAAGAAGCGTACATAAACAATAACTCAAAAAAAATAAAAAAAAGTAGCGGAGTTGAGGGGAATGAATTTTGGAAATTATAGAGGAACTGATGTGAATGATTGAATGCTCTTAGAAGACAAAACAAACTTCAATGTAAAAAAGTTACATTGATCAAGGAAACAATTATTTATAATGAGGAGATAATTTTGTTAGGATGATCGAAACTAGAATTAAGGCGAATGGGTATTAAATATATTTAGGCTCGTCTTGAAAGGGTTTAAGTAATTAAATATTTAAATGAGTGAATTTTAGAATATGAGTTATTGAAATAGGATGGCTTGAAGAAGGATTATTGAATTGGATTATTTGTAAAACGTGATTGATACTCAAACCATTCGCTCTATCGTAAAGATTATATTGACATTGTTAACAAAAATTAGATAAAAAGGTTGGCATTTGATATATTTATCACCAAACATTACATGATACATGACACAATATAAATTTAAAAAATTGAGTTTAAAATTTTAAAATCAATCAACAAATTTAAAAGTTTCCAATTTTCATACAATAAAAGGTGGTACAATATATATAAAAATAATTGTGTTTTGAAATTTAAATATAATAATCTAGACTCAAAAGTGAACGATCATAACTGAGGGTTAAGCATATTTCTATGCGTAAAAGGCTTCCACTCATCCATCAAAACCATTGATACATCATGTATTAAATATATCATGGATAGTTATGATATAACCACTTAACATGCATGACATACAAATTTTAAAACAAAAAAAGATTTAAAAAATATGAAAATGAGATAGATGATACTTTCTGTTCAACAATTAGATAATTTGTCAAGATAGTGTCTCACTACATAAACGAAAGAACGACATCATATTATTGAATCCGATAGTTGCTGAAATTTTCGTCGTTATTAAGTAAGAATCTTCAATTTTTTTCTTCACAATTTGTCCTTTTTGTGTATTTAGGGTAAATATTTGCACGATTCATACTCATAATTTAGTTTACATTATATTTATGAGGCTTTTATAATCACGAAGTCATTTCAATTACATATGAATTTCATTTTTCAATAAAACCAAATCAAACTAAGACTTATTCCCTTACTCGAGACCGAGTTAGCTATAAGAATACGACTTCTCCATTTTGCTCGGATTTCATTTTCCAATAAAACCAAACCAAACTAAGACTTATCCACTCACTCCGTTGGCTATAAATTTGGTTGGCTATAAGAATACAACGTTTCACTCGAATTTATTTTTTAATAAAACCAAACCAAATTAAGATTTATCCACTAACTCGGATCAGCTACATGAATACAAAATCTGCATTCATCTCAAATTTCATTTTTCCAATGTAGTCAGAAATGCCTGATAATTATTCTTGCAGACTTTACATTGGCAACATTGATATAAGGATAACAGAGTACGGACACTTTGTTTTATAAATTGTTTCATCAATAATACTTTTCTTTATAAAAATGTTTACTCCATTCGGAAAAATGATGTCCGAGGACTATTTATGGCACACTCGCTATGCTTTTTTTCATAGCAAGTGCCAGCAAGCAGGAAGCTAGACTTGCGAAAGAGAATATGCATGGGAGATTGGTGAGTGGTCGCCCTTTAGTTGTTCGGCTTGTTGAGAAAAGATTTGATAGGAGAGTAGGAAAAACGAGCCGGAGTGCAAAAATAGCTGCCATAAAGAACACATTAAAGACCATGGAAGAAGATGGCTGCACCTCTAAAAAACAGAAATGTCTTCCTTCAGTACTACACTTAAGGATCCTCCCTGTTAAAAAGACTTGATTCGTCATGTACTCGAGTCGAGTGTATTCTGTATTTCCACTTCATTGCAGAGCTGAAAATGCTTCTGTGTTGTAGATTAGTCACCTCAAGATCAGATGATTTCCATCAGACTTATGACAATATGCCAAATCGTTGGAGCTTAACAGTTTTAAGAACAAATTAGAAGGTCTTCCTTTCCAGGACTGGGGCTCTAGAGGCATCGTCCCCTAAAGAACACTAGTGGTCGATGCTTATATATATTTTCACAACAATATCCCACAATGCCTCTTCAAAGAGGCTATAGTCTAAGCAGGATAAATGAAGATGGGATGCTTTATATATATATATTTTCACAACAATATCTCACAATGCCTCTTCAAAGAGGCTACAGTCTAAGCAGGATAAATGAAGATGGGATATTACGCAACCTCCGTAGACTAGGATTAGATTTATCTTTTGAAGTAGCAAATTTTATTTTATAAAGAAAGGTATAGCACTTTAGACCTATCTTCCTAAGGAGTACATGCAAACATATAAGATCAACAAAAGGCCTCCAAAAGCACACCATATATTGGACCATTCAAGTAATTCAACTATCATAACCGAAAAAAAAAATCAGCTGATTAGAACGTAACTACTTGAAACCTGAAAATTGTTTCTAACTATAGATCTTACATCTATCAAAAGCTTCACCAGCGAGAAAAAGCGCTCACTAGCAACGGATATGGCCATCTTTCCTGGTGGTAAAGCCTTCTAATCAGAGGATTAATTTGCCTCGAGATGGGGCAGTAAATAGATTTCTAGAGCATTCTTATACTTTGGTATTCCGAGAACTCAAAGGTACATCCCTAGCTTCGGTATTCCAAGAATCATCGTGATCTTGGCAATCAAAACTTTCTGGATCATGTCTAAACCGATTTGCAGTAGCATTTACATCTGAGTGTCTTGATCGATATTTGGCATCAGTTCTGCCATCATGTCTCGTGTCATCATAGTAGTCGTCAAAATTGCATCCCCTTCTTGTGCTGGAAGGGGGAGGAAACCTTCCAGGACGCGTTCTAGGTCCCGAATAACCATCTTCCTTAAAACGACCAGCAGAACTTGATGAATCAAATCTGTAAGCCCGTTCACGCATTCTTACAGGAGATCTCCCATTCCTTGAATTTTCCACCTGATTCTGATCATTAACCCATCTGCGGTTGTGCTGAGGGGAAAAACGGCCTTTAGGAGGTGACACAAAACTTCTCGGATAGTCAGCAGGGAAACTTGGCTTCTCAAAAAGCATTCTCATTCTAGCCCCCGGCCTAAAATCAGGAGATCTGGTATACCTTCTTCCACCAACCTGATTCCTTTCTCTCTGCCCAAGCAATGGATGTGGAGAACGTGATCTGGATCTGGAACGGGACCTCATTCGTGGTATGGAGTTCTGAGTCAATCTACCAGAAGGTGAAAAGCTGGGCTCACGCCCGTTCAAATAACGAGGTTTGCGACTGGAACTCGAAGCATAATTATCATGGGAGGGATTGTAATATTCATTTCTAAAGCTTCGGTTAACTCCTTGTGGAAAACTGCCCGAACTTCCCCTGCTCCGGTTAGTGACTCCTGGCGCTCTCCTATAATCATTGTAATAATCATCGGTCTCATACTTGGATCTACTATTCTGTACACGGTTTGGAGCTTTTGAAACATATGGAGACTGTTTGTGGTCTTGGTAATTGAATCCACTCAACTTGTTTGATGTATCAGCTGTCATATTTCTAGGTCTGTCATAACCATGACCATCAGGACCTTGACGACCAGCACCCAAGCGATCTCTGGATCCCCAGTATTCCCTCCACCGATCATGCCCCCCATTCCTTTCACGCACATGGTAAGTAGATTTGTTCCGACCCATGAACTTGTCTGGGCTGAAGTTTCTAATAGGCCGAGAATAACTGCAAGACCTAAAAGACAGCAGCAAACAGGCACAAAAGCAAGGAAAGTAAGACAAGAATCCAAAGTAAAGCAGTACAATAGTACTCTTTGTATTTGAACAAAAATCTATAACGAGAATAAACATAGCATTGAGAATTATTTTTGAGTTTATATACCTGTTAGACTGCTGCAAATAACCAGCACCTAAGCTTTCTGAATCTTCACCATAAGATTGCAACTTCCGCTTGTTGCTAGGGTTTATTTCTTCCAAATATGACCCTGTTGTCTCAATTCCATCCAGATGGCCAGAAGAATGCCTTCTCCTCAAGTTATCATTGCAGTTAAATTGACCCATTTTTGTGAATGGTCTTGTAGTTGATTTAATTCTACCAATATCAGTCTTCTTAGTCTCCTCTTTCATGCAACGTATATTAGTAGTACTTGTTAGTGATCTACTTTGATTAACAACTGAAAAAGAAGCTTTCCTGACCGAAAGATTTCTCTTTTCTCCTGAGGAACACTAGGAACTAGCTAGCGACCCCCAAGCAGGGTAGTCAACTTTCCTCAGAACCCTGTCATCAGATTCATAATCAACACATTCACTATTCCCATCATCCATTTCGTTTTCCTCCCAAGGACAGGGCATCAAAATTCTCAATTCCCCATCTTCATATGATGAATCATTACCATCCTGGAATCCATTCATATCTTCAGAACCAACAGTATTACGACGGTCATCCTGTGAAACATCAGAATAATGACAATCACCAAGACTTGGACCAATCTCAGCAGAACCACTAGTAGGAATGTCATTCAGCGAGTCAACATCTTTTTGGATTGCAACTGGCAATGCGGCCCTCACTTCCTCACCAGCTTTTGGAAGACAGTTTTCATCCACAAAGGAAGTCGGTTCTTTAAGAACACTTGCCGGTGATCCACGAACAGTGATATCAGAAACATAAATGCTGTCAAGTTGACCTTTAACGGTACAAGTAACAGAACGAGAAGAAGAACTTGAGGCAGATAAGTCATTTCTGTTGGGTTGACCTGGAGATGAATTACTTCCAGAATTATCAGGGAGTTTAGATGTCTCTCCAGGAAGAGCTACGACTACACTGTCTATGTTACTACCACATTGAGATCTCTCCAAACCTGCCGGGCCAATATTATCCATACAAGTGTTAACATTATTAGAGGACATAATCTGGTTGATATCTTTTGCAGTTTCACAAACAATACTGATGTCCTCTGAACCCAAATGAGCAGGCACTTCATCAACATAGGTACGTGATAATTGATGCATTTCAACAGCTGGAGAACCAGAGTTGGACGAGACTATGTACCCAACTTTATTCTCCTTATCAGAATCAGGAGTCTGATCATCAATGGGTTTTGTAGGACTCTCTTCAAAGATTGCTAAACCCCTGCTGACCTTATCAGAGCCACATACTAGTTCTGATTTAATCTGTTCAGTTTGGTTCACATGTCTTGGCTTTGCTGTACTATTATCATTCCCGGATTTCATTGATATTTTGCACCCTTCTTCCTCTAGCTTTTCAACCTCCATATTTGGACCACTGACATTAACTGAAGGAGCTTCTTCAACAGAATAGTCCAAAGGTTCCTGCCAATCATCCATCATGACATTTAGGTCCCAATATTGTCGATCAACCTTTGAAGCCTCCAACTCCTTCATTGCCACATCTTCATTCTCTTGCAGAATCTGAGGAAGTACGCCATAATTATCAAGAGATGAGCATTTTGTATCGGTATTCTCATTTACCATATCACTCGAGAGAGAACTCGGCTGTTCCATAGATACAGAACACTTGATAGGTTCACTTGAAGCAGGCATGGTTGGCATTGAATGTTCTATCACATTAATATTACCAGCATCATCATCCATGCCATCAATGCAAGCAGCAGCTGCAAGTAGTTCAATCCCAGAAAAGTCATCAGGATTATATAGCTTCAGATCCACAACATCCGAAAAGGCAGCAGAATCATTAACTCCGTCAACACAATCTCTGAAGTTCAAGGTTGAAGATCCTCGGAACCCCTTCAATTGCAATTTGGAGTCTCCATGAGGAGAGGGCGTTAGAGGTTGAGGAAAAAGCGACTCATCCTTATATTGAGCAGAGGACTGGGGCTGTGAGGAGGATTGGAGGGGATGTCTCTTCTTAGGTGGTATATGCTCTGCTTCATTGGAGACAAGTTTCCCAGTGATAGATTTATTGAACTGCCAACATAACCAAGAAAAAACAGTCACAATAGCTAAGAGACCATAATGCTTGCACAAAGTTGCTAAAAAACAAGACAAAAGTATACCTTATCATAGTTAGAAACCATGAAATCACCTACCTGCTTGGGGCTTCTACCAACAAGTTTGGTGATCCCATTAACATTTTTAGCCACCGACTTCTTCGAACGCTTTCCTTTAGTAACTATCTTCCAACTTGAGCCGGAATTTTTAGCACTAGAAACATCAGGAGCCACATGGTCAAGCATGCTTCCAGGTACAGGTCTTTATCCCAATAAACGAGGAATCTGACTCCAGATATGGTGCTGCGCTCTTTGGCAATAACACCAACAAATCTGCACCAGAAGTAATAATTGAAATTGCAACCAAGAGAAACCTTGGGGAAACACAATAATATACCCAAGTATATGAGACACAACCATTTTAGAAACACAATAATATACCCAAGTATACGAGACACAACCATTTTAGATAGCCACAATATTCATCCAATCAACTATTTTAACACCTAAACTTCAAGCTTTGACATGATATTGTTCTGTACCCTACTACTATTAACTAAGTGGAAAAAGAAATCAGCCAAACACCCTCACATCCAAGGCCAGAAATACTATAGTGGTCAGAGGCTCAGAGCTAACACGACTGACATATGTAGAAATAATGCTTACGAAAACAAAGACCAACCATCTGGCAATGGAATTTTTGGAACTAAATCCAGAAAATATCTCATTTTAACTCTCCTTTGATGACAGCATCTAAGCATTTTAACTCCACTTATGAGGTAACTCGCCATCACCAAACAAGTGGTTGATCAAGATAACAGCTTTCAATAACTATTAGAACCTATGACATTCAATCTTAGCACCGAGAAAAGGGTGTGATGACTTCTAGGTTCTTGAAGCATTAAAATCTATAGAACTGAACTTCAAACAGGTGTGGCCGTCCTCTTCAATGATTATCAGTATCATCCTGCAATAACTTTTTAAAGCAGAAAGAGCCATCTCTCTTCAGGAAACAGACTGAATGTACTTCAGATTTGGCAAATCAAGCGACAGCCTTAACCATCATGTGTCACCGATCTAAATCAAATCCTTGAGCTTTGCCAAGAATTTGAGCTAAAAATCTACTTGTACAATCATGGACTATGTTCACATCCTTTCGCCTATCGAGGACCACTTTCATGGACTTATTTTCAATTTAATCAGACTCCATATATGGATCTTCATATATTCCTAATCATCCCCCCCCAGCCTCCTAAGTAATATGGCACTGAAGCAAATCACAAACTACATCAAATCATATAATCCAATCACGATAGATTTGTGGAACCCGATCGAAAACGCAAAATCCCAATCAAAATGGGGTCTTTTGCAGCAATTTAGCTCACCGAACACAACCAATTGTACACCAATCAGCTAAACACAAATCAATCACTTCACCATTCAATAATCCAGCCCCCATAACATAAATATCAGTAGGCCACAACACACAAGTTCTACCCTAAGAATAACACAGATCTAGCTCCCTCGACGACGATATTCATTCATGTAACAATAAAGAACACATGAATCGCATAAATATCAAACAATTTGGGATTTATATACCTGTTCTTGATAAAAATCAAATCTTTAACTCGAAATATCAATTTCAAGAAAATTCAACACCAACCCACGTTCTTTAAACACCCAAGATTCCAATATACACCATCTTCTTCAACTTCCAGAAAAAACCCAATTAATATCAGCACCTATAATACTCAAAATCACCAATATGGAAGCAAAAATTGATCAATTTGAGCAAATTCTTGAAAAAAAAACACAATATATGTAATCAGATATACTGATATATGATAGCTTGATGTAGATTTGGTGTGAGATGAAGAAGCCTTGTTGTATACTTTTGTTGTTTGTTGTTTGAGGGGTCGTTAACAATATTGTTGTTGGTAGAGTGATGATTGAGAAGATGAGATTCCAAGGAGTGACTCACACCATGTATTTATCTTCCTTTTGTTCCAATCTTACCCCCTGGGCTTTGTTTGTTTTTTGACAATGATGCCCTAAACCAAACTAACCATTATGACATTATATCGTGTATGAAAAACTTGAATAATTCGATTGAGTATAATTCGTGTTTTAAAACGAGACACAATTATTAATTTTATATTCTATTAATTTTGAAACATAAATTGGATCTCATTTGAAAATTATTTTTACATAATTATTGAATTATATTTAAAATTGCTTAGTAGGAGAATATAATATGATTATGAACATTTTATGAGAATATTTCTAATCGGGTTGGAATTACAGTCTAATACTCGATAATTTTAATAATTCGATATAGATTTTTATAAAGTTCTTTCAAAAATTGTTTTGCAGTTTTTTGGAAGAGTTTCAGCAGATTCAGTAAACAAGGTTGACCAACATAACAAAACTCCCAGTAGCTAAAGCTTGACCGATATAGCAAATCTCCCAGTAACATATACCTACTCACTTAGATTTTTATTTGTAGTTTCTGTGAAATTTTTGTTTTAAAATATTTATTATTCTAATAGTTCGATTGTTAATATAATTTTAAATAATTTATGTGTAGTATTTCAATGTAATTTTACTAATTTTTATTTAAAAGAAAACGGAGGGAGTATAATTTAAGGTTCAACTGACAAGTTGTTAACAAAACAACCACTTTATCCCCCCAAAGGTCTTAATGGCGGCGGCGACACAGGGACAGTTGAGCATTGATGAGTCATCATTTTGGGGGTCAAGAAGCATCGAATGCTTTGAGAAACTTGAACAAATTGGTGAAGGAACTTATGGGTATTTTTCCATTTTTTATTTATTTCAAGAATTGTGTAGTTTTTTGTTGGGTTTAGTTAAAGTTCTTGAATTTTATTGGGCAGTGTTTAGATTTGTGTTGGTTTGGTGTTAAATTATTATATCATTAGTGTTGTAGCTAATTATTAATCCATTTATTTCATGAAGATTGAATAGTTTTGAATTTGATGGTTGACTTTTTACATTTGAACTCAAGTATTTTTGTATATATTGTTTAGGATTTATTCTTTTTCAAGAATTGTATATCTTTTTGTTGGGTTTAGTTAAAGTTCTTGAATTTTTAGGGCACTGTCGACTTTTATATTGGCTTGGTGTTAAATTGTTGTTTCATTAGTGTTGTAGCTAATTGTTAATCCATTCATTTCATAAAGATTGTCTAGTTTTGAGCTTGATGGTTGAGTTTTTAGATTTTGAACTCAAATATTTTTTAATTTGGTGTATACTGTTTGGAGAAGAATATGTCGAGATATAGTATTTTCAACATAATTCACTACTGTCATGATAATTTTGATTTAGATCGAAGTTGTGTGTGTCAATGACCATAAAGTTTGTTAATTTTGATTTAGATCGACGTTGTGTGTGTCAATGATCATAAAGTATTTTCAACATAATTCACTATTGTCATGATAATTTTGTCAATGATCTAGAAATAGGAACTGCAATCTTGCACATTTTCCCTGTGGATGCAGACTTTGACAACAAAGTATAAGGTGGACTCGAAACACATCCCCACAAATGTTTTTTAAACCAGAATTTTATTGGTAGACGGTTTTATCTCTGTTCTGCATAGACCTCTGAGTTACGAGGGCGAGGATAGCTTATGTCTAGGTGGCCATTTACCATTAAACTTATTGCATCTTTGAACTGATATTTGGATTGCAGCTATTCTTTGATGCCAACTTACTAAATTTGCTAGTCTTAAATGGAGATCTTGATCTTTGTATTACCTTTACCTGTACAATACTACAATCTCTGTCCAGCTTCAATCTTGTAAATTCTCGAGCCAATGTCACTTTATGTGCTTCACAGCCAAGTCTACATGGCAAAAGAAAAGAAAACTGGAGAAATTGTTGCTCTTAAGAAGATTCGAATGGACAATGAGAAAGAAGGGGTACATTCTTTGAGCTCTGCTAACTAGTAACTACTCATATCCGTGGGTGCAATTAAGTAATTCTTCTAGTTAACTACTCATGATTCGGTTTGCTTTTGCAGTTCCCAATAACAGCCATCCGGGAAATAAAAATTCTAAAGAAGCTACAACATGAAAATGTTATCAAGTTGAAAGAAATAGTCACATCTACTGGTAATTTTCATTTTGCAATGTTGAAAGAGATGACATCTTTTGTGTCTGTTTCTTTATATGTGGTCTGACTTCCTTTTTTTTTAAAAGGCCCTGAAGCAGATGAAGAAGCAAAGCCAGGTAACTGTACCTGCATTCAACTTTCACTTTCGTCTTATCTGCAAGTGCCCTCCCGAAAATTGTAGAAGTTACTCTGAAACACAATACACACATGACTATTACACATCGTGCACATACACAGAGACCGAACACTTCTACGGATAAGCTAGTAAAATTTGATTAGAAGACTTCTTTTGTTATTATACAGATGGCAATAGAGGCAAAGGAAACATTTACATGGTCTTTGAGTACATGGACCATGATTTGACCGGCCTTTCGGATCGCCCTGGACTGAGATTTACGATTCCCCAGATTAAAGTACCATAATCTTGTCCAAGTATTGATTTAGTTAGCTTCTGATTTCATCTTAGCATATTACATGTCTGTTAACAAACATCTTCCTTGGCAGTGTTATATGAAGCAATTAATTACTGGTCTACATTACTGCCATGTCAACCAAGTACTCCACCGAGATATCAAAGGTTAGACATCAAACAGTTACTTCTCCTCCTTAACCAAGATACCGCGTAAGGCTAGATTTATATATGCGCGTAAGGCTAGATTTATATATGCATGCAATTGTTTTGTTTTATCAGGATCTAATCTCCTCATAGATAATGAGGGGAACTTGAAGCTTGCTGATTTTGGGCTAGCAAGATCGTTTTCCAATGATCTCAATGCAAATCTGACTAATCGTGTGATTACTTTGTGGTACAGGTAAAAGATGCATTCTTTATGGCATTTTATAATCTCCTTTACACACCACTAACATGAGTTTTTGTATATTTTTTTTATTATGGCCCTTTATAATCCTTGAGTAGACCTCCGGAATTGCTTCTTGGAGCCACAAAATATGGTACAGCTGTTGACATGTGGTCAGTTGGTTGCATCTTTGCTGAGCTTTTGCAGGGGAAGCCAATCTTACCAGGAAAAAATGAGGTTAGTCCATGCCATGAGCTATCTTTTAGAGGCTTTTCTGTTTGTGGTGATTATTCTTTCATTTTGTTGTAATTAATGTTAATTATTTGGTCCAAAAACTACCTGCATGACTGTTAATTTGTCTTGGACTCTTGGTGAGGCAACCAAAAATTTATGCTTGACTACTATAGCAACCTTCTTGAAGATTTCATGAACTTTCATTTAGTTTAACAGTGAGATTCATTGCAATATTTTGCTTACGTTTCCTCTCTTTTAAATTTCCTAATATTTTTTTGTGAAACTTAATGTGTGTATTATTGGAGAAAAAAAAAAGAGAGGGGGAGGAGGGGGTCGTGCCTTGAAATATATTTTGAAATTTGATGATCTTCAATGATATTGAGTATAAATTAAGATGCCTTCTGGTGTCAAAGCAATTTATTGGGTGACACTTGAATTATGAAGATAAGTTTTGTTTGTTTGTTGTTCTTTCATACTGTTTTCTGGATGTTGGTTGTCCAAAAATCCGTATAATTTAGGTGCCATAACTTGTTCCAGACTTGTTGCTTCATCTTTGTTATCTATTTTTATTTTGAGAAAAAAGCATTTGAATAGTGTTTTAAACCGGACTTTATATTGTTGTTTGTATATCTCTTCCCAAATGAACAAATCATTTCATATGAAACAGAGATGCAAATTTGTAATATAATTGGCTATTCTGTTTTTTCAAATCAGCTTTGAAACATGTCGAACTGGATGATTTTTAGTTGGACTTTATTGACCGACCTCTGAAATAAACTGTTGGCATAACATGACAGTTACTTGTTGGGAAATGGATAACGTGGTCCACAGCTTAGGTTATCCTTTTCTTTGTTTTCTTCAAAGGGATTAATAGTGGTTCCTGATCCCCTCTTAAGTAACTCAAAACCCATGAACAGTTTGTTACATTACAAGTGTTTTATGTGATCCATAACTAAGTTACTGTGGCTGCTTCAATGGTTTTCATTATTTTGATACTGCAACACCAAGTATCGTACAATCTTAAAGTGCAAGAAGGCTTAAAGATAAACTTGAAATACTTCTTCTGGTCTAAACATGGTGTCGTAGTTAGATATCTAGAAATAGAGAAGAAAGGAAAACATTGTGAAGAAGTACTAGAGGCTGACTTAAACCCCCTGAAAGGCTGCATGCACAGATTTAATTTTGCATTTCTACATTCTGGAACTGAATTTGAATGGAGGGTCAGTGTTCTGGATGTTTCTTATCTCTGTTCTTGATTGAAGTCATGGCCGAAGAATGGAGATTAATACCCGTATCTCATTTTGATTATAGCCTGAACAACTAAATAAGATCTTCGAGCTTTGTGGAAGTCCTGATGAAATTAATTGGCCTGGTGTTTCCAAGATTCAATGGTATAGCAAATTCAAGCCAGCAAGGCAAATGAAAAGACGAGTAAGGGAGGTCTTCAGACAGTAAGTTTGGTGGAGTGAACTTTTCAAGCTGATAAGATTTCTTGTGCCAGTTTGAACGATCTGTTTTACATGCTATTACTTTTCTCTCAGTTTTGACCGCCATGCTATTGATCTACTGGATAAGATGCTGACTCTTGATCCCTCCCAGGTATAAACACTTCCAAGAGCTTGACCAGCAGTCCATTTTGCATTATTCAATGTGGCCTTCTTTATTCATTGGTAATCACTAGTTATGCATGTGGAGAATTATAGGGCCTTTTAGCTTTAGTCTATCATATGCCAATCTAAATATACTTCATTTATTATGAGCAATATAAAGACTTGTTATTTTCGTTTTTATCAATATATCATCACCTCAAGGATGTTAAGCTTAAAATTTATAATCTGGTTTTCTCTGTTTCTTGTGGCTGCTGGATTGTACAGAGAATTACTGCAAAGGATGCACTTGATGCTGAATATTTTTGGACAGATCCCTTGCCTTGTGATCCACGAAGGTATCTTCTAATTATGGTTGTTGGAACTGGTGAGCCAAGTGCTTGAGATAGACCTCTGCTTCTTCGGGTGAACTCACTTATGTTGGTTTGACCTTTTTATTCAGTCTGCCAAAGTACGAATCTTCACATGAATTTCAAACCAAGAAAAAGAGGCAGCAGCAGCGCCAAAATGAAGAAATGGCGAAGAAACAGAAGTTGCAGCATCCACAGCAACATGCTCGCCTGCCACCAATCCAACCACCAGGGCAATCTCATCAACAACGCTGGGGAGGGCCAAATCATTCAATGAACAATTCTCACCCTCCTCTAACCTCTGGTCCCAATCATCATCAGTATGGAAAGCCTCGGGGTGTCAGCGGACCAAATAGGTATCCTCCTTCTGGAAACCCGGGAGGTGGGTATTACCAGGACACTGGTGGCCAAGGAGGTTACAATGCTGGTGGACCATACCCACCTGCAGGACGTGGTGCACCATATCCGGCAAGTGCGGCATCTGCTGGTGGCCCTCGGGGAGTTACTGGAGCATATGCTGCTCCTCCTCCTAATTATCCGCAAGGTGGTCAATATGGTGGCAGTAGCAGGAATCAGCAATATGGCTGGCCGCAATAGAAGTCATTTCGACTCTTTGTAACATTTGAGAGGATGTTCAGTTAAAGTTGTCATCCTTATATTTTACAGATCTAACTCACGTTAGTTTTCTTCATTCAGGAATTTGAATACAGTATATAGTAGTTTCATTCAGCTAGTTTATCATTCTTTTTTCTTAGGGTCATAAGAACTATGCTAGCTTAGTATGATGATGTTAATTGTTCATCTTTTCAAACTATGTCACTTTGTTTTTGGATTCTTGATAAAATTATCCAGCTGGACACTTCAAATATTGAAACATGCTCATAAAATCTACACAATGTATTCTATATTGTACAATTTCAATACAAACAAGGTTAGCTGAATCTGGAATCCATAGGTTCTTAAACTTATATTTTTTATAATCCATAATTTATAATTTTTTATAATTCACAAATGATGAAAAGATAAAAATATCTTCGAAAAAATGTGAAAAAGTGTCCCAAAAGCTTGGTTTCGAACCGAAAGTCGCATGATAATCGATTTTATATAATGAATTTCGGTGATCGAAAGCAGTACAAGGTAAGCCCAGGATGGATGATCGAATAAAGCTTAGCAGTGTGAGTGTGCTTTGGTGTCGTTCACTCCTTATATTTTTATCATCAATTTGTATAGAAGCTAGGCACAGGACGTATAATAAGGTTCACCCTCCTCTTTTTCTTGAAATAAAAATGCAGAGGTCCTCTATTTTCCACCCCTTCATTTTAATTTGTCAACATATATTAAAACTAAACCTTTCAATTCTTCAATTTAAATTCTCTCTCCATATAGTTATGCCTTTCCACCTATCTTGACCAAAAAGATGACAGATAAAGAATCTATTGAGAAATTCTTGGTTGTTTGGTGTGGGCCACTTTCCTCAAGAATGATTATTTAGATATCAAACACATCTCCAGGGAAGAGGTGTTGTAGACATGTTCTTGCATTACCTCCTTTATTGAAACAAACAACCAGTCTCCACATTCAAATATACAATTTTACACCATCCAAATTCAAGCCCCCAACCAACCACCCCCATCTCTCAAATCAAAAAATCCCTACATTCTTCTGTTTTCATCTCTACTTCGTTGACCTTCAATCTACCAACTGTATAGGTTGGTTGAAAGGTTGATCCCTTTTGTACTCGAACGTCGCCCTGTTGTGAACCTTCTTCAGGAAAAGAAAGTATCCTCCAACGTTTCTTCTCTTAAACATTTTCCATTACAGATTTATTTCCTTGAAGTTCATCAAGGAATTGAATCTTTTGGAAAGATATCATATCTGATATGGAAGACGAAACACCTGAAAGGAGGTCAACAGGTTGTGGCCTATTTGGCACAATTTTTAGGGGTAAAAATACATGGCCTAGAAGATCAACATCGACGGGCTCAATTCCACATACCAATCCCAACAATTTGCCACGACATACAAGCACGCCCGACTTCAAGCAAGAACAGGGAGACTCCTTTGAGGATGCACAAAACCGACACCAAGGAGGTCATGCGTCACATATAGATAGAATAATCGCGAGACCTGGAAAAAGGCATGTAAAATCTCCACCTGCATATAAGCAACATCGACAAACACCTCCTATCTACAATCAATATTCTCCAAAAGCCGTACGTGGACAACCAGCTCAAGGATATGCTCAAGGTAAAAGGGTGCCTTATGGTTCCACTGGCATATCTGGTGAGCTTGAAAGCATGTTTGAAGATTATCGAGGATCAAAAGGTGCTGGTAAAATGGTCCGAGCTTCATCAGGCAATGTGATGTTACATGGAAATTTAGGTAACTTAAGGCAACCTGGCGCAACACAGGCGAATTCTTATGATTATCAGTCAAGAAATGCAAAAGAGGGGCAGCAATCAACAACATCTAACAATGGAAAATACTCAAATACTACAGGTGTTATGGGAAATGTTGTGAAAAGTCAAAATAATCAACCTGAAAAACCACCTTCTCTTTGTCGAGCCCTTTCTACAAGAATGGACCCCGAGCAACTGAAGATTTTAGGGAATGAGGATTACAAGAATGGGAATTTCGAAGAGGCTTTGGCTTTATATGATGCTGCAATTTCCATTGACCCAAACAAAGCTTCTTACAGGAGCAACAAGAGTGCAACATTGACAGCTTTAGGGAGACTTCTAGATGCTGTTCTTGAATGCAGAGAAGCAATCAGGATTGAGCCTTTCTATCAAAGAGCTCATAATAGATTAGCCATCTTAAACCTCAGGTAATTAATAAAAACCACTGACATAGCAAATAGTTACAATTTCACACAAGAAATATCTTTGTGATGCACAATGATTATTGTTTCCAGATTAGGAGATCCAGAAAAGACCAAGTATCATTTCAAGCATGCAGGAGCTGAAGCGGAGCCAGAAATATTACATAAAGCTAAGAATGTTCAAATTCATCTAAACAAATGCACTGAAGCTAAAAGGCAACGTAACTGGAACACGCTTGTAAAAGAATGTGAGCTTGCTATATCAGCTGGTGCTGATTCTGCACCACTGGTCAGTCTTCATTATCAAATAAGAATAACATATGAATACTCTTTCAGATAAGTTTGCTGTTATTTCATTGCCATATTAAAGGCATTTATCATCCGACTTTAATAGCTTCCTGTTCATTGACAAAGATCTTTGCACTGAAAGCTGAGGCTTTGCTGAGGCTCAACAAGCATGAAGATGCAGATGTAACCATGAGGCATGGTCCAAATTTTGAAGTTCATGATTGCACAAAATATTTTGGCCCTATCGGTAATGCAGCCTTGTTAGTCATTCGGGCTCAAGTTAACATGGTTATTGGCAGGTCTAATCCTTTTCTTTCTTGATTTCTTTTTTGGTAATATAATATTCTAAAAAGATCTCAACATAATATGATAAAAAAAAACATAATTGTTTCACTAAAGATAAATCTTACTTGGACCGAACGACTTGATTTGTAACATAGTAATAGAATACAATTCAAGCTAATCTTAGACAAACCTTGGTCATAGCAAATGGTAGTTAATATAGCATATTCATTGACACTTGTTACTTTAATTTAGCAGATTTGATGATGCAGTGACTACTGCACAACTGGCTGCTAGACTTGATGCAAATAACAAGGAAGTGAACATGGTGGTCAGAAGGACAAAGGCTGTAGCTAGTGCACGATCGAAGGGGAATGAGCTTTTCAAGGAAGGAAGATATTCAGAAGCATGCATTGCATATGGTGAAGGGCTTAGCCATGATCCTCATAACTCCATCTTGCTCTGCAACCGAGCCGCTTGCCGAACCAAGCTTGGTCAATATGAACAAGCCCTCAAGGATTGCAATGCAGCTCTTAATGTACGCCCAAATTTTAGCAAAGCTAGACTCAGGAGAGCTGATTGTTGCACACAGGTGACCATTTTCTGAATTTATACAGTTAGTTACATATATATACTTGCTTTAGAAATTATAACTCTGGTAAATTCGTGATAGATGAAAATTTGGGAGACTTGCATACAAGATTGTGAAGCATTGCTGAAAGAGAATCCAAACGATGAGGAGGTGAGCAAAATGCTGAACGAGGCAAAGACACAGATGAAGAGAAGGAGAGAAACCCGGGTAATACAAAACACACGAAGCACGGGTGACTGGAACGATGATAAGGCCAGAGATGTTGTTATTGTATCAGACAGCAAAAGGTTCAGAGACTTCACAGAATCACATGGTAATATCTTAACTCTTTGGCTTTCAATTGTATCTTTATGTAGGATCCAAAAATGGATAGGAACTAACCATTACTGATCTATCTCTTTTTGCAGAAATTTCCGTAGTTCTATTCAGTAACAAGCAAGACGATAAATCAATCACGCTGTTCATGGAACAACTTTCTAGTAGATATCCATCGGTGAAGTTCCTCAAGGTTAGTGTTTACATTCTTCAGTATTTACATAATATGGCTCAACTGCGACATGATTTGATAAAATAGTGAAAGCCTCCAGTCACCCATTTTTCCTCCAATACAACCATTGTAGGTCGAGGTAGAAGATTGTCCAGAGTTGGAAGAATCTGAAGGAGTGGACTCATTGCCATCTTTTAAGTTGTACAAAAATGGCTCGAGAACGAAAGAAATTTCTGGAAACGATCATGATTTGTTAGAGAGCACAATCAAGTCCTACACGAGTTAAGGTCAAGTGGCCAACCAAAGTTAGAGTCAAGTTTGCCCTAGTGGCCGAGTAGACACATCTCTAGGATTTTAGTTCATGTGTCATGTGTGATCGTCGCCAGTATGGTTTGCATCTTCAGCCATCGTTCTCAATGAAGCACGCAAGGCGAGCGAAACTGATATCTACGATAACAGAAATACAAGTTCTCTAGGAAATAGGACTCGTCGTTGTTGGCAAAACGAGAGACCGGGAAAAAATCCGGATGGCACAGAAGAATCATTAGAAATGATGATGGAGAACTCATTACTTGTGCATGTAACTATCTATAGAATTTTAGATGCATTTGGGTTACTTCATTGGCTTTATCCAAGTTTACTCCATCCATTTGTTTTCCACTGCAGAATTTCTTCTTCTTCTTCTTCAGTTTGTTTGATTTTAATGCCAAATTAGTTAAATCAATACTCAAGTGTATCAATAAGAAAGAAAACATGATAACAATAACATTCCATAAGAAAGAAAACACGAAAACAATAACGTCCTCAAATAATGTCTATAAAGAGTTTCCCGTCTAAAAAAATATTATAATTAAACAATAATTCATTCATTTATTCCGGAGGAATAATAATGATTGTCTAGTTTTGACTTTTCCATACTATATTTTTGGGATGTAGGCAATATCATCAGTTAAGATTTAAGTTCATAACATTAATCAAACTAGAAATTGCTACTACATTAAGCAGACAATAATTCATTCATTCAGGGGAATAATAATGCATTAAAGATTGCTAGAAAAATATTTTAAAAAGTAGTCCATGAAAAACCAATTTCATTATTGTTTGTTTACCTCATTTTCGAATTTAGATATCGTTGACTTTCTTCAAAACATGTGCCATATATTGTGTTGTCTAGAGTCGAAGCTGATGACTAGCACAGCTTCAAATGGCGACATGCAAACGGCAGGACTGTATTATCAGTCGAACTCGGATCGATTGTCAGTCATTGACCCAAAAAGTAATGGTGTCACTGCAGAAGCGAATTAGATATAGGTCGAGAACTTTCAGGCTAATCGGGATACCGCCCAATTTTAAACTTTATTTTGTTTGGGCTCACGAGTGTTTAAAATAGTTATTTATAAAAATTAACAATTTATAGAATATTTTATGTTATACCCATCCTAAACTTTTGTTATTGTTTCTCTTGGTTGTGAGTAAAATAATTGTGAATGATAAATAAATCATAAAAATTAATTCTTAAATTTTTTTTTGAATTATGATTGATAAGTGCAATATTAAGTTATTACTATTAGTTGGTCTAAAATGTAAGAAAAATATGCAGTTGATAATGGTAACCGAAAGAAAAAAGAAGCAAAAGAAATGGTAAAGTGGATTGGAGAAAACAAAAAGCAACAAAGGTGTTTGCAAGGCTCGAACACTGGTGTTCTACCTAGTATCCATGAACCTTTTCCACTGAACTAGATATCAAAGTAGATACATGCAAGGTGTGACACAGCTAAACTAAATATACAAATTCATGTGGTGTCCTGCAACACCGCGGCCACCCATGTGGCTCGCCATTTATTCAGGCATGGCGAGTCGGATTTTTTTATTGAGTATTAATGTAGGTGGGAGTTAATTGCATAAATAGTTTATGGACCTTGGAAAAAGTCGAGACTTGAAGTTTGCATTCGAATAATGATAGTATCTAGAATTTCAAATTTGTTATCCGAGTAGTAGCGAAGTTTGCATTGACACAATGATAGTTCATAGGTACATACTAATGCTAATGGTTGAAAATGAGATTATTTGTGCAACAATTTTATAATTTCATGAATAATTGTTGCATTAATGTAAATTTTAAGAGTTAAATATCGACTTTTGTCAAACTTCAGTGATAGTTATATATAATTATTTGATAGTGAAAACAGAAAAAATCGGAAGACGACCGCCCGATATTGACATCGTTGGGTTCCAGCATGAACCAATTCTCATAAAATGTTGGCTTTATTTTATATCCCACCCGAACTATAGCGAACATTTTAATTTGCTCATCACTTTCATGAAAATTCAATTTGAACTAAATATTTTATCATTTCATGGAACGTTACCAAAAATATTTTATTTTGTAGACTCAACTTTACAACATTTCAAGTTGTCTTCGAACACTTTATTTTTTCAAATTATTCCCTCCCATTCACTTGAAATTTAAAAACATTAAAATAGAAGCAAATTTAAACAAGAAGTAGTTTTTTGAGATATATTTTTAAAAACAATATGTACCTCTTTAAATTGCTAACTCATTCCAATTTAGTATGCAGCATTCCAATAGGAAGTTCAAGACTTCATAAATTATGATCAATTCCAATACGTTCAAGCACGAAACTTTACACAAATAATATCAGTAAATCACTTTTTGGTTATCATATATGCATATTGATTTTCGTAATTCATAATGCATTTTTTTATCACCACTAATTTGTGTTAGAAATGAAACATAATAAAAAAAATTACAGATAACAAAAATCAATATAGTAATCAAGAAAAAGATGGAGAAGGTGTTCTTATGACTTAAAAGACTCTAATCCATTGCATGCCAAAGCTAATTCAACTAACTATTGCTTGTAGTTGAATACAAATGATGTTCTTCATCATTATTCTTGGCCATAGAATTCTTTTCTCCCTCACATTTTCTATACTTTTCTAGATACATCTTCAATGGCTCAATATAATTCTCAAATCCAAGAGTTGACATAGCCCACAAGAGATTATCTCCATTGATGGTCTTCCTCTTTTCTCTCTGGCATTTCTCAGAAGCTTCCCCTGTTATGAAGCTAATGAACTCTGAAACACACCCTTGGACTGCTTCTTTGGCTTCTCTTGATATCTTCCCATTTTGTGGGAGGCATTTTTTCATTATTCTACCTACATTTGCTATTGGCAAGAACTGATCATGGTCTGATCTAAATGAGGAGGACTCATCTAAATCGACGTCGTTGGAGACGAGCAATAATGGTTTATAATTAGCCATGTTGGTTGTATTGTTCTGGCTTGTTTTATCTGCCATGAATGTAGAATTGTGCTGAAAATGTGTGAAGATGATGGAGGGTTTTAATAAGCTGGTGAAGAAGGGAAGAAGGATATGATAGAATATGGATATAGAATATGGATACCAATGAAAAAATATAATAATGGCATATTTTATTTAATTGTATCTATATGCATTTACAAATAAATCATTTTAATAAGCTGGTGCATCATATATTCATATGCAGATTTGCCTATGGATCTGAAAGTCAATAATGGATTTGTCTATCTGCATTTTTTGTGGATTTGTACCCAATGTGCATGATACAGGTCGCCCCATAAAGTTTAGTCTTCCCTCCAATTGCAATATAACTAGTTTATTAAAAAAACAAATAATTTTATAGATTGTGTACTAATGAATATAGTGGTGAAATAATACAATCCTTTTTTAATTATTGTAATATAATAAAAACATTATTTACAGTGAATGGTTTATTTTGAAAATTGAGAATGACTAATATTTAATGTTTGGAGTGTATATAATAGACTTTCATATGGTAGTGTGATACACAAATTTAAATTTAAATATGGATGCGAAGATGATCATGGACGATGGCGATGGATTCCTATCTAGGATAGTGGAATGAATACAAGTTGATGGAACTTAAAAGGGACAAAATAGTACTAATATTCAAGGATCTAAATGATAATTACTTAATGAAAAATTATAAGTTATAAGATCGTATCATGGTCATCTCCTTAACTACTATTTCGATTATTGATGATTGATTGAAATACATAAATACATAATTAAATCAAATTATCTTCAATATCAAATTTGTAGTGAGTTGAAAATAAAAATATGCAATCGTTTATGCTGTATCTACTGTCTAGCAATCAAATTTCTGGGCAATCAAAAGCGATCATTTACTAAGTGAGAACAATCCATTTCTGAAATGCTACAACGTCGTAGAAGAAGTAAGTGCGGGATATATGCCAGGTGGTCGGTGCGTTTGGTATCGTTTACCATTGCAGCTTGAGGATCAGGCACATCCGCTGAGGGGTTGAATCCTCCGTGATTCTGATTTGAGAGTGGCGTATCTGCGTCAAAATTTCACCGGCGCGGTATCTTGCGGACGTTTGTTTTGTGGGCAAATCAAGTCATTATTGGTGAAGGGAGGAGAGGTAGTTTACCAGCCACATTGAATAAAATATCAAATTATTGCATATTTGCATTGCTTGGTCTATCTCACTTGTCTACACGTTGACCAAATTATTCAATAGCTTGCAATCCTTGCATTAAATAAACAAATACAGAGCGATCTTGGATTAATAACATTTCGACTTTCAGTTTCAATTTTTTTATAATTTCCAAACTTTGTTCATATTTTAGTCCATAAACATAGATGAAAAAATAAATTTGTAATACATTAGTTGATTAATACCTTGCAAATATTAATGTATTGAGCTTTATTCATTTTTTTTATCAACAATTACGTTTTCCATGAATTGTTTAACATGTATGTATCGTGAGTCAGTCCTAATTACTCGTTCGTGCAGATAATGATGAGAATTTAGTATCAGATTGTTTGATTAATATCTTAGGGATATACTAATAATGTACTTGCTTTTATTCATGCATAATCAATTAATTTTAATATGTACGGAGTACAATTTTAACAACCTAAAAAATTGTGTAAAATCAAATTTTCCAATGAAAAACGAATGAAATTAACATTACGGAGAAGGATACAAGAACCAATATTAGTAATATTACTATTGGAGATATTCATAATTAACATGAAAAAACGTCACAAAAACATCACAAAAGGGCAAATGCCATGAATTTATGGCAAAAACCATAACGTCATATTCATATATGACCACGACTGCTATAACCAGTAACCACATCCGAAACAGTACAAAAAAAGTGTGAAATTATTATTTTAATCCTCATTATTTGTAAGTGCAGTGTTTGAGGAAGTTTGATTTAGGGACAAAATAGTCATTACAATTTTTTAAAAATGTTTCGGTTTGCTTTTAGTCCTAAAAGTGTGAAATCGTGACACTAACGGCTAACGGCCCCTCGAGGTCCCTGTCGTAGGATATCACGGGGATGTGCCTCAATTGATGAGGACACTAGTGTTGAGATTTGGCTACTAATAACCCAAGAGTTCACATGTGATTCTCCACATTGAAAAATAATCACCATTATATAAGCTTAGGAGCAATTCCACTTAAAATCAATTGGTTTTAGGATGATGTCTATTTGAACTCATGAAGTGTGCTATCTCATTTTGTGAGTGTGTTGTTGGGATGGTTCCTTGCTTGCATGATCGACATGCACACGTACAAGGATCATCGACATGATCTAAAATCGAGTCAAAGAAGGATTGTACAAGATTTGAAGTATGAAGTTGTCTATGCAAGCAATAATACGAGTTCGATTAGGAGATGGTCACATAATCCTAGTTGGAATATGTTGCTTGGTTTATAAATAACAATCGACTTCTTATTTGTACATCATGACATTGATTTGAGATATATAACAATAGTTAGTTATATTAGTTGAGAGATTAAAGATTGAGTGATTGTAATCATTGATTTTATTCTTCATTAATATAACTATTATTAGTGGAGGAGGTATATCCGAAAACCACAAACAAATTGATGTGTTTTTATCCTTCTTGATCGAGTAACTTTCTTGAATAATTGTTCCGATTAATTGCTAGGGTAGATTGTGTATTGCTTGTTTTTCAATTCCAATAAGTGGTATCAGAGCCAGGTTCGAAATCATGGGGGAGACAAACCCAAGATGGTGTTGTTAACGGCTAACAACTACTCTATATGGAAGACAAAAATGTTGGATCGCTTATACATAAAACAACTTGCTAAACCAATCGAGAAGAAGTGGATAGGAGATGTCTTGGTTTCATTAGAGAATACGTTGATATTGGGGTAATTTACCATGTCGAGAATAAGACAACGGCTTACGGTTGTTGGACTAAGTTACAAGGGTTATATGAAAGAAAGACCGTTGCCCATAAGGTGAGTTTGGTGAGACAATTGAGCAAATTAAAACACCAAGATGGCCAGTCGATTACGGAGCATCTAAATCAATTGGAACACCTATTTAATCAACTCACAACTATGGAAGTAACTTTTACGGATGAAGTTCAAGCACTATGGTTACTTGGTACCCTTCTGGAATCATGGGAGACATTGTGTGTGTCTCTAAGTACCTCATCACCGGATGGCTCAATAAAGAAATAAGTAGTTTCGAATGCGATTCTTAATGAGGAATTACGGAGGGGAGGAACTATGAGTAACAATCAAGAAGCAAACAATAATGATGCCTTAACATATGATCAAAAGAAAGGAAAGAAAAAGTTCAAGTCGAACTTTAACAAAAATAAAAACTCAAAGGATAAAAAGGGCGACGTATATCATTATTGTAACAAGGTTGGGCATTGGAAATCCGAGTGTTATTCCTTCAAGAAAGATGTGGCCAATGCCACGGTCAAGAACAAGAAAAACGACAACAATTTGGTCGTTGTAAATACAAGTGGTGATCTAATTGTAGTAGGAACAAACGAGGTTTACTATACTTCAACCAAGAATGAGGATTGGATCATTGATTCCAGAGCTTCCTTTCATGTTACACCAAATAAATCTTTCTTTTATTTATTCATATTGAAAGAGATGATTAGGGTGAAACACGAATGAGAATAATAAGGTAATGTCCAAAATTATTGCAATAGGAGATGTTCATGTAAGGTCCGACAATGGTCATATTGGATGGTGAAAGGGTATCCTGCGATTTCTTTGAAATCAATGGAGGCTCATTCGAGGATTTAAATTGAGTGATATGAAAGGGTCGAGAAGCTAGGAGGCACTATCGATCAAAATTGGTGACTTTTCGACCATGAAGTTTGTGTACTTGACATTAAAGTGGATCTATGGCACTGTCGATTATGAGTGGAAAAAGGCTTGAATTTTGCTTAAGCGTGGACTAAATACCAATCTCCCAATAATTGAGACACTTGATACTAGATGTTCACATTGCCTAATGGAAAAACAACATACAACATCTTTTACCAAAAGGGATCACAAAAAAGAAGATGAGATTCTTGCAGATGGTTTACTCCGATGTTTCTGGATGACTGATGTGAGGACATTAGGTGGGTGTTCTTACTTTGTTACTTTTATTGATGACTACTCTAGAAAGCTTTGGGCATATCCTTTAAAATCTAAGGATCAAGTCTACAACACATTCAAGCAATTCCATGTTATGAATTCCCCGAAAGAGAGTGACAAATCCTTCGAAATTGTGTCGAGCAGATATTAATAGTGGTGAATATATTGGCTTTTTATCAATATTGTAAGGAATATGGGATTAGACATGTGAAGTGTTCCAAAGACTCCCACAACACAATGGCTTGGAGGAAAAGATATAAGTCGAACCATTGTTGAGAAAATAAGGTGTATGCTATCTCATTCAAATTTGCCAAGGACATTTTGGGGAGAAGCTTTATGTGCATCAATTCAAGTAATTAATTGATCACCAACAACTATCCTTGAAGGTAAAGTTCTAGAAGAAGTATGGAGTGACAAGAGTGAAAGTTACAAACATCTAAGGGTTTTTGGATGTAGAGTTTTCGCACACATTCCGAAAGACGAGAGAACTAAGTTGAACAACAAGTCAAGGCAATGTGTCTTGTTGAGTTTCGGAGATGAAAAGTTCAGATATAAATTATATGATCCGAAGGCCAAGAAGATAATAAGAAGTAGAGATGCCATCTTTTTTGAAGAATAAACTATTAAAGATTTTAATAGTGATGATGTTGAGAAATTTGTGGAGATGAAATTATTAGTGTAGAGGTGGATGATGGCATTATTGCTACTACAATTGACAATAAAACTCCAATTGACAATGCTTAGCAATCCACGGAAGACAATCCAAATTCAACACGAGGAGACATGTCATGACGTGAAAATAATAGACAATCATATGAAGAGGAGGCGTCTATCTGAGGCCTCGATGGCTTGCTTACCAATCGACTAATGTGAGAGACTTCAAGTAGAACAAGAATTCCATCCACAGATACCCTCCCCATGAGTATGTATTACTCACAGACAATGGTGAACCGACTTGTTATCAAGAAGCAATTGGGATGGAAGATAAAGAAGAATGGATGGATGCTATGAGGGAAGAGATGAACTCACTTAAGAAGAATAATACATTCATCCTAGTCGATCGAATTCAAGGGCAAAAGGTTTTAAAAAATCGATGGGTATATAGATTGAAAGTAGATGAACACAACTCCAAACCAAGGTACAAAGCTCGCCTAGTTGTAAAGGGTTTTGGCCAAAGGCAAGGCATCGAATATGAAGATATTTTCTCACCCGTGGTAAAAATGACCTCAATTAGAACAATACTTGGACTAGTTGCTCACCTTGATTTAGAAATTGAGCAATTAGATGTTAAGACCGCTTTTTTACATGGAGAACTTGAGGAAAATATCTTCATAGAGCAACCTGAGGGCTTCACAATTAAAGGTAAGGAACATATGGTATGTAAGTTAGAAAAGAGTTTGTGCGGATTAAAGCAATCCCCTAGACAATGGTACAAGAAGTTTGATTCATTCATGGGGGTGTATGATTTCAATCGGACATTAATCGATTATTGTGTTTACATCAAGAGATTCACTATATGTCGTGACATGTTACTAGTAGGCAATAATATGGTCAAGATCGTTGAGCTCAAGGAGCAATTGGGAAAAACGTTTGAAATGAAAAATCTAGGGAGTGCTCGATACATTTTGGGGATGGAAATCAAGAGGGATCGCACAAGAAGAATGCTTTGGCCATCTCAAGAAAAGTATATCCATAAAGTATTATCAAGGTTTAATATGGGATTCTCAAAATCGGTTAGTTGTCCCCTAGGAAATCATTTTAAATTAAGCTCCAAAAATTGCACATTGAACAATGGCGACAAAGGAATGGAAAACCGCGCCTTATGTTTCGGCGTTGGAGAAACAATGTATGTCATGTTGTTATTACTGCCCAGGCCGACATGCTTTCGGTTGAGTGCAGTTAGTAAGGTTTTATCTCGACCGAGGCAAAGGAGCATTGGGAGGCTGTTAAATGGATACTTAGGTATTTAAAAGGGACTCCTAATGTATGTATTTGCTATAATGGACAAAGAAGTGACTTGAGGTGTTCTGGCGGATTAGGATATAGAATGTTGATTCCAAAAGATCGACTTAGGTACTAGTTCACACATTCGCTAGTGGAAGCGATTTCTTGTAATCCCAGACTTCAAAGATGTGTAGTTACATCTGACGGAGGAAAATATTGTCATAACCCGAGTGTTGCAAAGAGTTACTTTGGTCAGCTTACTTTCAAGAAATTAAGGATCGATCAAAATAAGTTCCACAATGTGACTCTCAGTGTAATTCATTGAGCAAGAATCCATGCGTTTCACTTTCGAGGGTCGAACACATACAAGTAAGGTATCGTTAGATTGAGAGATGTGATAGTGGAGAAGCAAGTATTCATTGACAAAAGTTTACAAAAAAGCTTGATAGTGCGGACGTGTTGACAAAGATTTTGTCAAAGGTAAACATATGATGTATGTTGCCTTATTGCGGAGGCTTAGTATAGTACCAATACCCTTCTCATTGATAATAAGAAGGATTGATTCTACATTTTTGAAGCTGGAAGGAGATTGTTAGGATGGTTCCTCGACACGCGTCAGCATGCACACGTACAAGGATGTCGACATGAGCTAAATAGAACCAAGAAAGGATTGTACAGATTTGAGAGTCAATTTGTCATGCGAGAAATAATACGAGTTCGATTAGGAGATGGTCACATAATCCTAGTTGGAATATGTTGCTTGGTTTATAAATAACAATCGACTTCTTATTTGTACATCATGACATTGATTTGAGATATATATGATAGTTGGCCTATTAGTTGAGAGATTAAAGATTAAGAAGTAGATTGCTGTCATTAATTTTATTCTTCATTAATATATAAGTATTTATTATTAACGGAATATGGAGGTGTATAGAAAACTACAAACAAAATTGATGTGTTTTTATCCTTAGCAGTCGAGTAACTTTCTTGAATAATTGTTCCGATTAATACTGAGATGGGTGTGTATTCTTGTTTTCAATTCCAATATGTGTGGCCCAATTCATTTAATAAATTCAAGAACTATAAATTTTCTTTTAATCAACGATCTGAGTCTGCATGAGAATATAAACAACATGAAAAGTCGGAGCGGCGATGAAAGCGAATAATGTTTTCTGTTGATATCAAAGAAAGTCTTCTTAGTCAACGTTGACCTTTCTGGGGTAGTCACCATGTTTTTGAATACTTCATGAATTTAAAGTATAAGGACTAATTTATCAGATGATGTTTGTCATATTGACTGGATCAACGATCAGTCTGGTCTTAACTTACGTCGGCGTGCTTTTTGTGTCCTTGACTTCCAACTTATATAAAATAAATTAATTAATTTAGTCACTTCTTGCATCTTTGTACAAGACCTCATTCTGAATAAGGAACATTTATGTATATAAATTTGAATAGTGTACTACGGAGTATTTTATTTGTTGGTTTCCAGATAATTGATCTTAAAGTTGAGGATTTGAATCTTATTATATAATGATAGATTTTTAATCTTTAACTAACTATCATAAAAAATTAGTTGGTTTTGATTATGTATTTAGGTTGGGTTTGCTAGGAACTGTTCTTACTATAAGTCTATAACAGAAGGATGGTTTCTATTTGTCTATACTCTATAGGGTGTAGAAGAGTCGAATTTTATTGGATGAGCTTGAATGAAACGTTTTGAAAGTTTGATTCATCTCGAGATTTGAATGAACATGAGAAATCAAAATTTTATGAGAGGATTTAAAGGTTTGAGAAACTGACAAATTCAACTTTTCGAGGCGAGTAGCATTCGAGATTGAACTCTATCAAACTTCAAAAATAAGATTTGGTTCAACTATCTCCGAACCGACCTCCAAATTGAGCATCTCTTTTACAATTCTAATTGTCTAAAGGTAGCCACTGATTTCTTATCTTTATCAATAATTTCTTGGAAAACTTTGTTTTGGTAGGATGACTGGATGGAAATATTTAAGTAAAATACAAAGTCAACTACGGAGTATTTGGTTTACTGATTAGATAGTCCACTTTGATATTAGTATTCATGATCATTATTTTGATTGCTATGACATGCAGTGCAAGTATATAAATATGGAACTTATTTGCAATCTTGCATATCGTACCACTTCGTTGTATTGAACCAGAGATTCTCTATAACGCTTTTTGTGCGCGACGTTATGTTATCTTTTTGTATTCGAGAGAGAACATAGAGGAATATATATTGGCAGCAAATGGAGCAAAGGGTAAAAGAGAGATTATATAAGGCAAGTATAGAAGTGGTCTGAAGTTTGCATGATTTTCTTTGAGAAGATGAAACAATCATGATAGATGCCCGATCATATCTTATGTTGAGACTCCTCTCCACCTAGCACAATGCTTTCGACCACTTAAGGAGTTTTTGCTCTGAGCTATTGGTGAGAAAACTTCGAGCTCTTTGGAGGAAATTTGGATTCGCGAAGATCGTCGACTCTTTCATTTGGTATTAAAGGAGCATGTAAAAGTGTTAAAATCTTGTTACTTTCTTTTCCCGAGATGTGTTTGGCGGTAGATGGAGATGGAAACAATCCAAGTCATTTGGCTGCAATGAAGGGCAGGGTGGATGTGTTGAAAGAATTGTTGAGAGTTCATCACGATTAGACTCTTGCTAGGTGGTGTAAGTATATTGGAGAGGGACCATATTGCATTTGTGTGTTGAGTACTATCAATTTGAGGCTTTGAAGTTTCTAATTGAGTTTCTGAAGAATGAGGAGCTTGTCGATACCGTGATGATGACATCTATGTGTACACCTTTGCGATTCTTAACTGGGGTATTCAAACCTCAAACTTATCATTTTGGATTTTGATGAAATTTTTATTTTATTCATCTATATTTTGGTTTGATGTTTATTCTATTACTTCATATTTAACTATGTTGTTTACTCTTTTACCCCATATTTAACTATGTTGTTTAACTTTATTACCCCATATTGAAATATGCAGATCATTCAATATCTAATTGCCAACAACCAAATTGATGTAAGTGCTTTAAATTCTAATGGATTAACAGCATTAGACCTTTTAATCCAAACTCAAAGAGACTCCAAATAGTCCATGTTCATTCCCTTCAACTATCTTCAACCCAAAGATCACAACAAACTTCATCATCAGCAACCGTTCTGAATAATAATCAAGATTTATCCGCCAACAACAAGTATGATAAAACATATTGGTTAGAAAAACAAAGAAATTCTATAATGGTTGTCGCTTCACTTATTGCTGCAATGGCATTTCAAGCCGGTATAAGCCCACGTGGTAGTTTTTGGCAAGATGATTCTGATACACATAAAGCTGGAAATCCTATATGGAAAGACAAGGAGCCTAATTCTTACAATGTTTTCTTGATTTCCAACACAATCTGTTTCCTCTCATCTCTTAGCATCATAGTATTTCTCATAAGCGGTTTGCCACTTACACATAATCTGGTCATGTGGATCTTAACGTTGGTCATGTGGATTTCTATATCCGCTACAACAGTAACTTATGGAGTTTCCGTGGGATCTCTAGACGGATTGGTAATTAGTCTTGTAGAAGGATGGATGTTTTTTATGTTTGTCTTGATTATGGTACACACTATTCGCTTTGTATTTCACCGCACGAGCCATTGGACTGTGAAACGCAGAGTGATTCTGTGGATATGCTTGAGGGTTGTGTACATTTGTGTAATGTTTTTATTGCCTATTGGGACTAGTTTCATCCTTTCTGCATGGTTTGTCTTGATCACCTTTCTGATTCTGCAATATGCATTTCAACCGGTAGCTTTACTTGTTAGGAAAATGAGGAATTGCTATCAAGGATTAAAATTACACTTGTATTCAAGTAATCAAAACCACATTGTAGTTTGATATATTCAAACACTTGAAATTTGTTTTAGTTTGTTTGCATTTTTGAAGTTTATGCATAAGGCTAGGTGCGGATTTATTTGTAATGACTGAAGTTTATGTTTTGATGACAGCTTGTATTTCTTTTATGGTCATTTATTAAAAAAGATTAGGGCAAAAACAACACTTGAAATTGGTTTCTTTTTTACATATTTTTTTAGTTTTGAATATTTTCAATTGTTTCCATGTCTAAAATGTTTTGTACTCTTCAATTCTTGGATATAATAGAATAAATTAAAATGACTCATTACACTAATTACATTTCTTATCTATTATGAACAAGTGGATATTATTTGTGCTTCAGTCTTATGTTATGTTTAATTCGGAAACAACCTCTTCGTTACCGCAAGGTTAAGGTGACATATTGTCCTACTCCCTTAGCTCGCTTAAATGAAAGCATCTTGAGATGGATTATTGTGGTTATTGATGATGTTAAATATTTATTAACACAAACAATTGTTTATGAGGTACTAATAATAATCAATTAAAGTTAGATATATTTACTACCTTGTTTACCTTTTTTTCCCATAACTATATGTACAAATTGGCTAAAATAGGAAACTTTAATCTAACAATAAGGGCTTAAGCAAGTAATAAACAATTTTGTCTTGTCTTTGAAAGTTGCACCATTATTATATTTACTTGGATATTACACCAAATTCACGTTAATGCTAAAACTAGATCGAAACTAGAATGAAATTGTAGGGTGGGCCAAATACAAAAGGCTTCCAAAATAAATTTAAAATTATAAAGTAAATAATTTTTCTTCAATTCCGGGTGAGCCAAATGATATCAAATGTCAAAGTTTTGACTAAATAAGAGATAAATATCATTTTCAAAAAATTAAAGGCGGAATATTTTTGATTGTACACTGTACATGGTCTACCGTATTTGAGCGAGGCGGACTCGAGTATGATGTAGGATAATCAAAAACAGCCTTGTAAAATTACGCAGTGCATCAGCTGACAGCTCGCTTTAACAAAAGCTCATTGTTCAACAGCAATAAAATACAAAATTTTGCATGCCTGTAATCACACTCGAAACGATGTCAAAAATATGTGATGAAATGACTATTTTAACCACTTATAAGTGCAATGTTTGAGAGTTTCATTTAAAGAGGCATGATGTTTTTCTGCTTTAACCTCTTATGGTGTGCTCTTTAGTCTCATAAAATCTATCACAAAAAAAATGAAATACACGAAGAGTAGAATGGTTTGGAGATGATGATTGTTTTTGTCGCTGCTTAGCTTATGATGGCTTTGAAATGGTTGAAATTATAGTAATTTCATACATAAAAAAAAGAACACAATTTGGGGTGCTGAGTGTAAAAGTGACATGAAATTGATATTCTTATGGGAGTTTCATAGAACCTCAGTGTTTCTGTTTAGGCCAATGCCTACCTAAGTGGAAATGTGAAATAGCAAAAAACATATCTAGGGTTGTGGCTGAACCTAGTACAAAAGCCTTAACCCCTCAGAGCTCCATTGTGGCCATTACGTGGGGATCTAATTAGAGAAAATGGCGGTGGCAACTTCAGTGATATGGTAGGCCTTTTATATAATCCTACACATGAGCAAGAGCAAGGAGGCCAGGCTAAAAAGTGAGGACTAGAGGCCCAGAAGTCAAACATCTCCGCCATAAAGCAGTGGCGCCTCTCGTTCTCCTTGGGACCTAGGGCATAGATAAGATCTCCAATTACATTTGGCGATGTCACCATCAGTAATGATTCACTATAAATGTTTATCTATAATATAATATTTATAGGTGTCCCAAATGATTGTATCCATTCAAGTTTAGTTAACTATGTTTATGGTGTTTAATTATGACGTAATTTTTACAGACAGAAATGTTTATGTACAATGTAGTACATTAGTACGGATTAATGTTTTTGGAGTCGGGTCGAGTTTGTGTCTCGAAAATCGATGGAGATATTAAATTAAAGTTTGAGTCGGGTTTTAAAACCGATTCGAGTTTGTGAGTATCTAGTTGTCTAGTTTTGAATTTTGAACTATGTATTTTTGTCTATGATGTATAATATTTGGTGAAAAATATATGAGTTGATAGTATTTCAGCTTATAATTTGCAGATTGTAGTTGTACAATACTGTATCTTCACTGTTATACTCCCTCTATTTTGTAAAGATTGTCCATTTTGACTTTTTAAATGTTGTTTAATATTTTGCGGAAAATGTTTTAAAATATACTATTTTTGACTTACTTAATATTAATATAATATGCTGATTCAAACCAAAGTAGAGTGTCAATTTAGACCGCAAAGTGTTAATTTCTACAATTGAAAACACTAATTGGACAATCTACTAGGTTTTGCTGTAGTATTCATCTACTTACTTTTACATGCTTGTATGTATAATTTCATTGAGTGTTTCAGTTTGATTCGTTGACGATTTGAATGTAGCTGCATGTGGTGATTGAGCTCGGAAATGCTTTGATTACTTTTGTACTGTATGTGTTATACTTTGTATCATTTAATCTTTTGATTTACTTCTTTCATGCAGAGAAGGCTCAGGAAGCATTTCCATTTTTTTTTTTTCCGCCTTTCGGTTCTTTACCTTTGATATTGATATTGGCAAGTGGTGCTTTCGATCTTGCGGAACAAATGGATGTCGACAATCACATTGCAAAGCTCATGGTTCAATTATCACAAAGTCAGGACTATGAAATAGGTGATGGAACAACAGGAGTCGTGGTCATGGCTGGTTCCCTTTTGGAACAAGCTGAGAAGTTATTAGAGCGTGGAATTCATCCTATCAGAATTGCCGAAGGTTATGAAATGGCTTCCAGAATAGCGGTCGAACATCTGGAGAAAATAGCACACAAGTTTGAATTTGGTTTAGATGATGTAGAACCCTTGGTTCAAACCTGTATGACTACATTGTCTTCCAAGATGTATGTTTCAATTCACCCCTGAATAATTACTATTGATTTTCCGTTCGTGCCATGATTTTAATATTACTTGTAATGTGATGTTGCTCTTCTCTGGTTAATGTGATGTTGCTCTTCTCGGGTTATCATTATTTATCAATTGAATTGTATTCCATGTATGTGGAAGTTGTAATAGTTTGTTTGCTTCTGTTTTGTATCTACAGTCTTTATCTGTTGCTTAGCTGAAGGTAAGCAGAGCTCTTGTTGCAATAAATTGGCCTGACAACATTAATGGATAATCTTCTTTGTGCAAAATTAAAATATTAGTGTCTTGGCCATTTTGTGTTGTTTCTTTTTACGAATAAGCTTTTAGCTTCATGAACTGTCATCTCTCAGCCTTGTTGAAATTTTTTAAATGTGGATGTGAAGAACCTCTTTCTTGCTTTAGTGAATTGAGCGGTGCTTCTAGTGGTTTGAGTAACAAAATCAGTTTTAGTGACGACAATCTCTTAAGCTTGCAAAAGAAGCTTGGGTTCTGTCAGTATTCATAGAAGAGATGTACTGCCCATTTATTCTTCTTGTTATGTAATTCATCTTTTGATCTGGCTGTTGTTTTTATGCTGTTAGTAATTTTTTATTCAACAGTGTTAATAGGTGCAAACGAAGTCTAGCAGAGATTGCTGTCAAAGCTGTTATGGCTGTTGCAGATTTGGAGAGGAAGGATGTGAACTTGGACCTCATAAAAATTGAAGGTAAAGTTGGTGGGAAGTTGGAGGACACGGAACTAATATATGGGATTGTTGTGGATAAAGATATGAGTCACCCACAGATGCCGAAGGAGATTAAGAATGCAAAACTTGCTATATTAACTTGCCCATTTGAGCCACCAAAGCCAAAGACTAAGCATAAGGTTGACATCGACACGGTGGAAAAATTCCAACTTTTACGTGAGCAAGAGCGGAAATACTTTGATGACATGGTTCAACAGTGCAAGGTAAAGGCTTAGGACTTGGTTATGGTAGTTAATGAGATGTGCAATATTTAGTGGTATTATTGGAACAAGAAATATAAGTGGAAGAATTTGTTTTAGATATTCTAATAATACATCAACACCATTGTTGCAGAGTTTCTTCATTCTACAAGGTACTATTGACTGCAGTGAACTATAGGACTATTTTGAATGATGTTTATGCAAGTGAATGAGTGATGCAGTGTTTTCTAAAAATAAGGGACCACCAATACTGGTGTACTTTTATATGTTGGGCTATGATATAATTGCGAAATATGCATTAACCTTTGTACATGCTGATAACTCTTGCAGGAAGTTGGTGGCTAAGCCTTCTGACTATGAAACCTTGGTTGAACTAATCAATTTTTATCCATATGGCATGCAGGATGTTGGTGCATCACTGGTTATCTGCCAGTGGGGATTTGACGATGAAGCAAATCACTTGCTAATGCACAGGGACCTGCCTGCTGTGAGATGGGTCGGAGGTGTTGAGTTGGAACTAATTGCCATAGCCACAGGTTTTTGTGAAATATGTTACTCCCTCCTTCCCTAATTGTAAGAAAGTTTTTACCAAAAACAGAAATCCCTAAATTGGTTCCCATTTTGACCAAATATAGAGTAATGCATGGGAGGGAAATGAAAGTTAAGAATAATTCAAATTTGTACAAATCATTGTCTAAAAGTTAAATAGCACTTAGAAAAGGGATGGTGGGAGTATAATGTTTGCTTATAACTGATACTTCTTCAAAATTTACTCCAACCAATTCTGGATATTTGTTGTCTTAGGTGGAAGAATTGTGCCAAGATTCCAGGAACTGACACCCGAAAAGTTAGGCCAGGTAATTGATTCTCTCCTTTAATAGTTCACCTAGTTTTGAGTCTTTTCTGTAACGGACCAATCAACCATCTTTATCTTTGGGTTATTGATTCAAAATGGTATTAGCTTTTCTGGAAGATTGTTAAAAAAGAGGATAGTGATAATATCTTGTATAAATCAGGAAAACTAGCTGAAACAAATGGTGCAATTATTTCTTAGAAATGGAAAAATTGTTTAGTCGTTTAAAACATTTAAAAAGGTATCTTCACATTAAAATTAATGAACATCAGTGAGAAAGCGACTATATTTAAGTAGAAAAATGTAACTATAAATAGTACAAACAATAACGTATACCCCCCTCCCTCCCTAACACTCCAACCAAACAATAGGAAGATAACACAAACCTCCATTTTCTTCTTACCAAAGATCGAGTAGAGTTGTGCATTCTTCTTCCCGTCACCTTTGTGATCTAGAGAGTATACCCTTATGTTTGATACTAGCTATACAATTTAAATTTTTGTTTTCGTATGTCATGTTCAGACTTGTGATCTATACAGTTCGGAACCTTATTCTAAGTAGAAAAGCTTCCACTAGAATTGAGAAATAGTATAAAGTATAGAAAACACATTTTTATATTTATATGCACTAAGAAGTGAAGTGTCAAACTAGGTCTTGCAAATTATTGTTTTGTTAGTCAATTTTGCACTGTATTTGCATCCTGAAGTACTATCTCCGAGAACTCTTCCGAGTATGTATCAAGGACATAGCTCTAATTGTTTTATTTCATTCGGGTTGTATTATCAATTGATTACAGTTTATGCAAAAAATAAAGGGTCAAATTGGAATTGTTGACCTTGTTGCAAATGATGCTTATATACACAGGTGTGTGTCCATGGGAAACGAGGGAGGATTTCATTGTTATGTGAAATGATGAAATTGGTTCCACATTAATATTAATAATCCTCTGTTGCAGGCTGGTTTGGTCCGAGAAAAATCCTTTGGTACCACGAAAGATAGGATGATTTACATAGAGCATTGTGCCAATTCACGGGCTGTAACCATTTTCATCCGTGGAGGTAAGTCTTTCGCTTCTTTTAATTTTGTCGTAGCTTTCAATTAATGTTTGAAGCATTTGACCTTTGATTGGTATACTTCACTACAATGCATGGTATATATACTAAAATGGCTGGTTCTTGTAAGCTATCTTCTTCCCCGTGATGTTGTCTTACTTGATTCCAGTTTTGGTTACTATAAATTTGTAATCTTCCCCTCAACTGATCAAGGAATAAGTAGCTTATTGTTGGCACGTCTTATTAGACCATTTAAGCCAGTGCATAAAATTTAAGCTTGATATTGATGCTGGTTATCACAAAAGTCTTCTTGATATGTCTCAACTCTCAATGAGATTCTGAGTCTTATTTTGTCTTAAAAATCTCATTATTTAGACTCCAGTTAGTTCTTTCTGTTTTACATATTTATATGTAGCTTTAATGTTGCTACAGGTAATAAGATGATGATAGAGGAGACGAAACGAAGTATCCATGATGCTCTATGTGTGGCTAGAAATCTTATTCGCAGTAACTCTATAGTATATGGTGGTGGCTCGGCTGAGATTTCATGCTCAGTTGCTGTTGAGGCAGCTGCTGATAAGTATCCTGGAGTTGAACAGGTAAGGGTGTTGTTGATTATGCCAACTGTTTAGGCCCACTTTTGACCACTCCTTGTTTTTGTATACAGTATGCAATTAGGGCCTTCGCTGATGCTTTAGATGCTATTCCCATGGCACTTGCTGAGAATAGTGGGCTACAACCAATCGAAACTCTTTCTGCAGTTAAATCTCAACAAATTAAGGTACTAAACTGCTTATGAGTAGTTCATCCATCTCTACACGTCCTTGATATTCAATCGTCTCTTCTCATACTGATTATTGAAAATATTGGCATGTGCAGGAAAATAACCCGTGCTGTGGAATAGATTGCAACGATGTTGGCATAAATGACATGCGGGAACAGAATGTGTTCGAGACTTTGATTGGGAAGAAACAACAGCTTTTGCTCGCAACACAAGTTGTTAAGATGATCTTAAAGATTGACGATGTGATATCGCCATCCGAGTACTGATATTTCTGGTAGATCATACAGACAGGTTTCTTGTGGCCGTGTTTTATTCCTCTTTGTGATACGATGAAAGATTTCGTTATGTATGATTATTCTCTAGCCAGTTTCTGTATTGGTCGAGAATCGAGTTACTGAACCCGAAAACACTGTTTTGCATTGTGTTTGAATTATTCTTTTTAAAGTTCCTTTCATTTCTGCTTTGTTCTCCTCTGAAAGGATTTGTAGGTTCTTTTGGTTTCTGTTATGTACTCAACACATTATGAGAGAGGTAAATGATTTTCCACTTCAAAATCGATATAAAATTACAAAAATATGAAGCATTATTATAGCATTTTGTAGTCAAATTTGTTGCCGTATGAGAAACCTCCCCACACAACACATCTTTGTATACGAGTTGAATGATGCAAATGCAACCATGGGCCATGCTGATGATTTAATCATCACTTAAAGAATTTAGGCGATGGAAGTTAATAAATTGTAAAATGTTGTCTATGTTACATCCAAAGTATTACATTCAAATGTTTTTTCATGTCATTCGCTATTCTATTCCACATCCTACACCAAACTGATGGTCAGTGGCACCTAGGCAAAATGGTACATAAGTATTTGGCACAATCGAAGGTCCTGGTACCTGCCAATGCTGCTTGGGTGCACGTATGAATGGTGATGATCATATTAAGCTCGCAGCTTGTAGCGTTAGACGCTGGCATTGTCATGCTGAATCTATGCCAATGGCACTGGAGAGGCTAAGGCACCTGTGCTAATGGTTACGATACTGCCAAAAGAGCGCAACGCTATCTGTTCCCTCTGCGAGCAAGAAACCGCTCTCGAGCTGCTTGTATCCTACTGTTAGGGTCTTCTGGAGCCTGTGCTATAGGTTTGTCCTCCTTTTGAGAGCTAAAATCTCCTTCCTGAGTCCTCTCCTTGGATGGCCTAGAAGTACCACTGCTTGACAACAAGAAGATCAAAGTCAATGGATAATCTACATTCTTACCTTGAGAAAATTATAACAGGAAAGGGAGGGGTTCCAAATTCCTATTACTCTCTCCATCCCTCATTCCAAATTGTAATGCGCTTTTTTCCATTTTTTGGAAATTCCAAAAAGAAAAATCCCATTTTGACCAATTTTGAAAGATGAGGAAGGAGGAAAATTTGAATGTGAGACAAACTTGTAATTTATTCAACTTGATGCAAAAGAGAACCTCCCTTATTAGGGATGGAAGTAGTATGTAAAATCTCTTACCTGAGTTTGCTAACATCCAACTTTTCTATCTTTTGTAAGATGGGAGCAACCCATCGCATCTCAACTGAACAAACATTGCGCATATATGGGCGAGAAGTAGATATAAGTTCATGGAACACAACATAATTTGGCAGCATTCCATCTTCATCTGGTTGCAGTACAGATGAAGGATGCACCTGTGTAAAAGATAATTCCAATATGAATAAAGAGAATTAAGTGATTTGTGGAAGGACAGAAGAACAATCCAAATAATTGTAATTGTCTATACCAATAACAAGGCTAGAAAACAAATGGTGCCTTCTATCAAGTAGAGCGGAAAATATATTCCACATACAGAAAAGGGACATAGTTCAAAAATTTGATAAATTTAACTACCTGTACAAGTTGGGACTTGAGACCAAGAGTTTTATACCCATTATGTCGCATCATCCTCTCAGCAAGCTGATTTGCATTTCCAACACACAATGCCTTCCTCAAATTTCTGTACTCCGTCTGGCTTTCTTTCCACCTTCTACCTTGTTGAACATCTAAGGGGCCTATGAGTTCAAAGAAAACAAATCAAGTATGAGATACTCAAATCACAGCAGTGAATCTCTTCAAGTGTGACCAGTATGCCAGTTGAACCGAGGTTTCTCCTGTTCAGGACAACTGTTGTTCATCTACTCTACTGAGAGAATTAGGATGTGTCATATGTCGGATCCAATTGTACAGCATAGTTCACATGCTTGGATTTCAGATGCAGCTCGAAGGTTCATTTTGTTTTATAATTGAGGTGTGAGGTGGGGTATGACAAGAAGCTGCAAATGAAATTAGGTACAGTGAAACAGGCAATTTGTGTGTTCTGGAAAGTAGCCTATATGGGTTTATAGTATAGAGAGCTATTTCAGGTAGGTATAGCAAAGTTCAAAGGATTAACAGCAGAAGTCAATGGTCATATAGTGGCTATTATAGAAAATATACATTACAGCACAATTTCAAATCAAAAGAAGAAAAGCCCATAGATCAGGCACACCAGGAAACTAAAAGTTATATGAGAAACCAACCTGTGGCTATTTTTTGCATTATCTGAGATAACTGTTTCCTGACCTCTTTGACAAACAACATTCCCCGCACCTACAGTAAAAAGCCAGGACAAAATAAATTTTCTGCTATCAATATGAAAATTATAAGCTGACAATTTATCTAGAGGATATCCTCCTCAAAAAGCTTGAGACAGATCCAATTCATCATTTGTAAATTCTACATACATATAACATACTCACCATTCTCACTCTGAGAAAATCTATTCATTGATATTTAAGTACAATATTTATCAAAATAACATGTTCGTTGGAGTCATCTTAGGCATCAAACTCATAACACCAACATCTAAATGATGATTCTCTGCATCTCCTGGGTTTATATATAATGATAGTGATTTCCCTATTTTAGAAGTAACATATTTTCCTCATTGAACAGAGCTTTGAATCAACACGATTAACAGAAACAAAAAAAGTGATTACTTAGATATTGTTAGATGTATGTAATATGCTGCATATATAAATTCAATGGCCAGTCTGTACGTCTGTTTCAAAGCATTAAGTACCTGCAGGTTGTGTTCCTTAACCCACTCAGTGCTGTAGACAGTCTCATCCCAATGCTCATATATTTGAAGCAACTGAATGTGATCACCATAGCCAGAGCCATCAGGAAGGTTTGACGGAGGTGTCTTTCTTTTCTTGTCAGTATTCTTGCTGCTGTATAATTAATAAAACCACAACATATCAAGATCATATTTCACAAGAAGTTAGCATTGATATCAATCAATGATTATTTCCATTACATTCTCCACAAGCATCCCGCTTTTGCTACTCTCGGGAGGATCAAATTCATTCATACTATCTCTAAATTAATAAATTTCGTCGGTCCCAATGAATTTGATCCTCCCGAGAGTAGCATAAGCTCGATTACTTGACACCAGCTTCTAAACACATCTTCCTCTATCCAAATAGTTAGACATGAGAGTCTTAACATGACATCTATATAAGCAAAATGCCTCCTGAGGAGTCTAACACAGTCTGAACCAGATGACTGACAAGAATAAAAGGTAGGTAAGGAATCTACCTACGGGCAGGAAGCAATGAGGTCTCAGCAGACAGCATGGCCACGACTGTTAAGGCCTGGGGTAGACAGCCAAGCTCGTTTGCCTCCAACAAAGTCCGTGACAACGAGGGCTCTAATGGAAGATCTGCATAATGGGTAATTCTCTGACAGAAATTCAAGAATATACTTCTTTCAGCAAAAAATATTTTTGTAAATTATTGATTTTAACTATATAATGCTTATTAATGCATGGCAGCAAAAGTTGATACTTTAACTTGCCAAAATGATGATTAAATTAGAGGTGGGGTAAGAGGGGGGGGTTCGAATTGACCCAACATGCAGTGCTAAGACTATCTACTACCACTGTGATAATGCATTCTTTTATATCATTAGTTTAGTCCATATCGCAGGATGTAACTTCCCCTTACTATTTCGTTAGAGTGCATCCCTGATTAAGTGAACCCACTTCAGATTTATTTGTAGCGTAAGGAATTAAGATCATTACCAGCCATAGAGCGTCCTAAACTGGTTATTACACCTCCTTCATCAATGGCTTCAATAAGATATAACTGCCTCAGGGCGTCTTCTAATGATTCAGCTGCAATAAATTTGATGTAAAGCAAAACATGGTGTTAAAAATAAAAATGTAATGGTTACATAGAAGGCTAGTTTGCTCATTTAGCATGTTAAGTTGACCTACTATATATTGATTGTAATGTCCCATTCTATCTTTAAGAAGAATCACTTTCTCCTCAACTCGTCTCTTGTTCAACTTCATCTAACTTTCTCATTTTCACCATCATACAATTATTTTAACACAATGGTAAGAACTTGAACAGCACATCTCATGTAGAATTAGATTAGGCTATTAACCAAAAGGAAAATTAGTCCTTACCAGAAGGTGGGTCCAGGTAATCAAATTCGAGGATATCTATATCCGAGATATCCAGTGATTTTAAATAAAGAACACATCCTGCTAGGGAAGATCTTTGAATTTCAGGTATAGTAGCGTCCAAGAAATCATCATTGTAGACAATAGAAGGATATAAACGATGACATTTTCCAGGACGAGTTCTTCCAGCTCGCCCTGCCCGCTGATTGGCTTGCACCCTAAAATAAACCCACACCACAAGGTTAGCAATTGTTGTAAATTGATAGATTAACCACATAATTTGATATTCCTTCCTGAATAACATTGAACAATAAAATGTATAACTCCAACCAAAGTAAGTAAACTAATTCTGACAAAAACGTTTCTTTAGAAAACTAACATGGGTTTGACTTATCATATCAGTCGTGCAATAATATGTGATAACTGTTACTGATACTCTTTTTTCGCTCTTATTTTTTCTCCCCAGTTCGAAGACAAATACCAACACTTATAACAGGCTACCATAGTCCATCACTACTAGTATTTTATAATCAGGATAATTCTCCTTTCCACCACCACCTCAGGCAGATGGGAATCCAGGTAACATTGAGAAAATGAAAAAAACTACTCTGTATTGGTTAAAAGACCCTTATTTAGCCCGCTTCCATCCACATTATCTCCTCCTAACTTCATTTTTCCTTTTTATTCTACTTCTCTTGTTCTCTAACCTATCAAGTCCAGCAGCTATGAGTACACATCTGTTTTCAAGCTCTCCTACTTCTCTCATGTCTCATCAATCACATCACCTTTTTTTGTGTGTGCTGAGGGTGTCAGTTACTGAAATCACCATTTAAAAAAAAAAGACAGGTTACTTACTTGCTGATCTGAACAACATCAAGAGAATACATGCCGGTTGATGGGTTGTACTGACGTTGCTTCACATAACCAGAATCAATAACGTACCTAAAATCCAACACATCAACCATGAGTAAGACAAAAACTCAGCATAGAAGGGTTTCATTTTACTTCTTCAAAAAAGCATCTCTTGCAAATATAATGATGGCATTTTGGAAGAGTGAAAAAGACAATAATAGGTAATTAGGTATTAACATAATCTGCCAGAGATAACAATCTACAGTTATAAATTATGGTCCTGGGAAATTGAAATTTGACTTGTCATTAACATATCAATCCGGAGAGCATATAAAAAGAACATGTGTTTTGCTATCTAAGTAGACTGATACATGTCACAAACCCATCCACAATCAATGCAGTCCAGTATGGTGGCGTATATTTAAGAGAGTTGTACGGAACACACAACACCATCCACAGTCAGAGACGTTTCAGCAATATTTGTTGCAACAATAAATCTCCTACAGTTTGGAGGAGGAGGACCGAAAACACGAATCTGAAACATCAATTCAAAACTATCAGCAATAAGACAGGATGAAACCACAAAGCTGTCCTACATAGCAGGGGTGCAATTAACTAATTTGTACGAGGCACAAATGAATCAACTGTAGTTATGGGTTTGCTATGTCAGAGGAAATAAGTTTAAATGGGTCAACTATGTGATGGGGCCTGATCCTTTTATCCCTCAAAACTGAGATCACGAAGAATATGCCTAGTGATTTGCAAAGCAAATGCAGGAAGCACATTTTTCAACTTTAATAACATTGCAGTTAAATCACTGTGAGAAGATACATCACACGGAAGCATAGGAATTCGAGATGGTGGCATTCAGTAGCAATTAACTAGCTTTGAGAATATAGAAAAATAAAACCAAATCTCGAGAATAGCATAAAGACTTGAAAATTATCAAATTATAGTGAAGGAACTAATTAATGATGGCACTCATAGAAACTTGGAAGACCCAAAAGTTAGCTATCTAAACCCAGGTGATCAAGATAATACACGTTATTTATTAATCATCAAATTGGAGAGAATCCTCTTACCTGCATTTCGGGTGGCAAAGATCCATGAAGAGGGAGGATGATGGCATCCATAACCGATCCCTGCTCAAGGTGTTGAATTTTCTCCTCCAATTTTAAAACCAGCTTCTCTATATCATCCTAAATATGTAATCACCAATTGAAGTATTACTCAGTTTCCTAGTATTTACAAAGCTGAAGGGAAGACAAATAATTTGATCTTAAGGAGAAATATCATCCTGCCCAGTCATAAATATTAACACATCACCCTCTGGTTGCTTGACATGTATATCTACAAAAAAACAAATAGTAGATTATTTCACAACCCAATAATTAACTACAAGAATTACATTATGACGTAGCTGGTATAAGTTTATTGGTAGAACATCCAGGATGAGGTATTCATACCAAGGGCTGTTTTCAGAGCTGACTCAACATAATTTTTTGCACGCTCTGGACTGTACAGTATTTCTACAGGGAATAGCTTTCCAGGAACATGGAGAACTGGGCACTGGGAGAAGAACCTCGAAACCTTTTCACCATCCAGAGTAGCTGATGTTATCAGTACCTTTAAATTGGTGGCACGAAGTCTAATTAATCGTTTCATCAACCCTAGCAATATGTCCCTGGTGGCAGATATACAAGCAAACATTACATTATACATTGTACAGGAACAAAAAATACTCTGACCTATGGATGTACTAAGTGCCTAAGTGAAAAAAAAAAAAAATTAGAATATCCAAGCGAATAGTGCAGATATACAACACATAGTTACTTTTCTAAAGTAAATGTAACAAGGCCATGAGTTTTACGTGTTTAGACTCCTCTCATGAGCTTCATCCAAGATAATAACTGAATACTGACTGAGATCTGGATTTGACAAACTCTCTCGGAGGAGGACTCCATCAGTAAGGTATCTGCACTTGAAACATGTTATATTATTAGTTCAGGTTTAACTGACAACTGTTGGTTCATCCGTATTGTAGATACTAATTTCTTATTAAACAATATACTTACTTTATTCGGGTTTTTTCTGATGTTCTATCTTCAAACCTTATGGCATAACCTACTTCCTCACCAAGCTGAACACCAAGCTCTTGTGCAACCCGTCTGTACATATAAGAATTAAAGAAATGAATAAGGTTGAAAATCCCGGGCAGTAGTTTGGGTGTAGGACATCATATCTAGGCATGGATTGAGTGGAAATAATTTTGGTAAGGCCCTTACAATATATATATATATATATATATATATATATATATATATATATATACTGTGAACAAAAAGGATCTCTGAGAGCCAACGAGTTCTTAAGTATAGTTTGCAAGGACAATGCAACTACCCAAGAAAGATGGAATAATCTTCGTTTCTACCAACTAGTAGTGGTATAAACAGTAGCTTTCGCCGATATAAAACTGTGGCATAAATTCAACAATAGAAAACTGGCTGCAAATTCAACAAATTAGAATGAAATTTCAATTAAGCATACATAAGCACATACATGAGTTATCTCGAATCCAGTCTTAACAATAAGTAAACCACGAAAAGCTTGATAGGCAACATACTACTGGCAATAAATAAATAAATTGCTATCAACTAAATAAATAATTGTATTCACAAATATATAACTCGCGAAGTTCCAATCAAGTACAGCTTATGGTTTCCATGAAGTTTTATGCCGAGAACACAATTCACAAGCCCAAAGGAAATATGTCACCTACTATTTACTGCCATTTAATTTATATGATATCTGTATCCGGTGGGTAAAAACGATTCAATCACCATAAAAAAATTAAAACAAAAATATAAATCAAATTAACAACTTCTGAAGAAGCTTAATACTACCTCCAATCCAAAATGATTGTTGTTTTCGAAAATCGAGGTGGAGATTTGACACTCAATTACTAACTATAATTTTAAAAATTATAAGAAAATAATATTATGAAACTATTTTCAAAAGCGAATCTAACTATATAAATTTTATATTTATTGGAATAATTAATGGTCAAAGCTCTACCTAGATTTTCGATTTTCGAAAATGAAAATTATTTCGCATTGGAGGGAGTATCATCGAGTAATAAATACGGAGGACATATACAGTGTACTTCACTATCTCCAAATACCCACTCCTTTTTTTATTATCGTTTTGATCATTTGCCGTCATTAAAAAAAATGGTAACAAATGGGTGAGCATGTAGAATGTGTCAATTGAAAGCAGTAAATTCTTTGGTTATTAATTTAAATAGAATACGTAATTGAAAAATTACATTGAAAATGCTATTTATTATGATAAAAGGATAACTATTTTCAAACAAATTTATTTAAAACAACTAAAAAAACAGAGATAGTAATATTTAACTCAATTGATTAAATGAACAGCTCAATAATAACAAAAAAATAAACTACAACTAAGTAACTTACAAACAATCAAACAAACGATTAAATCATCATAAAAAATAAAAAAATTCTGAATAATTTGTATATGATAGAGTAAGTGGGACTAAACGGGGCAGCGGCGACGGCGGGGTTGGTGGCGGCGACGCCGGAGGTGTAGCGGCGGTGGAGGATTTGTGAGAGCTGCGTGCTTTTCCACCAGGCGTGGTTTCACCGATTACACGACCTGACCGGGTTTTTAACGGTTTCGGTTTTGATCTTTCGTATTATGAAGAAGAATTGGGAGCTTCATCGTCTCCATTTCAGAAAAAGCTGTGGAGCTATGTATGTTCTGTGTTTCAAAAATATGATAGTGGTAGTGGTGTTATGGAGTCGGGTTCGAGCTGGTGATATATTTTCGGTAGATACTTTATTGAATTAATGTTGTGAGGCATGTTCTTGGTAAAAGTTACGTAGTATGTTAAAATCTACCGATTTTGATGATGGTGTCGGTTCATTTCACCGAGTAATTTAAATGAGTTGGTTTTATGGAGGCCTTGGTATGTTAGTTGAAGTATATATATGATTTATTTATTCTACGTGGGGGAGTCTTGGGAGCTAGGTTGAGGTTTGACCTTTTTAAACCGAGACTAGTAATTATTTACGGTTTTGAATTTTTTGTTTACTTAAGGGTATTGTCAGGTTTTCTTCGAATGTCGGCGAGTAATGGGTTATTTGATCAACTTGTACATACTGTATTGTAAAATAAAAATGGGGTTTAAAGTTGATCAATGAATGTACTTTGAACGGGCAATTACCCGTTCTTTGAATAATGTTATTGCTCTGTTGAACAATATTTTACTGTTCACTCCATAGAAACTTTTAGTTGGAATTTAATTCCCAAATTGGGTGTTCAACTTTGCCTTCCTTCTAAGAAAAGTCTATTAAATTCATTTTTTACCCTTATTTAATTTGGGGGTGCTTGAGAGGCGAGCGGACGAATTATTAAATATTCATTTCCCGAGCGGGTTTGGGAAGTATATTCGACCGACTCGATTCGACCGAATATCAATTTTTTGATGTTGACTGGATCCCAATTCTTTGGTAAGAAGAGGTCAGGCTCGATTTGGCTCGATTTTTCGAGCGGTTGCTTCGGTCAGAGATACATTTTAAAAATATGATTAAAAATGCATAATAAGAGAATGATGAAATATTCTGATTCAGCATCCAATGTTTAAAAAGTCCTAAACCAAAACCAAAATATAGTCTTTTTGATGTCGAAAATTCCAACCGCGTTATGGTTGCAGTACCGTGATTGCCGTACGAAGATACGGATAATCGTCTCGGCCAGCGCCATGAGCTGCGGAAACATGGAAGCGCCTGCCAGGAATAACATCACGATTTTAATATCACAGCGCTATTTTCATCGTAGCACTTAAAAAACGGCAGCAGTCCATAATTCTAGCCAAAACCGAAGTCAGAAACGGTCATGGCAACCGGTCAGAGTTCAAATGGCGAAGGTAAAGTAAAGCAATGGAATAGATATGTCCACCCACTGAGAAAAGTCGCCCAAAACTGACCACGAATCAGGTTTTCCTCGTTTTTGCGTGTTTCTTTCTTGGTGGCTTGCCACTATTGGTGGCATTTAATACATTGAGTTGCTTGAATAGGGTATTAACTTTGAACCTCAGCCAATTGATACTTGAGGGGGCAAAAGAAATACAGCTACAACCAACTGATAAAAGCAATTTCACATAAACATATAGAAATACACAAAAAAAACAAATTAAAACAAATAACAAAAGCAGTGTGAGAGAAAAATACCAGTGGCGTGGCATTGGACTTAGGATCTTCCATTTCAAACACTTTGTCATATTCCAATTCAATTGGATCATCATTTGTCAAAAAAATGAATTCAACCAAACTTGTTGAATAGAGAAAAAATTAAAAAAGTAAGAAAAGACAAAATAAGTATAAAAAACATACCTCTGCGGAAGATCGAACAATGTCGTAAGCGGCCTTGATCAATCTCACCACAAAAGTAGGACTTATTGTGTCTATAACTGCGTGGCCTTTCTTTTTATCAATCGGCTCACTTGTGGCGGTGGATTACAGGAGCAACGGTTGTAGTGGGATAAAATGTCCATAGCCATCTTGGACAATATTTTATACCTCCCCTCATTCCACTCTCCACCGGCCGAGAACATCAAAGTTATCCACGTTAGGAAAAAACGGTTCCCTTGTGTGATGGGATGGTCAGAGATGCATTTTTACATACACACGTCAGTTCTGATTCCGATTTGTATTAAATTCATACACTTCTTTTTTGTTAGCTGACGTGGAACAAAATTGGTTATTTCAGTATCGAGAATATAGTTCGAGGGGGCTTTGCCTTTATCATCACCATATACTCTGACATGCGATCATAAAGATCACTTGAAACTTCTTAAACCACGGTTTCAATCGCCTCATATCTATGGGATACGTTGATTCACTTTTTTTTCAGCAAACAGTCATAACCCTTCTTATACCTAGGATCTAGGAATTGAACCAAAAGAAAGCAACAAATCACATTCTTTAATATTTTCATACTTAAGTGACATTCTTAGAGCATGCTACTGCGTATGTTTGGTAGTAACATTATCCAATTGAATATTTATGATTCCTTAATCCTCTTGCTTTCGATCAAACAGTTAACGGTTGGATAATTGCTTCCACTAATCCAAATTTGTCACATCCAGAACCTCAAGAATTCACACACCTTATGAACTGTGCCCATTCTAATCGATGGGAGACGGTACCTCGAAGGCCGTAATCCCTCACCAAATTTAGTAGCCTTATAGGCGGTGAAACTGACTATCACATAAGTTGAATTCCATCAGTTATTAGCCAACTTTTAGTAGATAGCAGTGCAGGACAATCATATGTTCATTAAATGAATTCAATATTTTCGAGAACCAAACAAGAAGCTTGCGCCTTACTACAGCTTGCGCCAGTCAGCTTTACCGATCTCTTTTTAACCCGTACAACGGCAAATTCATTATATGAGCTGCGCCTAACATGAAGCGGTTACCATTCAATACGGCTTTGAAATAGAGTTACTAATCTTTTCTTAAAAATATCGATACAAGCATCATTAACACTTTGCATTTATCAGCATAGAAGAAACTTTATCCTTAATTTCTCATAAAATTTAGCGATTAAGCTGTACTTAACAGCTAATGCTACGTTATGGGGTGGTGGGGCATTAACAGATAAAACCCTTTTCCTCTGATTCGATTCTCGACATAGTGACAAGTAATAACCATATATCACATCCTCAGAACCCGGACCACAGCAATCGATTGTTGCTTGACCACACTTGACACTTTTCAGAGTCACTTAGTACAACCACTTGTTTTCTGCTTGACCAAAACTTATTCTTTCCCAACCAAATATACTTGATTTTTTCTATAATGAGGAGTGGGCTTTGAAACTCATTAAAACACACTTATGCTCAACTATTACTCAAGGATATTGTGTGCGAGAATCGTATGGCTTTGACCAAGAGTTTTACGCTTTGCAAAATCAAATGTAAAATTGAGCGAACTATATCCTTGAGAAATGTGAAGGCTGAGATTGTACAAATTTAGAACCATCCAGTTCTCCCGCTTACTGACCTCTTTGGAAGAAGTTTGTGTCCCAGGCCCAGAATGCCAATTTGATATCTAATCAAATATGATGTTGTACCACTGCCCATTTAGTCAGAAGTCGACCATGATATTTATTTATTTTTCTTTCCACCGAGGCATCATGAGGTTTAAAATGATCCCAAGGCAAATGCTGCTTGCAAGCGACTTGTTTGTTGCGGATCGTGACTCTACCGTTTGCCTCAGCGGGGGCATCGTTGGATTGACTACCGTTACCGGCCGAATCACTCAGGCTCGGCCCGTCCAGTCTGAATTGAAATTCTACCGTCCAGTTCGAGATACCGTTTCATCATTATCGGAGGGGTTATCGAATTCGGTGTGTCTGAAAGATTGATCAGCAAAATAGAAAGACCCGTATTAGACTGATTAAGAAATTAAGCAGTTTAATTAAAGGTCGATCACAAAATTATTTAAATGAATTACAAAATTGAAACTAACACAAAATTGAAAGCCTAATTGAAACCACAATTAGGAAATTATTTAGTGAATTACAAAATTGAAACCACAGTACAAAATTTGAAACCCAATTGGAGCCACAAATTAGGAAAATATTTAATTGGATACAAAATTAGAGGCCCCTAATTAGGAATGTTTAATTGAATTACTGAAACCCTAATTAATAATTAATTACAAAATTATTTAATTAATTACAAAACTGTTTAATTGAAACCACAAATCCCAAATTGAAGCCACAAACCCACTAGTGAAACCACAATTCCCAATTAGAGCAAAACCCTGGTGAGCCACTAATTCTGAGTGAAACTAAGCTAATTGAAATCCTGAATTCCCAGTGAGCCTAGTGTAATTTGCGCGAAAAGCAATTACAAACGAATATGAAACAACATAACGGTAAATCGATATTATTGCAACTACAAAAAGCTTAACGTCTGACCTAAAATAGAAAAAACTTTTATTCGATTTAAAATAGTCAACAGAAAAAGTCAACTGAATCGCTTACTTGTCGAAGCAGAAAATAAAAAAGTATGATCAAACCCGCAAATGATAACAAGTATGCTGACCCGAAGCTATTACAAATAAAATCAAACATGCAAACTCAAATTATAAGAGTCAATAGAAAGTGTACAGATCTAAAATCGGATCGACCGAGAAAATGGAAATAATTAGCAATCAGAACCCAATGGCTAACAATATATCTTGTAATTTATTATTTGAAAATCGAACATGCGAGCGAAATAGCAATAGTCAACCTAAAAGTCGCCTTTAGACTCTCAAAACAAAAAGAAATGGATAATACCATTTATTACTTGAGCCCCGAGTGACCAGCCAATTTCCACATAATATTTTCGAAGGTTACAGCAGGGGAAGTTGAAAATTAGGTTGAGAGAAATTACAGAGGCGTAGAAGTGCTTGAGAGGAAGTGAGAATAGAGAGAAATGAGGGAATGAATTAGGTTTGAGAGAGTGGGACAAAGGGCCTGAGGATGGGTCATATAACATGGCCCCCGAGTCTCGGGATCGGGGGGGATGGGGTTGGGGGGTCCTTATATAATGGACCCAGCTGGTCCGGTAGTTAAGCCGAGCAGAAATGAATAATTTGACTTGATTCGGTACCGGTCGGCGAATATTGATTTTTGATATTTGTGTCTCGTTTGTTCTCGGCAGAACTCGGACCCGAATTTTTCGAATCCAGGTGGCTTCCACCGATTCGTTCTTACTGGCATTTAATTATCACTGATATAAAATATTTAAAATTCATAAGCATAACAACTATATGAATTAAATGATCGAAGAAACAAATTTGAAGGATGTTGATAATGTGGGTATGGTGGGGCGTAAAATTGATGATTAAGCGAAGGTTAGAACGGCATTATCTGTAATTATTCATTTAACTAAAAAAGTGGCGAAAGTCAAAGCCCCAAGTAAAGTTGGTTAGGAGGAAGTAATATGTTTAAAATTTTGGTAATTGTTAGCGGGCGGGAGTAATGTCAGGCAGGGTATTTAATGGCGCCGCCTTGGTTCGAACCAAAACATGCTTTATCGAGCCCGGGTATCGAGTCGAGTACTCGAGTCGGTGCTAAACAGGATAACAGATTTATCTACTCGATGTAATACTCTGACCCATAAATATTGAATTTCAGAGTAGTCATTTTACATTTTAATATAGTTTTTGACAATTTTTATAAGTAAATCTTAATTTTACATTTTTAATGTATTTTTTGACTAATTTTTATTTTTAAATTATATATCAACCAATCAATAATATAATTTTAATTAATTATCATTATACATTTTTAAATTTTTTTTTATTACTTTATATTTTCATTAACCTAGCTATGTGCAGATGACTAAAGAAATAACTAAAAAAATGAAAAATAGTATTATACAATTTCTTCACAATTCACCTTCTACTTATCGTTCATTATGAAACCTAATAAACTGCAGTCATTTATAAGTAAAGATCGAGAGCCCAAATGTCGTTAGTATTTTTAAAGCACTTGATGAACCAACTTAAGTGACTTCCAGCCAAATATTACAGTAATGTACATCATGGAGTATTAGTGGGAATTAGTAGAGTTAACAAGAAGCTTTATTTCTTTCTTTAAAATAGTTTTGTTAGCTTCCAAGCATGTTTTCATGATTGATAGGTGGATAAAATCATTAATCATGTTGTTCATTTTCATTAATCAATTTGGTGTAGCAATAATTCAATGTAATTGATGAGTATGAATATGATGAATACATGTGACATTGTCTTTTCCAGAGATTCTCCTAGCATTAGAGATTGAGACTCGAGAAATTCCTTGTTCGTCGATTTATTAACTTGGTTGGTGTCGTGGGTGCATTTAAAAAGGGAGATAGCTCACTTAATGCCCAGATGCAGATAGATTTAACTTCTTTGACTGGGGGATCTTGAAGTACTGACCCAGTTAGTGTTATTATTGTCCATCTGCTTGCACATGGATTCTGGCTAGGTTGTGAAGTTGTTCGCTTCTTCAATGCACTGGGGTTGTTAATGCACTGACCAAATTGATGTGTCAAATCCTTTAAGTTAGTTCGGGTGTTTTGAGAAAATTATTGAGCAGTGCTTGATTGGGATTTCATTTACTTAGGTAAATGATGGTTTGTGTGTGGGTATTTATGAGGAAATGTTTGAGAGTCTTCAGTATCTTTAAAATGTAGATAAATGTAAATGCGTCTTGTCTTGATCAGATGACTTGAAGGCTCTATTCTAGATTTGAATATCTTTAAATGGTCAAATGGGTTATTAGGATGAAATTCAACTGTATTCATCAATATGTATATACATGCTCGATGAGTTAGAACAGTAGTAAAGTGCACTCATTTGATGCATTAGACATTATATGTATCGATATGGAGAAAGCAATTTGTACATTAAATTAGCACACAAAGGTGGGGAGGGACACTAGATGGTGAAATATGAGAAATACCCAAATAGTGAAACAACTTCTTCTCTGAGTTTTCCAACATTTTTAATTCTCAACTAAACCAAAGAATCACATTAACAAGTATAACAACGGCTCGACTCTGATACAATACTAAAAAATTACCAGATTCAATCCTAAAACCAATTTAACAATTTAAAAATACTGGGAGCATCATATTATTTTATCACTATGAATAAAGACCCTCAATAATAGGACTTAAAAGTTACAAAAAATGAACTTTTTATTTCTAACATCTCCAATCTAAATATGTACATGATAGAAGTGGTAAATCTTGAATTAATATTGAGAGGGTCAAAAGTATTAAACCTATTTAAATGGTTTTTTTTTTCATTATCGGAAAAAGGAGTTATCAACTTATTATATTTTATGTAAAATTAATAAACTTGAATTTTCTAAATTAAGAAATTATCATCGCCCTCTTAATTTCTTCTAAGCGTCGGATACTGCACGGTAGCCTATGGAAACCACTATCTGAGTGGAATGGTGATACATACCCTTACAACTTACATCTGAACTTCCATGGTGTAAATAAATAAGTTGTACTGTATTTGTTTATATACAGTATCTTAAATCCTTGATTCTTTTGGGATCAAAGCAGTATGGAAATAATTTCCAACAATATTTGACTAGTCCAATTAATTCATTATAGCACCCAACTGTGCCAGTTTCTGTTATTAGATTTGTCAATTTATACTGGTAGGTGAGTAAAATTAATGCTTCTGCAATTAAAGAAATGAGATCAGCTTGACAATTTATTGTGAGAATGATTAGCTGCATGGACAAAACAATGACACATGGTATTTATGACCTCTTCCATAGTGAGGATGAAATCATGAATACAAACAAATTTAATTTCAATATAACTTGAAAGTTTTTCAAGAAATGGGAACAGTTTCACCTGAAATTTTATTAAAATCCTTGACAGGAAAAATGAAGCAAATAAAGAGACATGTCATGCAAATGTACTATATCAATATTATAAAAAAAGTGTACTAACATCACCATCATTCTATCTTAATATCTATTGTTTTCAACTATCAACCTCTAAACTTCTTATAATACACATTGTACTTACTCTACTCCTCCATTCTGTTGTAGGTATGCCACACCCTTCTCCCCCTCACACCACCTATCCTACATTACCCTGTTTCACCAGCAAATTTCACACTTTCCCTCTCAACCTTCTCCACTGCCTTTCTTCTTCTGCCATCACCACCATTTTCAGTGGTACAAAGTACAACCAAAAACAAAATTAAAAAGCCAAGCTGGCTTTCTTGATTCTGTTTGGATCCCAATCAGAATGTTCTTACTCGAATTGTTATTTTTAGTAGCGTTTTTGGTTCCCTAACTAAACATTAAACACAGCTTATTAGATTAAATGAATAGTAGTCTTTAGTTTCAAGGTTTCAATTGAGTACTTCTATTAACTAATACTACATTCTCAGGCTGAAATCAACCTCAAATGTCATAAACACATTCACATACACAAAAAACCATGTTAAAGAAACTACATTATTGTTTCATAATTCTACTTTTCTTGATCTAACTTTTTACAAGTCAACAGATTTCGTTGACTTCAAAATAGCTCTCTCTCTCATTTCAATTCACTTAATGGAAGTAATTGGCACCATTCAACGACTGGAACATTAATTTCACCCATGTAACTGGTCTGGAATTTCATGTGCAAATATATCAAATTCAGTTGAGCCACGTGTCGTCGGAATATCCTTTGCCGGAAGGAATCTCCGGGGGTATATTCCATCGGAGCTCGGGAAGTTGACTTATCTGCGACGACTAAATCTCCATGACAATAACCTCATGAAACTTCAACCCACTGATAATTATTCAATGGCTGTCCTTTCACAGCATTTTCCTGTACAATAACAACCTCTCAGGCACTCTTCCAACGTCGTTATGCACGCTTCCTAAGCTGCAAAACGTTGATTTTGGAAGAAATTCAATATCGGGTGAGTTTCCAACTTTTCTTAGGAACTGTCGCCAGCTCCAGAAGCTAATTCTTGCGGACAATAAATTTTTTGGAGTGATTCAAAAAGGGGTGTTCCCAGAGATGGCAAATTTGGAACAACTTGACTTGTCAGGGAATGAATTCTCCGGGTCTATACCGGATGATATAGGGGAGTTGAAGTCGTTGTCTGGGACGTTGAAGCTTTCACATAATCATTTTAGTGGGAAGCTTCCAAAATCTATGGGTGATTTGCCTTTGACAGTTAGTTTCGATTTGAGTAGCAACAATTTGAGTGGTGAGATTCCACAAACAGGGTCATTTGCTAATCAGGGTCCAACAGCATTCTTGAATAATCCTTTGTTATGTGGATTTCCTTTGCAGAAGTCTTGTAAGGATTCGTCAGAGGGTCCAGGGAACGAAGGGGAGAGTTTGATTCAAGGGAATGTGAGTAGGGATTCGAAGAAGGGGATAAAACCAGGATTGATAGTATTGATTTCGGTTGTTGATGCAGTTGGAGTAGCATTGATAGGATTGGTAGTTGTGTTTTTGTATTGGAGAAGGAAGAATTCAGGGGGTTGTAGTTGTACTGGGAAAGGGAAGCTTGGAGGGGGTGAAAATAGGCATTTTTGTGGACTTAATTGTGTTGGTAGATTTCCAGGGTCGGATTCCGAGGTGGAGTCGGAGAAGGGAGGGGGAGGGGGGAGTAGTGGTATGAATGGTGGGGATGGAGATCTTGTTGCAATTGATAAAGGGTTCAGTTGTGAGCTTGATGAGTTGTTGAGGGCGTCGGCGTATGTTTTGGGGAAAAGCGGGTTGGGGATTGTGTACAAAGTTGTGCTCGGGAATGGGGTGCCGGTGGCGGTAAGGAGGTTAGGGGAGGGAGGGGAACAAAGGTATAAGGAGTTTGTAGCTGAAGTTCAAGCAATTGGAAGAGTGAAGCATCCTAATGTTGTCAAATTGAGGGCTTATTATTGGGCACCTGATGAGAAGCTTCTCATTAGTGATTTCATTTCCAATGGCAATTTGGCTTCAGCTCTTCATGGTAAGCTTCTGTCTTCAATCAATCCTTATTGAACTTCACTATTTATCTCATACATAGCTTTTTGAGAAATTGTAATGAAACTTTTTTGATGCAGGAAGAACTGGACAACAACCTTCTAGATTAGCATGGTCGACTAGGCTAAAAATCGCAAAGGGAATAGCTCGAGGCTTGGCATATCTTCATGAATGTAGTCCAAGAAAATTTGTCCATGGAGATCTCAAGCCATCAAACATCCTTTTAGACAACGACTTCCAGCCTTACATTTCAGATTTTGGCCTCAACCGGCTCATAAGCATCACTGGCAACGACCCTTCCACCTCTGGGGGCCTAATGGGTGGCACTCTTCCCTATTTTAACGCTGTTCCAGCAGAACGCCCCAATAGCTACCGAGCACCAGAGGCCAGGGCTCCTGGAAACCGTCCCACTCAAAAGTGGGACGTGTTTTCTTTTGGAGTCGTCCTGCTGGAGTTGCTAACAGGAAAGCCTGCAGAGTTCTCGTCTCCAACAAGTTCCACCTCAACAGACTTCCTGGATCTAGTTAAATGGATCAAGAAAGGATTTGAAGAAGAGAAACCGCTATCGGACCTTGTAGACCCTATGCTAGTTAAAGAAATACAAGGCAAAAAGGAAGTATTAGCTGCATTCCATGTCGCCATGGCGTGTACTGAACAAGACCCCGAAATTCGACCAAGGATGAAGACAGTCTCCGAAAATCTTGAGAAAATTGGATCATGAGGAAGATTGTTCATGAGGGTGTCCATGATATGTCAAAGTTTAGTACCATCTCAATCACACTTTGATTACATACATGGCTAAAGTAATATATGTAGCTCCATGCTTATCAGTTATTCTTGTTCTAAGGTTAATCAGAATCTTTTGTAGCTGTAGACTGTAGTCAAGAAGGTAGGAATATGTTTTAAGCCAAAGTTTTCTTTGGTCATAAATCTATAATTCAATAGTATGATACCAGTGGAAGATCTACAAACATTTTGCCATTTTTTATTTCATTGTGTTTGTAGAAAGCTTGTAATATTGCAGACTGGCAGTCATAAAATAAATAAAGTGCCTTAAAAAGACATTAGTCTCAAATAGGGTATTAAGATACTAAAAATTATACTACTCAGATTCATGTGATGTTGTTTTTCATTAAATTTTACGTTTAATTGTTTCTTTATATTTTAAATTCTGCAACGTTTTTCCATCTATGTACATGGGTTAATGTTGCGATAAGTGGCAACATTAATACACCTATTAGAATAATGGCTTAATTCTTAACGCATAAAACGGCCAATTTGGTCAGTTTACTTGAGAGCTTTTTAAATCGGTTGGTTTCACGCGCGAGCCTCCAAAGGCGGTTATTTTAGGGATTCGGTTTATTTTTGTGTTGTTGACGTGTCCACTTTTGATGTGGTGTCAGAGGTAATAAATATATTAATTTTGGGTCAATTTTCAAATATAAAAAAATGGTAGATTGATTTGTATTTGTCTGATGTCATTTTTTGTCGTTCATCCAAAGTATAGTAGAGTTTTCTGTGGGTGTAGTTAGTTGGCAGTGAGTAATATATTTTGCAATATAGTTAGTGCAGGAGACGTCGATTGAAGTTGACCAATTAAGCTGAGGCAATATGGCCAGATTCTTGATAGTGGGGCTACGGCACGATTAAGTTAAAGGCGAATGATTGACAAAGTTCGAGGAGGGCCGAGGAAGAATTAATTCTAAAATAATTAACAGGTAATCAATCAGTTACTTGCATAACTATTTCTATACGAGTTTATCTCAAGACAAAAGTCCATAGCTTTCTTAGAATACTACTTGTTTTATAACTATCCTTTTTAACACATTTTTTTCTTCAAAATTAGTGAAACGAGTTTTATACATGGAAATGGGGTAGATTAGGCCTAAATAATCCTCGTTTTCTTTATTTGATTGTATCTAAGCCTTATATTTACTCCATCAAATATTACGAGTTTGACTTATGATACTAAGTATATTATTAGTATCCTATTACTAAAAGTGAAATGATTAATTTCATCCATAAAAAAAGAAACAATTTTTTCACGTTAACGAACACCAAAAAAATTACTAAATATATTGGGCCCCATAGTCTAGTGTTTACAGTTGACAGTTCACACTTCACATTGCTCACTTAAAAGCCCAATTCACTAATTTCGCTCAAAAAAAAATTTACAAAATGGAAAATATTAAATAAATAACGTCTAAAAAGTTGAATTACTCTTTATTACTTGCTCTTGATCCACTTGGTATGTTTATCAATTTATCATAATTTATATATTTACTGATTTATTTATTCAAATTTTCTGCTTAAGGATAATTTTAGTTTAAAATGCATAGTTTTGTTGTTTAATTAATTAATTAATTATTTGTTCAGTAATTGTACCAATGTAAACATTATGTTTCATGATGAAATGTGAATAAATATTCAAACTTTAATCCCTAGCTTCAATTTTTATTAACTGCTTAATTGATAAAAAAGTGGAAGCCGTCACACTAACGTCCGCTCGAAGAAGAGTTCATAGCGGATATGTTTCAATTGATATATTGATGCGTCTATGTATAGTTCTGTCGTAAATTTATGGCCTTATGAAGAATAAATTGAGGAAAAATTATGTAATAATTGACATAAAAGTTTTAAATCATTGAAGAACATATACTTCAGATATAGTTGTTATAGTCCCTCCATCCCTTTAAGACCGTCTCGTTTGATTTCCAGTGGTCAGAATTAACAAATTTCGTGCGTTAATTGACATGGTAACTTAATTTAAATCAAAATTACCATGTCCATAGTGAAAATACATTAAAAAGGCAGCCTTTGATATATTTTTCACCAAATAATTATAAAACATTTAAGAAAATAATCGAGTTTAATATTTTAAAAGTAAGCCATCAAAATTCAAAACTGGACGTTCTTTATGGGATGGAGTTAGTAATTTTTATCTGTAATGTGGGTCATCCTAGTGCATCTTGTTGTTGTTGCAGGCTTTAAGCGAAGTTTAATCAGTCACGCTAAAGGTGATCCTTAATATGGTGAGCAAATCCGTTTGTTTCCTATGAAAGTAAGGTGTTGATTTGCTTTAGTTTGACTCGTGCTAACTATCGGTTATTGAATTTTCAGTCCGCGCTTTTCAACTTCCATTCTTTCCTTACAGTCGTGTTGTTAGGAATTTGTGCTTGCACCTATGTGAAGATGCATTTTCCAGCACTTCTTGAACATAGAACAGGGTAAGTTTACTGCTTTTGTAAACCTTGTGAGTTGTGACTGTGATATTCAAATCAAAGAACTATTTTATGTCCTATATATGCTTTTTTAAGTATCATGAACTTATTAGAATGCTCTTGGATTTTGTGCTTTATATGGAAATTGAAAATGAGGATATGTCGGTCTGGTAGATGCTCTTAATGTTCACTCTTCTTCTTTTTCCGGAGGAAGTTTAAAGTAATGGAATAGATAAGTAATCTAGGAAAACCATAGGTCATGTAGTCTCGTTCCCGCAAACATGGTAATTGACTTCGAAGATTCAATGTTGACAATGTTGGAACATTATCTCGTTGAAGTTGAATTGAAGAATTTGGTAGGCAAGTTTGAGATTGAGCCAAATTCAATTGCAGTAGTTGCTATATCACAATTTCTTTTACCTTCCAAACGACTTGTATATTTCTCTTGTTCGTTCATTCAACACACTAACATTTTACTGGTTTGCCAGGTTTCGAGGGTTTTTCTGGAAAGCTGCTAGAATAGGTAAGGTTTTCTGAATTATATTTCTACTTGTGTAAAACTCTGTTCTAGAGAGAAGAGAACCATATGTTATTTGTTTATCGTAAGATTGTATCACTGATGTCAAAGTTACATGCATTTTCAGTAGTCGAAGAATAGTATTGGTGTCTCAACATAATTATCTGCAATTTTGTTTCTTAATAAGATTCGTTCATTGATGATAAAGTTATCTGTATTGCGTGGTTTCTGAGCATTGAGTTTAAAGGACCTCTATCGCATTGTCATGAAAAGAATTATGTGGCTGCCCCCCATGCAAAAGCGGACAATTTATGAAGCTGAGATTGATAGTTGTGCTCCAATTTTCTAACTTTTAGCGTAGTAGCCTCGCTTGAAGCAATTGAGCTTCGATTGAGTCCGGTAGCAGTGGGTTGCTTCTCAATGGGTGTTTCCATAATTTTCTTTTGATGGTGGCGCATATCATCACTAATGTAGTGTTATCAACCAAATTTTGTCGGCTTCAAATTTCAAAGTTTGTTTTGTAGGAAATATGTAACTTTTTATATCATATCTCAAGTTTGTAATACATTCATCATTATTAATTATCCAATGTGTTCCATCTCTCGTTTGCTCCTTTTGAACTTAGTCTCAACTCTCAAATTTCACCTTTTTCATAGCATTTCTACTCCTCTTGGTTTTATTAGAATGGTAAATTCATGTAAAGGTCTTTTATGCTTGTTCTACATCAATTATTGGAGAAATTGCAGCTCCTGATACATATTGATTGGTCAAAAGAATTGCAGATACTAATTTTTATTATGATAAAAGAAAGTAGAAGTGTAATTTGCACATTTAATCCAACAAGCCTTCGGATGACATACACTTATAGGAGAAGCAATGTGTGGTAGCCCAAAACCTAACTGGTTTTTAACATTATTATACAACACAAGGATCGATAATCCACCATGTATATAGATTATCGATCATACATGTTTGCCATATAATCTTCATTCCATAACACATTTCTTCAGAACTCAAGGATACCAATAGATTATCGATCATACATGTTCGATAATGTAATAACTCGTTCGTCTTAATATTATGAAATAGTATACTAATAAGTTGTTGATTGGAGATATTTTGAGGAGAGATCGAAATTTCGAAGTTGAATAGTTGGACATACAACGAATACAAATTAGGTTGGTAGTACATTTAGGTATTTAAAGATTTTAAAGTTGTGTCAGATAGTGATGATATTATTTGGGGTTAAGTTAAATTTATGTTAGAGTTATTGTGTTAAGCCAAGGGCAATAAACCGAAAACCCGAGCGACAAAAGCGAAGCAGTCTTGAGATATTTTGTTGTGCGGACCCGTGAGGATCTTTATCATGCCGCTTTTTAAATAAATCGTAAATTTATCATCTTCTTCCTTTTAACTTTAGGATGGTAGAAATTTGGTCGGGTGATAAAGCGATTTTGTTTTCGATTTTAGCTACCGCCGTTTGGCTGACTTTGGTGCGAAATTTTACGGAAGTGCCAGGGATTCTCTCTACGCTTTGAGGTAAGAAAGTTCAAATCTTTTGGGTATTTCTTGAGTTCGGATGTTGACTTTTTGAGAATTTGAGGTTGACTTTGAGAACTTTGATGTTTATTATGTTATAGAATTATATAAGCTTAGATTATCGTATATGATTGATAATTATCTGATTATGGGGTTGAAAGAAATGTTGAGGAATATAGTTGACTTTTGTTGACTTTTTGTAGAGTTTTTCTAAATGGTGTTTAAATGATAGAGGTAATGCTTCTTGAACTTTGTTAGGATTGTTTGAGGTGTAGGTGCCAGTTTTGACGTGAGTAGAGATGTTATTGGATAATACTGAGAGTTTTTTGTAAAGTTGGATAGTGAATTGATTTGAGATTTAAGATGATTAGAAATGTGATGATTATTTGTTAATATCGAATGTTGGGTTATTAAGCCCAATAGTGAAGCTCGATGCATTAATAGGAAGGTTGCGAACTTAACTTGGAATAAGGTTGTAGGAAACTTTTTGTTACTTGCTGGGTTATTTTGGGGGTATCGGTATGAGATTTTATATGTAAGTAGAATGTTATATTATTAGTTGTGTTATAAGTAGTAATTATAATTTTGAATGTGTTTAGGCGTTGATCATGGGTAGGAAGGTCATTGTTGTGATTCTTGTGAGTTTTGACATTTAAGTAGCCAAGGTGAGTACTAATCTCGCGGGAGTTTTACTTATCGCATGTATAAAGTATATGTTGTCTTTTATTGGTTGTCTTGAGGATATGTTCACTTTGTTATTCCAACTTATCTGAAGAGATGATCTGTTGCAGATGTGTTGGTTATATATATTGTTGGTTGTGGTGCCTTGGCTTGGCGTTGTATTTGCCTCACTGGCAATGTATGATTTTGGTGTTTTGGTTGAAAGTTGTTATTTCCTTGTGTTGGTTTGTGTCGGTGGTCTCATGAGTCGTATAGATGGTTTGTGAGTGGACTGCTGAGTCGTATTAGGAAGAGTTGTACGAGTTGATGTTGTCGGTTGAGTTGATGTTGCTGTTAGAGATGATTTGTCCGGTATAACGCCGTTCCTAGTACGATTTATGGAGTTGCCTCGTGCCAATGCTTGATTCGGTGAATTCTTGCGTGCGCCGTTCTGATTGGTGATAAAACAATGACGGGCATAAGTTTCTCCCTGCAGGTTGAGGTTGATATATGCGCATTAGTTGTAGAAATCCGGACTTATATTGAGTTGTAGGATTGTTGAGTTGACACTGTTGTTGAGTTGTTGAGTTGTTGAGTTGACACTCTTGTTGAGTTGTTGAGTTGATACTATTGATTGCGTTGATAGAGTCGTTGAGTTGTTGAGTCGATTGAGTGGGTTGGTTGTACAGTTGAGTAGTCATGTATTTAGCCGAGGAATACCGTTGTGTTGATCTATTTGGTTGTATTATATGTTGTTTAGACTTTTGGTGTTGTGATATGTTTTATGATTCGTTTACATATGTTGTATGACTCGTTGCGTTTATGAATGTGCATTGATTACGTTAGAGGTTAACGATGGGTGATTTCGAATTAAGATTGGGGTTGAGTATGATTAAATAGCCATCGAGATTTAGCCTTGTGGATCTAGGTTGATATTAAATGCGTTGTACGTGCTTGAGTTAAAAGTTGAGTTGATTGATGGTTGAGAATAACATTTGAATAGAAACGATGGAGTGCAAGAACATTATAAACGAAGTTTATGCTCATCCCATAGATGATGTTGATGATATTTTTATATATGGTGGAGAAAATTAGATTCAAATGTGTTGAGCATATAAGTTATGATCCAATCACGGCGTTGTCTGGTGGAGTGAATAAGTTCAATATACTAAATGAAGAATTTGGGGGAGATAATTCGATGCTTAGGTTATCTTGATTTATATATGTTGCTTGGTGCTTATTAAGATAATGAAACAATGTGGAATTCCTAATACTAAATATTCCGATAACAAATAGGTGTGTGACTATGATTTGGGTAGCTTTGCCCCCAAGGTGAAGCTACGTATAGTTAGTGAAGTTGTGTAGGTTTTGGTGTGAGATTGTATGTGGTGGGTATCCTAAGTTATGAACATTGAGTTGTATCTTTGAGTTGTTATTATTGTTGAGGTTTTTATATTAGATATTTCGGTGATTAAGTCGTCACTACTGAGTAAGAAGTGGTTGGCGGTAGGTGGGTTTATCTTCGGTGTTAATTGAAATGGGAAAGATTTATCACATTTGAGAGTAGCATACAAAATATAACACTTGAGTTGTATAGTCGTTAGATAGGGGACTTGAGTTATCCGCATTGATGATGTGTGTGTGGTGTCTTACGTGATGTTTGTATTCATTTCAATTTACATGCATTATTTCACGCATTAAGATGGGCGTCATCTTAGGTTGTTAGTTAATGATCTTTGGTAGAATGCCACGCTCCAAGAAGATAGAAAGCCTCCTTGATCATCTTTTTTTATTTTGCTGGAGTTTTTGTTGTATATAATAATTTATATGTTGTAAAAGTTGTTTGATGTTGTATTTGTATTATTATTTTTCGATTGGTTGTGGTGTTGGTTAGTTCGCTTTAGATGGACGGAGTTGTATTGTTTCTGCTATCGTGTTAAATGAAGTCGTTTCTTGTGTGTAAAAATGGTTGGTATTTCTACGATTATTGAGTTGATGATGGTCTAAGGCGGTAACAGATGTATATTTATCGAGGCGTGGATGCCGTAGTACTCTTGTTTGTGACTTTCATTCCTGCCGTTCTTTAACCAAAGCAGTGTCCTTTTAAAATGTCTTATGAATCATGAGAAAATCAAGAATAAATCAAGGCTCCCACTTGGCATAGCAAGTTGCCAAGATTATGGACCCATGAATTTTGGTAAAAGGATGACATGATATCCTTGCAAGTCTTTTACTCCCCCTAAATCATATACTCCGTAGCTTTTAGATGCCACATATCAAACGAAGTGATACAAGAAGTCCAAAATTGACAATCAGATTTAAAGAAATATGAAGACTTTATAACCTCTTTCAATTAAATAAATTGGCATTGAAAATGAATACATGATCCTGCAAGAATCAATTTACAGTGCCTATATGACTCCCCTAATAGTCAGCCAGGAACAAAATTTAGTTTCAGCAAGTCAACCTAAAGACTGTAAAATGAAAAACTAAAGAATCTTCTAAAAGACTAGTACAGAGAAATCTAGGACTACGGTACTTAAGTCCTTGAAAGAATTAGAAGAAATGGGTGGACCTGAAACTTGCGTAGGCAGTTACGTCCATCCAACTTGGAAAAAGGCCTTTCAACTTCGTTACTGGCTCCGTTAAATGCTGTTCAACTACAGCAAGTTCTACTCTTATTGCTTCGGAAGAATTTGCCTGCACAATGGAGAACCGATGTCAATTTTTGAAGTTGATGTGTCAGAAGACGTATGCTAACCTTTTAGTATAGTACTATTGTGGAAGCTAAAGTCATTGTGCAGTCTTTATAAGGCGAGAAGAGGAGGAAGAAGAGAAACGGGTGAAAAGAAGGAAACAGCTAAAACTTCTGATACTGTTGAGACAACTCGAAAATATTTCACAGTACTTATAGACAGCAAATGAAACATAGAAGATCCAGTAGGTGAAATGACAGAGCTATGATAAACCATCGTTTTGCTTGTTCCCTATTGTAGCCATGATGCAATATGCACAAATCAAGCACTCGGAACCAAAAGATGACAGAAGCAAAAGAGGAAAAACAATGCCCATCGTTATACCTCCAGCCAGAAGGTCCAGTTCTCGTGACTTGCACCGCTTAGCCTACAAATGTATGATGCTGGCCCATGACCAACCACTTCAGGGGCTGTAAAATAGATTCATTTCATTAATGTAATTAAAAAAATGAGCAATGGAAAACTACATAAATTTGGATCAAAAGACTAGATACCAGGCAGCATCTCGTCTGCAAATGACCAACTGGACAATGGACCAGTGACATTTAAAACGGCAACCCATACTTCCTGTAAAGAACTGAACGCAGAGATGTAAGCAATTAGAAAAACATGTTAAATAGCAATTATAACAATAATCTATAATGATTTTTTGAGAAGCCATATATGCATATAAAGCAACGACAAGAGCTACTAATAAATTTTGAGATTCAATCTGTATAGGCCCAACATTTTCTTGTTATGTAGATAAAAATCATTATAGCAAAAAAAACAGCTTGCAAATTTTAACTCAATTCCTGTTGTACCACTAGTCGTCAGTTGTAAAAAGCTCGATCACTAAGAGGGAAAACATGAGAGGTCCTCTTCACAAAAAGAAACATTTTGTGATACAGTAGGCGTTTAGGTGAATACTGCAGCTAGAATGAGTAATTAGTCTATGATGTTCAGCAGTCAACTATATGATGACATTGGGAAAGTTTATATGCATAGTACTGCAATCAATGGGCAAGGGCAGAGAAGTAGATGCATGCTCATTTCACTGCACAACACTGTAATTGAAGATAGTATTAGTATGATACCCCAGTGAAAGCTCCAAGTAGGTTCTACGCAATTGGCCACCAGAATTGTCTATTTGCTTAACAGTCGATAAATGTGGAAGATATTTGTACTTCTGTAACACTTTCTCGCTGCTTGCTGGGAACTTTAAGCTTCGTGAAAATAATATGGATATGGGATAAATTCCCTGCATGAGGCACAATGTTTTTAGTATAGATGCATACCTCTTAAAATTCATGTACCTGAACATCAATCATATATTTCATCAATCAACACCGGACTTGCAAACTGTACAAAGATATCTTACTGTACCAAATATTAGCAACCTGCTATTAAACATCTCTTTCGTTTATCTTTTTCATTGCATTACCATTTTGCATTATTGACAATATAATTTATTCTTCTTCTCTTTAGGACGCAAACTGTTAATCAGGAAAGGTGGGCGGGTCAAAAACTTTCTCCTTCTGAAGACTCGTTGATTTTGTAATAAACAATAAATTCCAATGATTAAATATTGACGGTCTAACTGTCTAAATAATGTGGATCTCCTAATGAAAATTCAGCAATTTGTTGGAAAGAGATTACATTAACTTCATACATTTGTTGGGCCAGAGGAAAAAAATCAGACTCAAGGAATTGGAGTTATTTTTCACAAACAGTCCATGAAGATTATTCACTAATTTCAGATGGGTCATGTAATGCATACCACCCAGTTCTCCACGTGAGACTGATTGAAGTCGTCTAATGACAGTTCAGGATTAACATCCAGTTCTTTTGCCACATCTGGGGCATTCTTGAAAACAAAAATCAAGGAGTTGGAGTCAACAACAGAAAAATCATAACTTGATTCCAATATCTGTCCTCCATCTGTCACCCAAGTTGTAGATATATTAGAATAATACACTAATAGTGAGTTTCAAACAGGAGTACGACCAGAAATTCAGATGGCACAACCAAATCCCTTTGCATCCCCATAGGACCATTGACCAAGCGACAAGGCCCCACTTGATGAACATGATGAGAAAGTCTCTTGTAGTTCACATTCAGTACTGTGAATGCTAAAAATTGCATATACATATAGTATTCTAGTAACTTAATTGGATGTCTTGAATTCATCTGCCTAAGTAATTCTGTTCATGGATTTCCCAAGCATGAATGCCAAGACAAAGTCATATTAACAGAATTATACAAATCAGATGAACAAAGTGCAAGGAAAATTGAAGAAACTGTTGTTAATGTAAACTTAAGGAATGCAAATTTCTAGAACTAGTAGTGATATTTTAATTGATTGTTCCTACAGTACCTGCAACAAAGACGGTATGCTGCAAAATAACTCTTTTTGGGGCTTCTGTGCTATAAGGGAAGAATTGAGCTGAAAGAGCCATTGCAATAATACTACTGTGCAGCAAAAATTGCAGTATAGGGTTTTTCGTTAACCAACGACCAACAACAGGTAAAAGGGGGCCAACGCACCAACCACTTGCAGCTCCAATAGATACTGCAACTATCATATCTGGAATAAAAAGACCTGCAAAAGAAATGCTTGCATAAAATAAGTGTCCAATCAAAGTGGAACTACCATCAGAACACGGATCTTCGACAAATTGGTTCGCTGGTTTTCAGCATTTGTTAGAAGAAAAATATTCACGAAATGTTTGATAAAGAATAAACCAATTTACTTTTTAGTGAACTTTAAAATATAGGAATTTGCACAATTTGAAATGTGAGATGTGATGGTGACTTTAGAAAACGTACTAGAATTTCTGCCTTTATAAATTAACTGTAGGACACAAAGATGTACTAACCATAAGGAGGTGGGTGAGACCCAGTTGCGCCCATTTTTTCTGACAGAAATGCAATAAGGAACCCGCCAAAGTAGGCGGCATACATTAGGGAAGGTATAAGAGGGAAAACATAGCATGCCGCTGATCTGTGACAAACAGGGGTGCTATGAGCGTCTAACATGACAAATTGAAAACTGATACAACTGGGGAGTTTTAGACAAGAACCATCTTATTCAACAAAACTGTTAATAATTAAATATCCTCAAAGGCTCAAACAGCATATTCCAATTCCAATTCCACTTCCCTACACTTCTCACGATAGTTATTTTGACAACATATTTCCAGAATACCTCTCAGTTCTTCGACTTGGGTATTGGAGCTTGTTACAACCAATAGCTCTTTTGTCATATCAATTAAACATAATTTTGCTGTTCCGAAATTTAAAGTTGGAAGAGTTTTATTGAAATGGAGAGGTTAGTTGTGATGTTTGTATTAGCCATTGCGTGCTCTCGAACTCTAATTCTTTGAAAATGAATAAACAAAGAGCAACGATATGTCCTTATCAGACTCTCCATACAGAAATTTTCTTAAGGTTTACCAAGCAGATTTTGACTTTCTGTTTCTCCAAGCAATTATGATACTCATATTATTATGTATTACACTTAAATAATAAGATGGTATCATAAAAACCTACTTGCAAGAAACCAAGTAGAGCATTAACCACTTTTGGGATGAGACTGAAAATCTCTAACAGATACATTTTCCCCTAGTTCATTGAGAAATCCTCACATACCCAACATATCCCTCCCCTTCCATCTCCCCTCTCCCTATCCATACGGCCCCTGTCTTTTTAATGATTTAATTGACACTGTCAACCTTTCAATTGTTCTCATATGGAATTCAAACCTTTAGTTACTCAAATAAATGCCACTGTCAATTAGACCTGAACTTGAGAAGTTCCAGTGACATTGACTATTACAAGGATGTCATGACAGTGAAAACAGGCCAAAGATATAGCATGCTAATGACAAAAGGATTTACCTGAGAGAGTGTTGACCAAAGGCCTTTACTGAATGACGGTACAAAATCCATGCAATAATCATCGAAATTGCACATAAAAAAGGCAAGAAACCTCCACCCAGTCCAGATACTAGGTATACCTGCATGCAGGACATTTAGATTATGAGAAGAGATTAAGAATTTCGGCTGAAAGACCAAAAAACATTAGCTTTTGCATACTAATATTCCAGAAAAGGACACTATAAATAATTACAGACCAGCGTTTGGAGGGAATAAAATCCAAATGCTCCCCAAAACCTTGCCTCTTCAACCAGTTCGCAAGTTTTCTTAAATGTTTACTTGTGATGTCAATCTAAGAAGCAAACTAGTTAAGTTTAACATATTTCATAATTCATAGAAGAACAAGAATTTCATAATAATAGTTGTTGCCAGATCCACAGGATAGAAGCAAATGGGTTCATTTTGTAGCCCAGTTGAAAAACCAAATTTAAGCAGAGTGGCTATTCAGGGTAGCGTGCACTACCAAGTAGAAAAGAAAAAGAACATTTGCTAATAGCGTAAATATTTTCTTTCAAATTAAAGGTTTGTTATTATATGGAATTTTATCGTGTTAAAAACGAAGGCATAATATTTTCAATTATTTTAAAAAGAAATCAAGAACTAAAATCATGTAATCCATGATTGCAGGCAGACACAATTTTTTTTAAAAGTTTTCATATTAAATTTATGTCAAACTTAATACTATGATATAGGGGTTTTTGGAGGAACTTTCTTCATAAGACTCAGAGATATCAAAAGCTTAACACAAATTCAGAAATATATTTACAAATAGTATCTTACAAGCACCAACTTTTTTCTAGAACAAACTTAGCCAAACATCACCTAATAGCAACATTATAATGGTCAGAGGTTCCCCTCTTGGTAGCTTAGGACTGAGGCTATTATCTTGACAGAGGCAATGCTTGGGATCAACAACCCAATAAGTGAACTGGGTATGAACATTATGTATGCCAAGAAAGGATTTGCAAACCTACAACAAGAAGGAAAGTCAGCAAAGCATTTCCAAAAAAGAAAAAGGATAAGGAAAATATAGCAGATAAAAGTAAGTATATTTGATTGAGATGATAGTTGAATTAATAAGCTGATCAATTCAGGCAGTTGAGAAGTACTACTGGAATATTTTTTAAGATAAAGGGGCCATTACTCGTAATAGTCTCCATTATGCAACTCGGAACAGTCTAATTTGTAATTGTTGACGACACACTTATTTCATCAAGTTTAGAAGCCATACCAGTTCATTGTATGACCCGTAAATAACAACCGCAGAGCAGCAAAAACTGCTGGAAATACAATTCCAAGTATAATTCCAGCAGCTTGGTAGAAGATACCTGCACATTCGGAAATGAATCACTTGAGGATCAATGGTGAGGAGCTGGGTAGCGTTCTAGCAACAATAGCTCAGACCAGACTCCCATCACCGAAAACTCCAATATAAGCGAAAAATGGACATCAGCGTCTATCCACATCCTGTGATGTGTCTATTTAAGATCTCAGCCAACTTTTCACCTTTCGAAAAGTCACATAAAGTCAGAAATGAAGAGAGGAATGTCCGTCTTGAAAAAAATGGCATCATAAGGAAGATAGCAATAGGAATAGTTTGGAGTACCACAGCTTGCTTCCTTGAGTAATATACCTTGCATTATTGACACATCATATGTCATTGAGAGAAGAAACAGTTTTACAACTTGACCGATATAATTTGAAGGCAATCAAATTATGTTTAAAAAAAACATATAAGTTAAATATTCGACACACCAAAAGTCTTGAATAGATGTCAAAGAAAACTGCTCGATCATCATTGGATCCTTGGACAGATCTAAGTGATTTCCTTTCAATTGCATTTTGTAGCTTGGGAGATTTGGTGATGGCTTTAACTAGATTAAATAGGTTCTCACCACGTGCCTGCAGACTTCCAGGTCTAGATTATACAGAAGGAAATATGATTAGAAAAAATATAACACATGTTTTATTTGCGCCATTCCAGCTCAACAAACTTCAATAAAGCACTAGAACATAATGCGTACATTAATCTTTCCACTGTATCAGAGGCGGTATGATAAAAAGAACTCCCCAGAAGAAAAATGATATCTAATCCTGGAATATCTCCATAGTCTTTAGCAAACATTCTGTAATCGGTATCACCTGGAATGGCACCAAAAACATCCTGCAGGCAAAGATGAGGGTCGGAAACCAGTACATAAGTTGGAGAATAGAAGTTAAATTCACATGAAGGAACCGGGCTTTGATTGATCAAAGCATGACATAGATTTGAGAACTGGATATTTGATTGTAAAGAGTAATTAGCTTTTGATGAAGTTAAATTAAAATATATCAGTTGTTTAGTTGATGTTAAAATAGCGAGTATTCAAAAATGTGAAATTCTTTAGATGTATTTCCCTCCATTTGATGAGGTTGAGTTATTGAAATGCAGTACCCACCTGAGCTGCACTGTTTGCCATAGGATATATAGCCGATTGAGCATAAATAGATGAAGGCCAAGATCCTGGACCAGACTGGCACACTAAATCTGATATTGAAACATAAGTATATCAACACAAATACATGTTTCATATAATGCAAACAGCATGATTTGACAAGTGTAACCCCACATAGATAAATTGTACTAGTAGACTTCTTCCTGATCTTCTTTGGTATTTTATTTGAAGCTTGAGTTTCGGAAAAGAACTAGATCACAAATTGACCAGTTAATATACGGAAACAGCTCCATTGTCAAGACATTTATTTTCATATGGTAAATTATCCCGACTGGCGTCATTTAATTGATCGGAGTAACTACAATCTTATGAACTCTGCATTTCCATCTTGTTAATAGTCTGGGAAAGTCCCATGGTCCTCAACAAGCATGATCATACATGTGTATAGCTATCATCTATGTGTGAGTGGCTATCCCGATGAGAAGAAACGGGAACAATCTTATTGACCCGTCGCTGAGTCAATGTCAAAACCAGTTCATGAATATTTCAAAATGTGATGGCAGTTATGCAACGAAGCTTACCAGTCCCTCCTGTTCCACTAGCCTCGATATTTATAAATGCACCAATTGTATCACGCCATTTATGAGTTGTTATGAAGCCATGTGAACCCTAGGATATCATAAGAGAACCACTTGTTTTAGTTGACAACATAGTAATTATTTAACTCATGGAACTATAAAAATCATACAACTAGAAGCTAGATGCATCAACTCATACTAAAGCAGCTTAAGAGGAGACTTCACATTTGCCTTTGTTTCTTAGTCTTCATTTCCAATGTTTAAGTAGAGAACAAAATTATAACTTAGAAGGAAGACACATTTTGATTTTATTGCATACTGTGCCAATGAAATGAGCATTTAACAATTTGTGATAGCTACCTGACTTCATTAAGCGGTAAATAATTGAATAAATAGACTACCAGAAAGCACATGAAAGTTCGTAACCTACAAAAGATAATCCACAATTTTCCTGAAATGTAAGGATGAGAAAGTGCCATGCAGTTGAAAAGAAAGTAAGACAATAAAATAGGAACCAGGTATTCTTCTGAAAAAGAACAAGTTGGAATAATTTTGGGTTGCCTGAAGTAACAGAAAAGATAAGATCTTAAGATAACACTTATAGGTTTGCCAGAAAAAAAGAAAAAATTTACTAAGCTCTTACCAGCATAAAAAGTTCTTCTGCACCATTAAAGAGAAATATAACAGGTCGGGGTGGAAACCAGTCGGAATCAACCATGGTTCTGGCTAATTCGAGCATTGAAGCTGTCATATAAACATGTGGATTAGGGAACTGTCAACTTCGACCACAGAAATGTTCAAACCCAATCACACCCCCTAACCAACATTACTCACCCACACATGATCCACAATCTCCAGCTCCAGGAGAGCCTGGAGGAGTATCAAAGTGGCCATTAACTAAAACTGAAGTATCACCATCTTGAGATTTTACTGATGATAGCCTGCATATCAGACCAAGTTATATTACAAGAGATCTTCATTACCTAATACAAGATCCAGCAACAGCAAGACAAAATGTGAGTTAAGATTCTCATTAAACAATAGCACATCTTAACATGATCAACAGTAGTTGCAGCTCAGATCCAGAACAGATATATAATAATCAAATAAAACTGTTAACCTTTTCACATGAACAGCCACTTGATAGAAGTATAATTTTATCTTGGATAGTTCGCCCCGGTCATACTCAAGAAATATGATAGACTAACAAATGAGAAACGAAAGCAAGATTTCAGGTAGAGCACACGGACCCCCAATATTGGCACAAACAAAGTATTTCCAGTCTAAATGCAAGGAACAGGATTTAGATTTAATCTTATATCATTCGACATTTATTCCTCACATGAAAATTATCAGAATCTTGAAAGAAAATAAGTGCATATTAGCAGGAAATATCCTACCTCATTAAAATATTTGTGTGCTCCCTGTAAGCCAAAGATATACTGCGTCCTAAAAATTTCATATTGAATGATCCATTGACAGTGGTCTCCTCAATCTCTATTCTGCAACGAGAACACTTGTCATGCCAAAATAAAATGTAATATGAAAGTGAAACAGAGAAAGTGAACAAAATTATTCCCATATTAGAATCAGGTTGGTTCTGAATTACCAGCATTATTTGTAAAATACTTAAGGCATGTCAAAAAGTAAATTGGCAATAATTTATGAGCTAGGTCCAGCTCTCCTTTTATTGCCCTTAAATTTGAGCTTTTAATATAGGTAGCTGCTTGCAACAACCCTGGAGTGCCTTCCTATAAGAATTATCCAAATCAGAAGAGTAGAACAATGAAGTATAAATAACCAGATATGCTGCAAGAACATAAAAATAGCATCAAACAAGAATAATAAAGACCATACTGTACAGATTCATCCCTTCTTCTAACAACTGAGGCTTAATTAGCCACTGCCGTATTGTAGGGAGGGAGCAAGCTGTTAAAATTCATGTGGTTCCACCCTCACCCCACCTAAAACAAATTAGCAATAATGGAGTAGCCCAGCACATCATATTCTCAATAATATCACAGTATATTTGCTCTCCGCTAAAACCCGGACATGTTTAACAGCTCTAATATATTCTAATATATTGTATCATAATTTACGGAAAAATATATCCAAATATTCCATTTTCAACCTACTTTACTACTAACATTGATCATTTTCATTAAAATCAAAGTCTGCAAGTCAAAGTACATTAATTTCCCGGGGAGGGGTGGATTTCGACAATCTTTTTGGGACAGAGGTAAGCAGGCTTACTATTTTTACTTCCATTTACTACAATACCATCATTTCGATTCAAATCGAAGTTGTGCAAGTCAAAGCTTGTTAATTCGGACCATTAAATAAACAAACTGGACAATCTTTTTGTGACAAAAGTACTACATCCTCAATAATACCCCAGTCAACACAGTGTATTTGCTGACCTGGAGGCCGCCGAGCATTTACTAAAAACTAATATTAAAACAATACAGCTCTAATATTTAGAACTACTCAAATATGTTCTAATATCTAATATCTTAAAACAAATATATCTACTATCTTGTATCATAATTTACAAAAATATATCAAAATATACTATTTCCAACCTACTTTGATATTAACACGATCACTTCAATTCAAACATTTAAACTTTGTTAATCCCGATCATCCATAATACAAACAGGACTATCTTTTTGGGACACAAGTACTACATTCTCAATACTATCACAGTATATTACTACTTGCTAACCTGGCAGCTGCCGATATCCTCTATTAAACACGCACATGTTCAACAGCTCTAATATTTTCTAATATCTTAGTATCATAATTTACTGGACAAAATATCAAAACACACTATTTTCAACCTACTTTACTATTAACACGATCATTCATTTAGATTCAAATCAAAGTCCTACGAGTCAAACTCTCAAGTAATCTAAAACAACTGACAATCCTTTGGGACAAAAGTGCTACATTCTCAATAATACCAGTCTATATGCTTACCTGGTGGCCGCCGATATCCTCCACTAAGACACGAACATATTCAAGGGCTCTAACATTTTCTAATGTCTAGACACGAACATATTCGACGACTCTAACATTTTCTAATATCTAGTACCATAAATATCAAAATATACTATTTTCAACCTACTTTACTATTAACACTATCATTCATTTCGATTCAAATCAAAGTCCCACCTAGTCAAACTGCGAATCTTAACTTACCTAAAAACAAACTGGACACCTTTGGGACAGATAAGTTACTACCTTAATTATTCACGACCCAAGTGCCACCAACCTCCACTAAACCCTGCGTGACATGTCTAACAGCTCTACTATTATTTTCTAATAATATCTTCAACTACTCAAATAATTCGAAATATCAAAAATATATCAAAATATATTATTTTCAACATACTTTACTATTAACACCGTCATTCATTTCGATTCAAATCAAAGTCGAGTCAAACTTCGTTAATTCCAATTATCAAAAAAACAAATTCTTTTAATAAAAATTACATTCTCAATAATATCAGTCTATTTGCTAGGCGGCCGCCGATATCCTCCACTGATACACGAAGACTCTAATACTTTCTAATATCTGGTACCATAAATATCAAAACACACTATTTTCAAATTTCAACATACTTTATTATTAATAATGATCATTCATTCTCATCTTCAAACTAAAGTCCTAATAGTCAACTCTCAAGTTAATTCCAATCATCAAAAAAACAAACTGGACAATCTTTTGGGACACAGATACTACATTCTATTATTTAAAGCTGACTACCTAACTCCACTAAACCCCTGACATGTTCAACAGCTCTAATGTTTTCTAATATCTTGAACTAATCAAATAATTTGAAATATCAAAACATATTATTTTCAACATACTTTACTATTAACACGATCATTCATTTAGATTCAAATCAAAGTCCCACGAGTCAAACTTCGTTAATTCCAATCATCAAAAAAACAAACCGGACAATCTTTTTGGGACACAGATACTACATTCTAATCACTTCCAACCTGAAACACTCAACATCCCGCCAAAACCCTGACATGTTCAACAGCTCTAGCCTCAGAAAATCGATCAAGTGGCGCATCTAACCCAAGCGGATTAACAAACTTCATATGGATCGTTTCATAAACACCCAACGAAATAGTAAAAAACCGACCAAAACAGTATTTTTGAATCTATATCACCTGAACTTAACCTAAACATCATCTTCATATATTATTTAATTTTATTTAATGGTATTTTGTTTTTTAATGTTTTTTTTTGGGATAAAAGTGTTGTGTATGAGCGGTTTTATATAGCGGTTTTGATTAAAAGCGTTGTGTATAGTTGTTGGGGGGGTGGTAATGGAGGTGTTATGGAATAGTTGCGTGTGTGGGGTTTAATGTGTTTGTTGAGACATAAGTGTTGACTTGGTACATGTAGTTCGATGTAATTGTCCTCTCGGTACATGATAATTTGGTATACAGTTGTCACTTCATATCTATATTATTTATAACTAGTTATCTTGACACACCACCTTGGATTAATCATTTTTAAATAAAGAAATTTTAAATTAGTATTTTAAAAAATAGTAACTAAATTTCTATCTTCAAAAATCTAATCTAATGTTATAAATATTTTTGTAATAATTTTTAAGATATATAATAAAATCCAAGATATCCATTTTTGTATATTTATCTATTCTGTGACGTTTATCGAAAGATTTGTGCTTTACTAAACACATTTTTAGACTTTTATATACATGTATTTATACTATAAGTATAACGCCTAAGTTCCTCTATCGGCAGCCATGCCGCCCAAATTACGTGAGCTTCCTATTTTACCTCCTAATAATATTTTTTTCATAACTTCCATAAAGGTAACCGTCTAACAAAACAAATCTCCTCCATAAACTACTACTATAATATTATCTAATAATGAACACTGTAATTGAAAACCAGAAAATAAAAAAGTTGTTTCAACAGCTTCTTAATATCTTTATTTTCTCCACAGAATTTTTTCATCTTATTTCTTTTTAGATTTTTTAAATTTATTTTTTTCAATATTATAATTTTGGTTACAAAAATAATTTGCAATGCGCAAAGCATCGCCAAGACGTATAACTAGTAGATATGATGCCTAAGACCTAAATTGCAAAGTCATTTACGCTATACTTTTAACTACCTAAATACACCTATTCTAACAAAAAATAACTAATACCAAAATCTATTTCCCATTTTATATGCCACTATTCAAAAAATAACTACTACTGAAAATTCATTTCTCACTTATTCATACTTTTTAATGTTTTATGGCGACATACCTGATGAACACAACTATCAATTCATTTATGAGATCATTGAATGTATGGATACAATGAATTGCATTGCAATAAGTTAAAAGTGAGAACCAAATGTCAATACCTTGGAAAATTCCATTTTATTTTTTAAAGTTGGGCATTTCTTTCATAAACTGAATATATTATATTACCAATTCCAAAAAAAAAAAAAATTATTGCTAAATCAACATTAAATTTGGAGACGTGGGTCAAGGCTAACCCATAAATAGTTTGTAAGAAAATGGTCAATCAAGTTTCAATCAGATGCATTCTATTAATTTTAAATTGAGATATAAAATTTATATTATTTTGTTAAATTGGTAATACTTGTATTTGGTACTTATTGATTTAGTGATACATCCATCATGTTGACAAAAATTAATAAAGATTTTCAATTTTTTAAGACTCTTATTCTCCTTCTCTTTAGAGAACCGTTATTCATGTTTTTCATTAAAAGACATGTAAATTTCATAAACTATAATCTATATGATATAAAATTCAACTACAAGAATAGGGGATCTAAACCCACAATATGCAGCTTCACCTGTTCTTTGGAGCATGCCTACAATAATCATCATCTCTTAGCATCATCCATTTGGATATTGCATCAAGCCTACATAATTACCGAAACCAACAAAGTAGTCGGAATCAGAAATGAGACACAGATGAAAACTACAGTAAAAGCCGAACACCGCAAAGCTCGGTAATCCCATAAGAGAATTCTCAAACAAAAAACCTTCTTGAAACCAATTAACTAAGAGAATCCAATCGATACTACTAGATTAAATGTCATCAGTGAAGAAACAGGATGGGTTGTAAAATTTAATTAAAATGGATACATATTTAATAATGATTCTGATGTTTGATTATATATTTTGATGGAAGATGATTCGTCATAATCGAAAAGCCGTGTTGAAACTTTGAGTCATCAAGAGGTAATGCATAATCAATATTGATTCTTGATAAAAAAATAAAGATAATGTGTCCCTGCCCGGATTTTATTAAATTTGGAGTCCAATATTAGAAAAGATTCGGAGCATAATCGGCTATAATTAGATGCACTGTACTTGCTTTGACAATTATTAATTCAACAACTAAACGTGAGATATAGATAGATACTTCTTGATGTTTACTCTGTTCAAGTACCTTTCTATGGTGATATAATTGGTCAATCACGTTAATCTCTTCTCATGATTAATTATTTACTCCTTCCGTCTCTAAAATTTATCACATTTTAATTTTAATAAGTCGAATTTTTTGATGGCTGGAGTGCTGGACATGCTACTCAATTTTTAATTTCACTTTTCAGATTGCAAGTTATTATTTAATTGTTATGCATGTAATATTTAATTGCAAAATATCATTACCGTGTAGATGTTACATTTCATACACTATCCAAGTAATTGCATTATCAACTAGTATGATCTAAGTACATTATTTAAGGCTAATTAGTCATGCTCACTATGCTTATGCTCGAAGTTTGTCAATTTTTGCGATTTTGCTCAGCTGCTTCCATTTATCTGTCTCTGACGCCTTCATCCCATTTTCACATTTAAAATTCACTTTTTCAAAAAACTTGATTATTTTGTCTAATCAAGTGATAGTGACTAAATTAGAAAAAAGACATTTAAAAATATTCTTACAATAAACTTGGCTTACTTTCTTCTCCTACACACCCTTAACCTCCCTAAACTTTCCCCTCAAATCTTCACCTTCCCAACCCAAATTTTTTGACACATCCCACCTTACCCACTTTCACCCCCACCCCCTGCTGGTGTTCTTAAATGGCACAATTTAAATTTAATCTAGATACCTAATCCCAAAATGTTAATGGATTGTACAAAAATAATAAACAAATTGGCTGCTGTGCATAACCTTTAGTCGACTATAATCGTTGGCAACTTTTAATTGAATCAAGCCAATACTCAAGGTAAAGATTCTAAGATCTTCCACACTAATAAATTAAGTTCTAACTCCCGCACGCTATCAACGTTGGGGTGATCGGCTATTAGGTCGTAGTGTGAGAGAAAGTTCGATTTGGCATTTAAAATCAAAATATGGAGCATTAGATTTTAATTCTGTGTTTAATTGTACCACTTATAGGCAAACACATTGGTAGTTTTGAGAGTAAAATTCCTCAAAATCCTATCTTACCCACCTCCTCAAACGAGAAATGAAGTTCTCGTGACTCCATTTTCCGTCCTTAATGTTTCCTCTTCACGCTTCACTTTATACCGGAAAGTTTATAATACATTTATTAAATAGTTCGATGAATATTATTTGTGCGTGACCTCTTAGGATCTAATTGACAAGAGTAGTATATTAAATAATACAATCCTAATATTATATTGGTCATATAGACATTTGAAGCGAGTTCTAGCTGAAGTCATCGTAACCTCCCCCAATTTCAATACGTTAAATCCCAAAAAATACTAATTATCTAACAATTAATATATATATATATTGAACTTTGTTATATATATATAGAAATATATATATATATATATGCTATATATATATATATATATATATATATATATATATATATATATATATATATATATATATATAAATTTGAATGTGGGTAAATCGGTCATAGACAATCTAAATTGTTCACGGGGCATTTTACGAGATCGAATTTCATAGAGATCCAACACTTGCCCGATCGACATTTATTACGTATCAAGCACGACTTTCGACACGCGATTTCCAACGGTGTTTTGGTAGCAAACGTGTTGTCATCAAACTCGACCTAGCTTTCCTTTGGTAACGGACAGAAAGTCGGATAATCTTCGGAACACGATAATTTATTCTAAGTTGCTCACTGAACCGTCATCGTTCAAGACTTTCAAACTATTTTTGAATCTCGTAAACCCATGTGATTGATTAGAGTATCCATACTCCCTTTTGATCAAAATACTAGTCGCTTGGTGTTTGATTTCATTCAAAGGAAATTAACTGTGACCATGTAACTGTTATTCTCCTCAAATAAGGGAGGTTTTCTTTGTTTGGATCATGTATCCAAAAGTTAATTGAGTAACATCGATTGCGATGGAATCAACAAGGTTTGTTACTTATAGTAACTATGTATATTTCACAAAAATTATTTTTCATGGCTAGTCGATGCCATTGAATCTAAGATCCGAAGACATTGGCCATGATCGCTATATTTGAAGCTACCCACCAAGCACCAATTAAAAAGTGAAAATGTAACTGCTTGGCTCTTTCTTAGCAAGCCTACAATGGTGGCTTGATTAATTGTATCTAATGAATTGTTGTTTTTTTGTTCTCAACCTCATGTACATATACAATTTTTATATTCAAACTGTAGTCAGAGAAAGGAAGTCATTGTCTCAGCATGTCTGGATTTTAATCCATTAGATCTGATTCTCTACTGACACCGATTTAGAAACTTCCAAGATCACTCATCAATGTTATAATCCGATTTCCTTCCTTAATCACAACAACTCTCCGAGTCAAGCGATTGTACTGCCTATGTTATGTAGTTCATGTTCATGCATTGTATTGAACAAGTTGTTCACAACTCTCAAGCTATCGGCCTTCATGTTAGTCCAACCTGGTGATTTTGTTGGTTTAGATAACCGATAAATGTAATCCTTTTCTTCCTCGACGCTGAGAAGAAAATTACTTTCTCTTAAAAAGATTCTTTCTTTATTCCTCGATCTCCTCGCTGAATGCATTGTCACAAGTATAACTCAACTTTTGTCAGCTCATTCAATTGGGCCATTATAAATTCCAGTAACGATTCGAGCCATCCCTTGATTCGCTTTGTAAACCCACACAACCGACTGTAGGTGGTCAGAAGTCGTTTCCTCATTATTGCCAGGGTCTTATGTCCCCTATCCACGCCAGGTAGCTCCCACCCACCTTCTACATGTGGCCAGCAATCTTACTCATTAGCGAATTCAAACATTTTAAATTGTTCATTAAATCATATGTATCTCAACTATTGTATATGTCCTTATTATTCTAACGATCATAATAATGTAAAATTCATCCACATGCTAATCACCTCACTGGAGAAAATTTGTTTACCGCCTGGCACTAATATGACATTTTCATTTAATTAATCATTTGTACTTTAGATTATTTATTCCTCATTTAACTTTATCTTGGAATAAATATGTTAATGTCCAAATTCATTTGGTATATTCAAACTGCTTCCGAATCTCAATTGGCTATCATTATTACCATAGTTGTATCTTTAAAAACATCACCTTTATTAGATTACTACTATCATAATGTCTGTGTTCATTCATAATTTGTCAACTCGTTAATTTCGGGTGAAAGTTTTATAAGATTATGAACCCATCAACGGAATGATTTTACATCACATCTTTAAGCGACATTTCTAGACGCTGATTAGTCGAAAGTTATACATGTTATTAAAGATAGCTACATCGAAAGTATATATTACAAGCTTATTAGTGAACCCGTGCATTTAATGTAATGCTGGTCCGTTTTAACATTTTCAAAGAGAGTATTAAATGTTCATACAATGACTCCCTCAAGCAATCATTTGAACTATTCAAATATTGTTCCCGTATTTCTAAAATACAAAGCAGATAGACATTTATATTTTACTTGCTATTGCACTATCATAGGAGAGTCTATTTATTTGTTAGTTTTCATAAATCTCATTTATGATTCTAAGAAAATATGTTGTTTTTAACATTTAATTCTAAGCTCAATGAAAGATCATGTAGATTATGGAATTTCTTTGAGCTGAAAAGATTTCACCCATATCATTCAAACATATGATTCCTCAAAGAGACCCTGCCCATTGGTCTTTCGTTATTATGATCATACTTCCTTTATAATTCATATAGTATTAGGAGAGATGAGATTTCAAGTTACTTTACTTGAATTCCCATGAAAGCAACATACGTATATAACGCGTTGGTCTAACTAACATAATGGAGATATTATTATCATAGACTTTTGTAGTGTGAGGATTACCGTATTAACGAACTCAATTAATCTCGTCACATGAGATACCATTCATGTTCAAGCAAAACATAAATAAAAAGACATTCCTAATAAAAAAGAGGAAAAGCCTAATCTGACAATACGTAGAACAAGAATCTAAACAAGATAAAATATAGCGATTAATGTCAACAAATATCATATCAAAAGTGAAAAGTGCCCTCGTTTTCATACATGATTCTACCTCAAGACGGATCCGTGATAGTTCTCAATTCAAAGCGGGAGTCCCTGCATGTTTCATCTCGGACGCTAGAAAACCCATTCCTTCGCTTTCTCCTCACTAGAACCAAAGTCGCAGATTGTGTCTCGGAAGCATCTCTCATTCTCAGATATTATCTCACGGAGTATACCAACACATTCTTTGTCTCGCATTCATTATACCTAATGACAACGATTTGCTACCTCAGCGATAAAGACAATAAAAGTCAGAATCGCCTTTTGATAGCTGCAGACAGGGATTCCGCAGCACCGGGTAGCTCGTTAATTTCATCATCTCCTCGAATGCCATTCTCCCCACCTTTCATGCCGACTTCAAGGCTCACATATGCATCCTATCCCTTCGCCTATATAAAGAGAAAGTCTTTAACTGATAAACAGTCCACCTTAATGAAAGCATTTAGTCTCTCAGCTTTTGATAATGACAACAAAGTAGCATCATGAAGTTTTGTCTTAGTCGCAGATCACTGCACTATCTTGTCCTCATCAGCATCCAACTGAACTCAAAGATACATCTCTTCGCATCGACGTTTTGGGACTATATACCACAAGAAAACAGGCAAAAAACTTAATTCATATGTCATAAATATTCTGGTAATAGAGCTATATTCATGTTTACAATCCCTACTTAAAACATAAAACTATCACGTGAATCCTAAACGGTAAAGAGTGATATAACATTTGTTTTAAATCACACAAGCAAGCGTAATGCTATTACCATCAATTGATTACCAAAATTCAACTTAGATTGTAGGTCATTAATCCGTCCAGGCCGTATTGAAATCACCGTGAAATGCACTAAAAAGAATCGAATGCTAATCTTTAATGAAAATACAAGCTTGAATTCTCGAACGAAGCTAAATATCCCATCGAAATCAACGGCATCCCACGCCCGCCAAACTATTAGGTCCAAGGCAAGACACAAGCGCTGGATCCTGGTCTGACCATCACTTTACATTTTAAAATATATTAATTGCTTATTATTAGCGGATTTATTATATTTATTACCTATGATCATGTGTATCGATCAAACAAGCTAAAAAATATACCCATGAGTCTTAAGGGAAAATATAATACTTTATTAGAAATTGTGATATAATTATTAGTGGAAAATATTTCTTAACTCTTAGTTCCATAAATGATTTTCTCGACTCATTCAGCTGACATTAGTTTATAATTAATTATAACTTAATTACAATTAATTATTATCTCAAGTTTTAATACATTTTTTAAGTACAAAGACTAAACCCGCCTTAAGTGAAATAGTATTTATAAGTTTTCATATTATCTATATAATATAATAATATATCACAAGGTCCAAGATCACCAACATCTATCATATTATGTTACGATGATAACAACTTAACATTATATTTTAAATATAGATGAAAGAATAATAAATAGGCAATAAGATGTCAATAATAATCATCAAATGAAATAAACTATTTAATTTATCTAAGTATAAATTTACTAGTGATCTAATCCTAGTGTTCGTTTGATATCTAATACCAAATATATCTAAGATTTCTTAAAAAACACTGCTTTTACACTTCATTTATATAATTAATTTGTAAATTATGTCATAACTCGAAATTCTATTTATCTAATAATTTTAGGTCTCGATCCTAATTAAATCAAATTCGAAATATCATTATTAGATCTAATCGAAATTAAAATGTAATTGGCCTAAGTCCATTAACTTTCATCGGTTATAAGAAACAATTAACATTTAATCTAATCTAACTAAAACTAATTTTAATGTGATTAAATTAATTGATTATATTAATTCTCATAGAGAAATTAAATTAATTCAATCTGGGATGCCCTGATAACACCTTCCAGCGAAAATCCATCAATACTAAATTTAGATCAAACCAAAATTCAATCGATCGATTTAACAAATCAAACTAATTCAAAATGAACTCAAACCGCTACCTCAACAAGACAGCTAATCATTGACGCCCAGCCCAAACGCCCAAACTCGTGCGCCCAAATTCGAGCAAGATTGCCATCAAGCAGGCCGACGTGGTGACACGCGACACACGCCGACGCCGGTAGTCCATGCAATCACCTCGACGGCGCCTCGGGCGATTGGATACCGCTGTGGTCATTTATTACCAATCCGCTGCATTACCACGTGTCAATCACCGTTCCTAAACATGAAGTCGGATTTCGACCCAAGTCAACGGTCTGGTTTGGATCGAAGTCATGACACGGCCAAATACTAACTGCAACACTTTTTTCGTCAATACTAACACCGTATCAATCGATTGCTTTTTATTCGCTTTAATCAATAAATCTAGAAAACATTCTCAAAAATCCAAAATAATTCTTAAAAATCAGAAATATTATTTGAAAATTTTTCACATTAAAAGATTTCTAACTTTTAATCAAATTTAATTATTTTATTAACATAATTCATTAACAAGAATTAAAACATCATAAAACCAAATTAAACAGGGAAATAGTCCAAATTTAGCAAAAAACGTTTTCATGCTTGTTGTAATCACGACCCTTCGAGCTCGAGGCCACCGTTTGTGATGCCTCTTAAACGTAATTGGCCTAAACTTAATGACAATTTAATCCCAAAACGCCATGCATCAGTATTACTGTAAAAAACAATACAAAAATTGGCTACAAGTTTGCACCTTTAATGACTTATAATCATTGGCAATGAATCAATCGCTTCACAATAATATTCCCAAGATCAAGCCTACACCAAGAAATCTCCTAACTACTTCCTCGTATCGCCAGAACGCCAGCAACGTCCATGAAATAAAAGATGGAAGAAAACCAGAAACTCTTTGTTTTTCTTCCTTACTGGCTATTAGGTTGTAGTGGATTCCATGATCAAAATATGGAAGATTGCATTTTAATTCATGCTTAATCGCGCCACTTATAAGTGTATTGCAAACACACATTTAGTAGCTGAAGTAGATAAAAAATTCCTCAAAATCATCTACCCAACGCCCCAAACGCAGCCGAGCCTCTAGTTTTCGTGACTTAATTTTCGCCCCGAACGTTACCTTCTTCACGCTTCATTTTTATACACTGTGAAAGTTTTTATAATACATTTACATTAAATAGTTCGATTTATCGCTTATGCAGACCTCTTACATCTAATCGATACACAAGTAGTAATATATTAAATAATATTAACCGAATATTATATTTAATCTATAGATTACGAAAGGACCTCTAAAGCAGTTCATCAGAACCCCTAACAATACATTAAATTCCAAAATACTAATTGTCTAACAATTAATATATATTGAACTTACATATATATATATGTATATATAATTTTAAAATGGGTAAATCTGTTGTATTTTCACTAACCAAGCACTTACCCCCCTCTGAATCGAACTTTCACCACAATTTTTCACAACCTACCTCACCAACCATCAACGCTGTTAACTTAAGTACGGTGAAAATCTCTAAAGGAGTTCGCGTAAGTATGTTAAAAGAAAACTTACAGGTAAAAGTTCAAAAATCTGGAAGCGGTCGAGACGACGCAAGAAAAAGCTGTAATGCTGGCTGCTAAGTTAAATTTTGATTAGTGAAAATTTAGATGCTTCAGAGATACAAAGTGCCACAAGTTAAGAAAAGCTTAACAAATTATCAATTACGTAAAATATTTTAAATGCTCTTATACCAACGTAGTCATATGACAAATAATCATTTGCTTTTTATCAAAAAAAAAATTTTAAATCTAAAAATTAAATTATGAAACAATGGCATAAGCATTCGGTAAAGATAAAGTTCTCGACAAAAGATCGTAAAAATTGAATGCTAAATGATGTATGACAAACGGCTAATTAGCCATTATTTAATTTGTGACTTCTAGTGTCAAGGATTCACATTCATAATTACTGTACTCCATGACTGCTTTGATGGATCAATTTTCATGCAAATTAGGAATCATGGAGGCTAGGACATGGACATGGTCACATGGATATGCCTAAAAAGGAGATCATAAATGACGGTCCGATTGGCAGGCAAATAAGTCAACCATTGAATTAAATGGTAGTAGTATTTTTATTCAGAAATTGGTAAAGAAAAAAATGTTTGATTACAATGTAGAAGAAAATATGCATCAAGCTTGTCCACCTTCATTTTCAATAGCAAGAGTATTACTTCAAATCACAGTATGCCGAATACGACCTATAAATGAAGAGGGAAATACAAAACATCAAATTTATATCTCAAACTATCAAAACAGGTTTAGAGGTATCCTCATTATCACCTACATTTCCAGGAAACGGTGAAGCCATCGCAGCCTAAAGAAACAGCTTTTAATCTATTTGGAAATAGATGGCAGTTCCACCTACACGCTGATGTGAACGGTGAACCATACGCTGAAATACTTTATAGAGTGGAGGGATACAAATATAATGGCAAGATTAGCTCCTAAAGGGTATGCCAGATAGGTATCCACGCATATTGATTCACTCAAATAGAAGGTTAAGTAAGAAGAGAACAGAAACTATATTGGTCGAGATCTTTATAGAGCAAAACATCAGCCTCGCATGTACTAATACGATTATTCTAGATTAGGCAAATTGGTGCAATCCTGTAAAACCTATATACCAAGCGATGAAGGACCAGTCTTTGGCTTCAACCATGTAGTCATAGGCCTTCAACTACTGTCTACTGATACCTTTAACATTCATGCAAATTTCTTATGTGGACACTCGAAAGTCAGGCTTGGAGTCCAAGACTAATAATGAGTAAAATCATACTCGTTCCACAAGCACATTATAACTTGGAAGCACATAGCTTCAATTAACAAATGTATAATAATCCAGATTGAAGCACAATACAATATAGGATCATTGGCAATAGAAATGCTGATGCACACTCTGCCAATAGAAAAGCACATGTGAACCTTTAAAAAACTCCCCAAAGCATTTCTTTGTTCTCCTTAAAATGCATACAATATAAGCACAAAACAATCAAGCCAAGTATTTCAAATACTCCGAGAGATGCTTACATCTTATTTACTGGAGGAGGAAGGTGGGGTGTAGGTGTCCTGAAGGAGGTTGTCATAGGGATCACGACGGCCTTCAACCTGGCTAATCTGAGCATCCCAGAAAATTTGAGAATTGTGCCGGTCAAATGTCCAGAATCCATATGGCCGCAGAGGCATGCTCCACATTTCCTTAGTCTTAGCGCACTTATCCTTCAGGGTGTACAGGTGCTCCCTAAACTTCCTGTCCCTCTCTTTTGGATCCTCCATCATCCTGAGGATCAAATTCTCCGCAAATTCCATCACAAACCCCATCTTCTTCTTCTTAGCCAACATAACCAAAAAGCACATTCAAATATCAGAAAAACATACATAAAAACCAGAATCTCTATGACCGTATCATAAACAATTGATGGTTTGAGCTCAATTCTCTATGGCATGACATAGAAACAAGAAAATGAATCCCTAATTTTACCAAACAGAAAAATTAAGGGAAACTCTTTATTTATCTGAAAAAGATAATACGGAGTATAAAATTAGCTAGATAAATTTTCGCAGATCGATCAAATTGAAAGTCCTCCAATAAAATAGGTGATCTTAGCCCATTTATCTACGGGATGACATCGAGAACAAAATGAATCCTTAATTGTACCAAACAGCAAAATTACGGGAAATACTTAGTTGATCTGAGCAAAACAACGTTAATTAGCTGGATCAATTTTCATAGATTCCTACAATAAAAAATGGTAATAAGCTCGACGACATTATCCCATTTCTCTACGGGCTGCCATCGTGGAACAACAAAATGAAACCCGAATTGTACCAAACAGCAAACTTGAGGCCAATAACAATAATTTGTTCGTCTAAACTAAATAGCGCGTAAATTAGCTAAATCAATTTTCATGTACTAATCAAATTAAAAACCTTACAATCAAATTGGTGATGTTAGCACTCATTTATCTACTGTAAGACATTGTGAAACAATAAAATGAAACCCTAATTTGATCATCTGAACTATACTCACTTCAATCCATTTTAATTGACTTTCTCACATATTGAGAAAAATCTTTGTTCTTCAATTACTCTTTAATTATATTATTAAAAATAATATTACGAAAGATTTTAAAGTTACCTAATCCAATTATATAAATTTTACATTTTTTAGAATAAGGAATAATTAATAATTGATGGTCAAAATTCAATAATTAGTAAATCAATTTTCATACATAGCTCAAAAATTGAAAGTCCTACAATAATTTGAACATACGAATTAAATATGAAAAAATAATTAAATAAATAATTATAAAAGATAATAGGGGTTTTAGTTACCTGATTAAAGATTAGGAGGAGATTATAATTATTCCTTGAAATAAGCAATTTCTGAGCTGAATTGTGAATAGTGAAGCGGATTAAATGAAGTAGGATTTGGACTTTTCATTTGGATCTTCATTATTTGGGCCTCAAATATTGAACTGCCTTTAAAACGAAACATCGATTAAAATGAATCTCTGCTTTAAAAATGCAAGCTTATTACTGAGTAGAATTATTATAAACACAATTAGATAATATTATTTTAGGAGTGAAAGTACAATTTTAACCTCTTACTTTTATATGTGTAATTGAGAAAGTTTCGATTAGGTGTAAAATAATATGTTAACTCCTAAAAAAATACTACGGACTATTATATGTTATGTATAGTGTTCCGTGCCCGACACGAATAATAAGTTTCATTAGGGTGTAAAATAAAAGTTGATAGAGTATGCAATTACTGAATTGAAAACTATACTAGGTAAACGTTCAAATTCAAAATGGGATAATATTTATGGAATAAAGAGATTAATGCTTCGTGAATGAATTTTTTATTATGAAAGATTTATAAGAGAATAATGTTATGACAATATTTTATAAACAAATCTAATAATATAAAAATTATATTTATTACAATAAAAGTTAAAAGTAAGTAATTTGCATAGTTTTGCGAAAACGACAATGCAAAACAATTTTGAGAGAGAATATATACATTCTTTTTCTTTTGTTTTCATTTCTTATTTTCTTAATATTTGTATTGATGCTATCGTGTTTAAATATCTTTTTTGTTCATGTATATCACTTATTTTAATAAGTATTGATTGTCACATAACATTGTGAAACAATAATCTGTTTAAAGTGCACCATATTTAAAAACAACCAATTCACGAGTATAATATATTACCCATCGGATACTTATTTTAAGATTTGATTGAACAGTAAATCGATAAGTTCAAAGATGATATTATGTTTTGAATCATACTAACATGAAGTCATAAATCACACAACTAAAATCCTTCCAACCCGATCCATTGATGAAATCCCTAATTAGTAAGGCTACAAATGTAATCCAATCGAAGTGAACACTTAATCGTTGAATTCAATTTTGGACTAATTTCTAAATAACTTACCAAAGTTGGAAGTTAATCTGGTATTCATCCAATATATGGATTCAAGTATGTTAGAAACAAATTGCAAATTAATCTTGATCACTTACCAACTAGTATCAATTAAATTACATTGTACTTCTCAATTCTCATTATACTAATACCAATTTAACTAAATAGTGCAAATCCAATTGTCTAGTATTGGAATTTGGTCATGAACCAAAGGCATTTTCAAATACTTTGTTATAACTACATAATCGAATTTGGTATAACAGACAAATACAAATTATAAGACGTTAATTTACTTGGGCATTAAAAATAAAGAGAGACGAATATTTTAATGCTGTATCCAGAATAACGTATAAGACATCTAATCTAATGCAAGTAATCACGTAACATATTTCACTATAAATTATGAACAAATTACAATAATTTAAACTAATTTTAACTCACATACTAAGTAGATCACTACAAAGACAAACAAAACTATATACCGACAAACACTATCACACTATTATTACTGTATCAATTACAAGACTCACCATTCTTTGATCCCACAACAACAACAACTATCACAACTCTTAACAAGTGATATCCTATCTACTCTTGGGATCAATACAATGTAATTGCGCCTTAATCGTCACAAAAGCATCCTGTAGCCTACCATATATATTCCTAGAGCGTTAAATTTTATATCAATACCGAGATAACGTTGCCCTAGCAAAATCTATTAACTATTAAAATTGTGAATAACCCAAGATACCAAGATCTTTTATAAGTGACCAAACACAAGACTTTTCTTTCAAACTTTCAATGTAGGATTTATTTCAAAGATTCAAGTCATCAAATTCCAACATATTTGGGAAAGTAATTCTACATTTCTACTCACAGTGTCAATCTATGATATATCAACCTTGTGGATTCTTCTCATGTGAACCACAAGAATCAGATTATTTCAAGCAATGCCAAATAACTAGAGGTAAATAGTCAAGTATTAGATTCTGCAAGCCATTTGGCAAATCAAGCAGCCAATCACAAACTCTTTCACATATCCTTCCAGATAATCCCCTAAATGGTATGTTTACATATTGACATTTCTCCGTTCTCTTTATTCATTGAAGACAACTATTTGCAAATAATTTGTTGACATGGCCTCAGCGTGTGCATCATCAGCCATTGCAGCTTCTTCCTTCTCATCTCCAAGGCAAGTATTCTTGTTTTACCAGTTTATTTCATACATGTTTATAACATAGAACTAAAAGTTCGATTGAGGTGATTAAACATGGTACTTAAGCACAATATTTAAGCTAGAATAGTGCTACCACTATTGATTTTATATCCAAAAGGTACCTAGATTGGGTACCATATGGACAAATACACAACATTAACATGCACTCTCCGTCTAAGCGGGATAAGAATGGTTAAAATGAACGTAACCTTATCCATGTCACCCCTATGATAAAAGGGAGACTGTTTCCGATATCATATGGAGTTATGGACAAATATGCACATAAAATTCAAAAAGATAGTGTAGTCAAATAAGTGCATTATGTGTATAAAATCAATATAAGTAGCCAGATTTAAGCATGGTGCATTTGGGCTAAAATATTGTCCTTAAACACCTAAACATGTGCCTAGAATTACTACTACATAGTTTCTGGAAACGATTTAATTGATGATTTTTTGCAGCTCCCAGAAAAATGGAGCTATTGTTGCTGCAACAAAAAATTCATTCATTGGAGGAAGACAGTTGAAAGTAAGCAAGTTCTCTGCTCCATCTGGAAGACGATCTGTGACTACTGTTTGCGTCGCAGCCGACCCAGACCGACCCCTCTGGTTTCCTGGCAGCACCCCTCCTGAATGGCTTGACGGGAGGTTCGCTTCCAAGTCCATTTTTAATATCCGTCCTATTCAAATTATTTGACCTTTTTATTTTTGTTTTTGTTTTTCAATGCAAAAAACTTAGACCATGACTAAATTTATCTCAACTTATGATCTAATCAAGGTTATTATATTTTGCAGCCTCCCAGGAGACTTTGGTTTTGATCCCCTAGGACTTGGTGAGCAATACTACATTTGGTCTGGGATTCTTTTGTTTAAAAAAGTTCATGTTTAACTGGATTTCTACAACAGGATCACTAGCGGATATATGTTATTCACCGCCTATTCAGTCGAACCACCAAAAAATCCAGAAATAAAAAATGACATCATAATTGTATACTAGCCATACATATTACATCAAAAATATTAATAATTGTGATTTATGTGTAGTTTATGGCAGTCCAACAATTTAAAATTTTATAAATGATAATTCGAACACCACTACTAATATCCTAGATCCGCCTGTGAACAGGATCCGACCCAGAGACCTTGAGATGGAATGCACAGGCAGAACTAGTGCATTGCAGATGGGCAATGTTAGGTGCCGCAGGAATATTCATTCCTGAGTTCCTCACAAAGATTGGCATCCTAAACACCCCTTCATGGTACACTGCTGGAGAGCAAGAGTATTTCACAGATACAACAACATTATTCATAGTCGAGTTAGTCCTCATCGGATGGGCAGAGGGTAGGCGATGGGCAGACATACTCAAGCCTGGAAGTGTGAACACTGACCCCATCTTCCCTAACAATAAGCTCACAGGGACCGACGTGGGCTACCCCGGTGGCCTATGGTTTGATCCACTTGGGTGGGGGACTGGCTCCCCTGCAAAACTCAAGGAGTTGAGGACTAAGGAGATCAAGAACGGGAGGTTGGCTATGCTGGCAGTAATGGGGGCATGGTTCCAACATATCTACACTGGAACAGGGCCAATTGACAACCTATTTGCTCACCTTGCTGATCCTGGACATGCCACCATTTTTGCTGTAAGTACAAGTACAACCATCTCAATTTAGACAATAATAATATATTAATTTAAAGAAAATATAAGTTGATGATATTATTTGTACCAAATGCAGGCATTCAACAAGTGAGACAAAGAAGCAAGTAATTCTTCTGGACTTGGGGAAAATTATGGAGGGCAAGAAGTACTATTAATGTGTTGAGATCATTGTAAAACATTTTATTGCCTCCATATGAAACTGATGTAGAGAATGAATGATGCATGTAAAAATAGATGGAGAACTTTGTTGTGCCAAAAGTTATGATTGCATCATATAACATGTCAAAGTATATAAGCATATTGCAACTAGATCGACTTGAGAAGTAACCCTGGTGAAATGATTTTCTTAACCAACTAAACAAGAATGTATGATGTCTTAAGTTTTAACATCAATTCATCTCAAGAGTAAAGACGTACAAGGTTAACATATATTGCACTTCATTTTTGGTTCGGTGGACATATTATCGAATCAGTTAATTACCTATTTTTTCAAGCAATAAAATATACTATGACTTGCCTTGGATATTATGTTTGAGGGTTTGAATCAATTTGCCAGTTATCAACTTAACTTACACCTCAAAATGAGTTTAAAGCTTAACGAATATGGTTTTTCAGGATATTCTCCGTGTATCTAAATATAGTACATACTCGAACGAGGCTCAACGATGAGTTGACGATTAAAGGAGTTGTGGGTTACCCAATCCAATCAGTCTATGAATGCTCAAACCCCTATAAATAGACCATAACTATTAACTAGTTAAAAAACTCTCTCCATCTCACTCTCATACAAACCCAAATAATCTATCGAATCAACCTTACCAAGTTACAAGTTACAATTCCAATATTCATCAATTTATCTAGTTATAATTTATTATTGCAAATGTGCAATTCCCTCACTACTCAAATTAAACTATATTGGTTGAAATTAGTATGATTCGAATCGTGGAATTCGATTTTTTTCGAGCTGCCTATTCTTAATTATGACACTCCCTCTGTCCCATTTCCTAAAAGCACTTTATGTATGTACAAAGTTGTAGATATTTCAAATTTTATCTCATAATATATTTTTATTTTATTTTTTAATTTTATTTTGTTAATTAGTAATGAATTTTCTTTGTTGGTAAACCATGCGTGCAAGGCAGATACCATTAGGCTAGATGTCTTTGGTTTATTTATATTTTTTGAAACAATAGCCAATTTAATAGTCATAAAACGAAAATAGGACGAGTAATTATAAACCAGCTAATTAAATTGAAATTGAGGGAGTAATATGATAAAAGGCGCGGAGGAGCTTTCCCGCCATTTCTCTCTCTCTCTCTCTCTCCTCGCGAAAAAACTCCTCTCTCTCTCTCTAGACATCGCCGTTCTCTCTCTCTCTACAAAATGGAGATAGTTCGATCAGAGAAGAAGTCAACATCAGGCAATGAAGTCAACGCCGATTTAGTCACAGCTCTACCTCTCTACCGAGCCGCCCCAGAGCTCGAAGTCCGACTCGAAGACTTCGAGCTCTACGCAATCGATCGTCTCCAAGGTACCTCTACTACTACTTTTAATCACCCTATCCAATTTCATTTTCTCAATCAAATATTCAATATCACATTACTTTTCACTTTTAATAGTTGACTTCTTTTAATTTTGACTCGTATTCTCCCTCCATTTTAAATTAACTCTAATTTGTTTAACTTTGCATTTATATCAAAATATTAATTAACTTAGATAATACTCCCTCCAATTCACTTTAATTGTTGTTTGATTTTTTTGAAATTGAACTTTTACCATCAATTATTAATATCTAATATTCTTAAAAAAATATAAAATTTATATAATTGGATTCGGCTTTTTAAAATACTTTCATATTAATTTTTAATTATATAATTAAAGAGTAATTGAAGATTAAAGATTTGTCTTATGTGAGAAATTCAATTAAAATGGATTGGATGAGTACACATTATAACTTGTGTGTTATCATGTTTCAACTTAATAGAAAAATATTCGAATATGATTAATTTATCATCAAAATTAACAATTCCGTATTGTTAAAATTGAAATGGAGGTAGTATATTCTCGCTTTCCGTGATTCATATGTTAGTTTATTAAAAGTGTGAAAGCGTTACACTAACGGCTCGGTCCCTATTGTGAAACCACAAAAGAGAAGTTAATCGCGACGCGCTTCAATCGGGATCAAATACTGAGCTTTTCGACCACTTCAATACAAGATTCTCAATGAAATTAACCCACACCGCCGAATGACGCAGTTAGCGCCGATAGCTAAGATTTTAGTTATTTAACAATGTGCTATGTCTAAGCTCATATGTTAGTTATCGCTAATGGGTGTTTCTGACAATATTATCCGTCCTAAAATGATTGCCCAGTCTGATACAACGTGGGGGCCGCCTTGGTAACCTCAATCGACTCACATAACATTGATTTAGATCAAGATTAACACGTAATAGTAAAATACATTTAAATACTATCTCTTCATATATTTTTCACAAAATACTTTATATACATATACAAAGTATATACAAATATATTTGAGTTCGAAATTCTAAAATCAACTATCATGATTCAAAATCGACTCTCTTTTGAAATGGAGGGATTGTTATTTGATATGTTTTCACAAAAAAGTATACAACATGTCTATAAATATTTCGAGTTCAAAGTTGAAAAATTCAACAATCAAACTTAAGATTCAAACTCAGAAACTTGAAACAGGAATTGGTTGAAAAATTAGTCTGAATTAATCGAGGTCCGGAAACTAGGTGACTAGAAAAGAACATCATTATCGTACTTTATCGTATACTTTCTGGAAGTATTGTGTACAGTGATATGTTTCCATAGGTCATGTTTGACTTCATTTTGATTTCTCATGGTTTATGCTATTAATTGCAGTCCTAAGAGGAATTTCAGATGGTTTGTCTCGAGGGTGGAAGCCCGAAGAAATGGAAAAATTGGTGAGATTTTTGCGGTTGAGTTTAAAACTAACTGGAATTTATTTCCTGAGTATATAATGGTTATGTGGGGTTTGATGTAGGTAAAAAAATTATGGAAGGCACATATGAGGCATGCACATGCACCTGAGGCCGTGAACAAGGACATAATATCTCACTTTGTTTTACGTCTTGTGTATTGTAGAACGTAAGATTCTATCTCGTTCTACTTTGAATGTTTGTATACTCATTGTTGAGGTCTGTTTAAGAGAATGAAAATATTTGCATTCTCCAACCAGGGAGGATTTGAGAAGATGGTTTCTTTCTATGGAAACTACTTTGTTTCGCTACCGGTTTCGGCTTGAAACTGATGATGTACAGGTGATATTACGATAAAAAAATATCGTTTCTTATGTTTATTTTGGCCTGGTGAGCGGAGTTTCTGATTATTTTTCCTTGCATTTTCTGGTACAGAGAGAACTAATGACCGAGTTTAATCTTCCTTACAAATCCTTGAGCAATGCTGAATATCAGGTATGCAGATTGTTATTTCAGTAAGGTCACGTTATCTTGTGAAAACTCCCTTATTAATCTCAAAGGAGGCTGGTTTAGACTACACAAACTCATTTATGGTTTGTTCTTGCACAGACTTTAAAGGACAAATTAAGTCAAGTTGCTCGGTCTACTGGCCAATCTTTACCCACGGGTAAATCTTTTTCTTTAAAGGATTGTCTATAATTGTGAACTCTGTTCGGCTAACTGGTCCTTTATTTGGTGCAGCTGATTCAATATTCTTCAAGGTATGTGGATAAAGTGGTCAAGTGGGATAGTAGGCCTTTCCTTTCCCTTTTACCTTTCATGTTCTTCTTGTACTTCATCAAATGTATCAATTAATATTGCGTAGTCTCCCAATGTTTACTACTAAACCTCCATTGGCAATGGAGAATATATCATTAGTCATATAGGATTGTTAGTTCTTCAAACACCTGAGGTATGAGAATGGTGTACTGGGGCTCTGATTTCTTTGGTTGAGCGAAATTTTCCTGCAAAAGCTTTCATGTCGATCATGTCCATAGCATGAATAGCACACAATAAGCATTGCAAAGCTTATAGATATTGAAGTATAGCACCAATTAGACATCCTAGGTCCCATAGAACTTGAATGGGTTTTGTTTATTTGAGTTGAATCCTGGTCTTACTTTTTATTTTTGATATCTTAAGGTACCATTTGAAGAAGTTCCAGAGCTAGTGGCAACTCGTCGCGTGTATATTCATAAAGGGAATGCATATGTCGCTATGTCTCAAGTGGTCTTTGAGTGCATGTACTCCTCATCATTGTGTATATGTTGCTATATGTCTAATTGACATTTGGCTTGTTACCTCAAGTGGTCTCTCTTATTGTGACACACTTCCGCAGTTATCTCTCCAAAGCTCTTGTGCTGACAAACAGGTATCGTTACTTGTATATCTTGAACTTATTTATGTTTGTTATGAGGCCATTTGGCTGTTCTATCAAGTTGGATCCTAATTATTAAGTTGTCTACTGTGCGTACGCATCCGTAGAAGTGTGAATAATTTCATTTCACTTATGGTGCTCCAAAGGAAGTAATGAGCAATTAATTTTATTTTTTGTTTTTTCAATTCCATTCTAGTAAGATATGAAGCAATTTTAAAATTAAAAAAAAATCCAAGAAAGTCCTTATATTTTTTAGGGCAATTGCAAGAGCTAGCCTTTGTGTCAGTTACATGTCATATTTGGCTGATTTTTTAACTTTCCAGCATGTCTGTACCACTGATAGAGTTATATTATGATCCAGCCGAAGGAATTTTATGCTCCATGCCCATTGTTAATCATCTGATTTAAATTGCTTATTTATTCTCATAGAATGCAAATGCATATTAATCTGCTTTTGATTTCTCAATTTATTTTCAGAAAATGGACTTCCACGATCAGAGAACAAGAGAAGGATCGTCTCACCCCTGTGAGTATTATTTGATTATGTATCTTTTTCTGTTTGAAAATGATGCGTAGTCTAACATGTATTTTGTCCATAAGATCGTTGAAGCTCTATCCACCAGCTATCTGGGTCCTGATTATAGCCAGGTACTGTTTACGGCTCAGTTATCTTCTTGTTTGTTGCATATCTGTTCAATTTTGTTTCTGTCTCTCTCACACACCTTCATTACTGCCTTTTCCCAGCCAAGTGACACTACCGAAATATCACTGAAAGATATTGATCAACTTGCTAAGACTTCATTTCCACTGTGTATGCGTCATTTATTTGAGAAGCTAACAAATTATGGTGTTAATTAATGTGAAATTATAATTTTAGTTTCTAGTTTTGGTATTTCCTTTGAAAAAATACAGCTTAAATCCTTAAAACACATTTTCTTGTCTTACCTATCGTTCATGACACCAATGCTATATTGCAGCTAAGAGAGGATCATCATCTGAGGCATGGAGGCAGGATGCAATTGGGTCTTTTTCTCAAGGTTATGTCCTTTAAGTTTAATGGTTATGGTTAATTCACTCTTTAGAAAGTATAACTTATAGATGGTCTCAATTTGTGTGGCATCATGCTGATGCTTAAGAGAACTGGAAAGTTATGTTTGAAAATCTACAAGAAAAGTAAATGTCTCAAGCTTCTTGAAGTACTTTTATCTTGTTTTCCTTTACCTAGATAGACTGAAATTGAGTGAGAAAGACAAAATGAGAACAATTATACGGAAGCTTGAAGAAGAGGTTTGGGATATAATTGGACAACGTTGTATGCTTGTGTTTGAATTTGAAGTCAAAATTAAAAAAGACTGCACTTTCTTTATTTTGAAAATCATTCCTTTCTGAGGCTACTCTTTTGTAGAAAGTGGTTATAATCAGAGTTCTGTCGTAAATAGTGATGGGGATATTTATATAACAAATTTCTGGATCTTTTTCCTTGTTTTATCTAGTTTCATGATTTTAAAGAAACAATAACAATGCAACTTATTTAAAAATAATTGGTCTCTGATATTAGTTTTTCTAAAGAATTTTGCTTATCTTTTAGGGTGTTGGATTGAACTTGGATGATGCCTTAGCATTTTGGAAAGCAGAGTTCACTCGTAAGGTAATAGTTTGTTATGTTCCACAGAAATAAATTCTGATGGACCTGCTGGAATGTTTAGAAGCTTATATCCACTGGCTGCATGTTCTGAAATTCTATGGCCTTGTGAATTTGTAGTATGAAATATAATTATCAACAAACAAGGTGTTACAATTCATCATGTGCACCTCTTGCATTCATAGCATGTCCACATCGATGTTATCTGCCTATTGGATTTGCCGAGCAATTGGATCACATGGAACTGGAATTCCACTGCATGATCAGGAAACAGGATAAATGTGTGGGAAGTGGTCTCTTACATTTCAAATGATTGATTTTGATTATTCATACTAGTCTTCTGACAACGATTCACATGTTTTAATTATTTTGATCTCAACATAATTATCTAAGAGATAAAGCTGGCAGTTGGACTTTGGTTTCTTATTTAAGTGCTGTCATGGTGATGTGGACAAAGCAGTCATTCGTAATGTTATATCCATATGCTGAAACACTAAATCAGATCTTTATTTCTGGTGTTAGGTTGGGGCGGAAAGATTTGACAGGGAATATGCATATGCTATTCGCCACAATTATGGTAAAGAAGGAAAGCGAACGGTAAGATCTGACCCTCTAGAAGTTCCATGTTATCCATGCATTCTGAGAATAGTAGTATAAGTTTTATCATATCTTCAATTTTTTAATTTGTCTTCTGGGTAGGATTACACGCCTTACTCCTGCCAGAAAATTATATCTTCAACACCAGGAGTTGGGGATCATCATGGCTGTCCTTATCGCCATTTCAGGTAGGATTTCTTTAAAATGGAGAATCCTCAACATCTCTCTCTTCATGTTGCTCTGCTCTATGATACACACATACTCATACTCACAGACCCACCCCCTTGCAGAAGTTGAAACAGGCATTTATACATGCATCCCCTTTAGTTTCAACTTCTTATATCGCCATGAGCTGTGGTTGGTGTACGGTGTACCTATCTCCCTTGAAATAAGCCTAGCTCATGCCGCTAAACGGTTTCCTTATTATTTTGTCTAGATTACGAAAGAAACTTTAATTCTGGTCCTGTCATGGAGTAGTTGATAAAATGTTGTTGGTTCCTGTTTATTTTACAGTGCCATTTCTAACTTGTACAATATCATTGCTGAATCTCAAACTCATCTTTATATATACACATCCATTAATTTAGTCTTGTAGAATCCTGTCTATGCATACATTTTTTTGTACATATTGGTTGCTAACATCAGATAAATACATTACACTGCATTGATCTTGCTGGGCATATGGGTAATTATGTCTACTAAATGCAAATGATTTGGATTTTTTTAGTGTTGAACGTATGAATTATTTTAATTTGATTCTGCTGTTAGTAATGATTATTAGTGATGTTTATTATGACAACTTGGCAGAAATGTCCGAAAACTCAAATAAGCCTAGCTTCTAAAAGTCAATTTTACCATCCTCTCTAATATGCTAAGAAATCTCATAAAATGGTATGTCGCCTTTGACGTTCTCTTAAGGCTCTGTGCAAAAAAGCATCAGTACCTTCTATAGAGCATACAACTCATGAAAAAAACTTCTATAGGTGTTGGAAATAATTTTTTCACTTTATACCTGTAGTACAAATATTAATTTCTATAGAAGATCCACTTGCCTCTGGTATATCTCATCAACTTCTCTGATAATACTAGCTTCATAGAGACTGAAACTCCTATGTCCACTACAGAAACTAGCTAGTTAGATGTAAAGTTCTATGGTGATACTATGGAATTGACAATTCTACTGTAATGCTTTGGCAAATGATGTGGGTAACTTAATGACCACAGTTAAATATTTCTTCTTTTCTTCAACCCCGTTAGGTTTTACATACACAAATACATGGCAAAGGATCATTTTTCTGCTCCCCCAGTAGATCAGTTGCTTGGTTTAAAATTTTCTTCCGTGATGCTGAATTGAAACTCATTTTACTTTGTTACCTTTTGACAGTGAGGAAAATTTAAGAGCCGCTCTTGGTAGGTTGGGAATCAACAGTCGTGCATTAGAGGAAGTGATGGTTAAAGTTCAAAATCGACATTATCAGGTCATTTTTAAGAATATTTAACTGTTTCTCCTTATGGTGACATCTGGCATCCGGCTAAATGTGACAATCTTTTAAAATGCAAATAATATATGCAGTTGGCATGCACATTGACATTTGAAGCTGTTCATGGGACATCTTGTGATGCTGGAATTAATCATCCAAACCAGTATTTCAGTGATAGCAAAAAGACCATGGAATCAAAGGTAAAGGTCACAAACTTGTGTTTTATGGGTACTCATGAATTTCACACTTTGCAAGGTCATCTAAACACGCACTTTACTCTTGTAGTTTCTAAGTCTTATTTTTTTGCCGAATGCTTCCTTACAGTGCTAATTGAACTCAGAAGACCTGCTAAAAGATGTCGTTAATCACTGTTCATATCACAAAGCTGAACTGTTTTGTTATTTGCATCTGCATTCGTCGTTTTTTGGCAAAATATTTATTTCTTCCAAGAAAGAGAATCTGTGTGAATGTAAATATGGCAATATTAAGCACCTAGCTGCCATGATATTAACTATGCATAGAGTGTGTTTGGGTGATCTTTTGAAGTTCTATTGTAAAGCTTATATCGCAGACCAAGTTTTTTGCACATGGTAGCTTATAAGTTACCTAAAAAGCTCATCAGATTACTTGCATAGTTGGCCTCATGATACTTCATATGTCTTTTTTTTTTGTTTTGTTTGAATGATACGATGAAACTCAAACATTGCCCTTTATACATACTACCTCATAATTTTCATTATTCTAAATGTCAACAAGTTTGTTGAATGCAGCAGAAAGAAAATTGTTCCCATTCACTTTTCATATATTTGGATGCAGAAGTAAAGCGGTCATTTTGTTCTCTTTTAGTTTTTTCAGAAATTGGAGTTACCACCAATGCTCTTATAAAGTATTTTGTACTCCAAATTAGTTAAATGCTCTCGGTTTTCTGTTTAGTTAATTAGTCTAACCATTTTTTTCCTGCTATGTATCACTGGTTTTAAAATTTTGAAATTAACATAAGTGAATATTCTTATATCTCATCCAAATTTTTGTCTGAAGTCCTAACAAGTGCATCACATGTTTCTTCCTGTTTTGCGTTATTATTATGATGAAGCTATATCATGGTGGTGCACTTCTTCCCATTTTATACAATTTTATGATCTGTACACCGTTTGGTTTTAGGAAAAAACAATATATTTTATATAGCAAAAAACATACTAATGATCTGTACTGTTTCCAGGTGAATAGCTAGGATGAAATTGCTGTCGCAGGCTTCCAGCCCTGTATGTTCTCAGAATACGTCGATTTTAGTTCAGCAATATTTGATGCTACCATAATTCTACTCATTAATAAGCTATGTTTAGAGTATTTCTCTTGCTTCTCTGTTCTGTATTTCCTGATTCTTTTTTAGACCTCTGATCAACTGCATGTATTACAAAGTTACTGTGGATTGTCTTGTTACTCATCTAACATTCACATTTCCAAATATAAGAATTGTAATTAACTCAACATCAACATGCTCCATTACTTCTGAAGAAGTTTCTGCCTAAACAGGATAAGGGGTCAGATTGTAATTAACTCAAAAAGGTATCATAATTTTCATCTGCACTTCCCTTGTTTCTACTGTATGTAATGTCACCCACAACAACAATATTTACATTCCATTGCCAACTTCATCTCTTACAACTAAAATATCACCTCATTAGCCAAATTCATTATACTTAAAAAAGGCATGTACACAAGGTTTTGGTAAACTGAGGAAGCTAAGAATACCAATGTGCTGAAAGCTCAACACCTCACCCAGTTACTTCACTCTTTGATTTCCTTATGTAATTTAGAAGCCTATCCAATGCCTTGCCGCTGTCAATTGCCTCTCTCGCTCTGTCAAAAGCAGTGTAAATATCCTCTGCACCACAGCATCCAAGCAAATGATCCACCACCCCGGTGTTTAGCACAATGCGATCATATGCTGGGCCTTTTTCACCACGTAAAGCTGCTAAGCCCAATTCTATGTTCCTTGCTACCTACAAATTTAAAGAAACCAAAGGCTGGGTCAAACTCATGAGCATATTGAATCAGGGAAAACATCATGATGGAGCGACCCTATTTTCCTTCTTCTAGCATAAATATGAAGCTCGGTCACTTAAAAGTAAGACTATAGAGCCATACCATCGGCCACCCTCAGTGGAACAGAGATGAAGGTGTACTATGAGCAACGAGTAAACAAATCCTAGAATAAGAGATCAATGTCCGGAAACTGCTGCTTATGGCCACAAACACGAAATCTTGTACTGACAGTTAATAATGAAGCTAGTTATAATAATATAACAAGGGAAAAAGAGGTCATCTGCTTGTGACTGACTCGAGAAAAAAAGAGGACAGATATGAAAAAAAAAAAACTCTCCCTATTCTGTTGCCCATAAGGAATAATTGTACATAGAAATCAATGTCTAAGAAATGAAGAGGGAACTAAAGGCTTACAGATCTATCAGTTCTAGGTGTATCGGAAGGCTCAAAGCAATAATCCATGGCATTCACCTCCATATTGAAAGTTTCTCGTGAGACACCTGTCGATCAAGATTTAAAGATGAGATAACAAGAAACTTATTCAAAGGCTTGTGCTGTTACTAGACAGACAAGCAAACTTCAAGTCAAAGTGGGCATATACCATCTACTGCATAAGGTGCCACCACCAGCGAACGAAAACCAGAACAGTAATTAACAGGTAGTCCCTTTGATGCATTTTCCGATCGTAATCTTGTGGTCATTGAAAGAGCTCCTTCCTCACCCTAAACATATAGATCATTTAGAGATCAGAAAGCAGAATGTTTTCTTAAGAAAATTACAAATCTGGTTCCCTTAATTGACAGTTTGATAATAAAATAAAAAATATACGATCAATATAAAATCTAGATCACCTTTTATAAAGTTAATGTGTCATACCTTAATAACCAACCCAGAATGAACACCTCTTCTTCTCATAAGCATTAACAATGACTCTTCAAAACCATCATGGTAAAACCCAGCAACAATTGCTTCCTTCCCCCTGGACTGATGAGAAACTTTTCAGATGAATAGTCCTATATAAGATTTCTAGGAAATATTATGTTCGAGGAAGAAGAAATTAACACAAAGTAGGTAAGAATTGTTGAGCTAGGAAGCCATTTCGTCTCTTTTGGAAGATTTCCATCGAGAGGCCATTATCGAGACTCGGTCTCGATGGCACCAAGACCCGGATCAGAGTACTATTCGAGACCAAAGTGGGTTGGCGACCACGTCATATACATTTTGGAATTTGTTTTCCTATTCGGTTTAGGTTTTAGACCTAGGGTCTATGTAGTCTATATATATGAGTGTTAGGAGTCTCTATGCTGCAAGGCAAACACCAAAGCGCTGCGGTGAAAACACCACCACCCCAATGATGGTTGGAAATCAACCTCAGAGGTTGTAGTAGCGAGTAGCTTTATTCTTATTCTTAAAATTACGAGATTATAATTTTGGTGAAGCTAGAAAATAGTCACGAGACATTCAAGAGTATATATGAGACTTCAGGCTTGAGTTTTCAAAGCGAGAAAACATACAAATAAAGGTCGCTGAAGAGGTCACAGCCTACGTAACAATCTTCATGATAAAATTCATTGATCCGGCAAGAGGGTCGAATGCATCTTTCAAGTCAAGTGAACCCAGAAAATCCTCAAGGCTTTTTAATTCTTCGCACTTATTCTTTCGTCATCATATCTCAATAGTTGCATAAAGATCGTCTGACGAGATCGACATCCCTGCGAATCAATTATCACACCATAAAGGCTACTCGCATCTGCCAGAAAAGATTCCTAACACCGATATCGTGAAATGTACAGAACTCGTGGATGCTGGATACCTAGTAATTGGTATCGACAAGGGTTTTGATAATTGGAAGTCTATTCGTATATCAGATGATCAAAGCCAAGTATCACTTAGATCACTCTTAGATATGTTTCCTCGAACATCACGTGGTTATCATCGAGATTTCGAGAAGCTCGCTGCCTCGGGCATTTGGGCGTCCCTAGAGATTTAAGGAGCACATGCATGGGTCATGGTTATCAATGGAAGATATCATTTGTGAAAAGTCATCGGGTGGGGACAGGATCCCGAGGAAATTCGCGGGTATGGATCGCGAGGCTGAGATCCCGGAGGAAATTTTGGGTGCACGGATTGCGGTGCTGGTGCTTCTTTTATCAAACAAATATATGGAAGATGAATGAATCGGATTTCAGGCCCCAATCCGATGGAAAATCTTTGTCTAGACGTGCCGACGGATACGGGGTTATTGCTTGACGCATTTACGTTAACTCGCCGAGGATCGTGTACAACATAGTGAAAATTCCATTAATGCGTTTTCGATTATTAGAAACGGTCAAGCCGCAAGATAGGAGTTTAGATGTTAGAAATGGATGTCACCGATAAAATCTCCTCAAGTACATGTATTAAAATATACTGAAAGTTCGTGCCATGAAAAGGCAAACGGGCTTCAGATTGAGGTCGGCTAAGCGCCCGACCGATGTAATACAAGACTTCGCTTGGTGATGAAGTTTGAAGACAGGCGAGTCGCTGCCGTGCTCCAAGGTTATGAACTGCATGCTTGCAACTGGTTATACATTTAATCATCCAAAGTTAATGGTACGATTAAAAGTCGTTGCGAGAAGTGTTTCTATCTCCAAAGGATTTGCTAATCAAGAAAGGAATGCTCGGATTAAACATCGAAGCTCAATGAATTTGATCAAGCTTTAATTGGCTAACACGTAAAGGAAAAAAGAATAGAAAATTCATTATCGATCGCAATCAAGCTTCGAGGTTGTTCCAAGGTGTCTGACGGCATCGGTAAGATTTTCGCGCAAACGGTAACATGACGATAATTTGAATGCGGAAAATTCCAATGCAGCAAAAGTTTTGGCTATGTCTCTTCAATAGTCAATTTGGTGACATTCGCTGTCGTTTCGTGATCGTGAAAAGACATCAAGTCGTGAATCAACTTCAGCTGGAGCCGAGGACGACGAACTCGGGAAGCGTCATGTGACGCCGCTTGGAAGATAGCCGATCCGAAATGTCTTCACGCGGGAGATTGTTGAATTGGGTGAAGCCATTTCGCTTTTAAAGATTTATCGAGAGGCCATCGAGCCCAAGGTCTCGATGGCACTGTAAGCACTGAGATCGTAAGTTCCTATTCGAGACAAGGACTGCTGGGATGGACTACGACTACTAGCCTAAGGCGATTAGACGGTTTTTGGACTTGTTTTCCTATTTGGTTTAAGTTTTAGACCCAGATCTCCGTAGTTCATATATACGAGCTGCTAGAGTCTCTACAAGCATACAAGAAAACACCAAAGCCACATGAAACAACACCACCCCAACGATGGTCGAAATTAACTCAGACGCTAGAATAGCAAGAGTTTATTCTTATTCTGCATTTACGAATTTATTATAATTTCGATGACGCAAAAGAGGTAATGAGAAATCCATTCAAGAATTACATATGCAGATTTCATGCATTTTGAGTTTTCGTGAAAAACATACGCTGTGATCGCTGAAAGTGAGATTTTGAGTTGCAACAATCTTCATGATAAAATTAGGCGATTTGGTAAAGTAGAATTCAAGATCTTTCACGCTGAAAAGAATCCAAGCGTAAAATCCTCAAGGTTGTTTAATTTCGCACTTATTCTTTCTGCTTGTCATATCCGACTCCACGATATATAATTTGCCTCTGGCCGAGATTAGCATCCCGACGAGAGATCCGAGTTATTGTCAATTATGAAGTTGTCAGTAATGGTGTAGGATTCCTAATAAGAATGCCACTGAAATTATTATAGCCTAGATTTATATTCCCGAACCATTCACAGCTGAATGATTACAAGAGAACAGGCAACTATAGAGGGCAAAACCTTCTTTATCTACCATATATTAACATTTACCATCTCATTTTTTACCGTATCCACTAAGGTGCAAGGAAAAGAACAAGCATATTTCCTCGTAGGACTTAAATAAACAAAATCAAGGTTGGAAAACATTTAACTCACCCGTACAATTTGCTGAATCTTTTCGGTTGTCGCTGGTGGTGGACGTTTCTTTATATGTTCTCTCAACCCAACCACAGAATATCTGGAAAGACACAGGTAAAATGGTCTCTTATGCATGAACAGGAAGTGATCATAAAGAATATTTAATAGTAGTTCAAGCAGACTGCCACAAAAGCGTTTATATTTAAAGATGTGTGATCTTCATGCAACGAAAAAGTAACAGAAAGCAGAATTGCCATGATCAAAATATCTACTTTTTATATAGAAGCACATGAGATTGAGTTGTTAGTCGAGTCAACATACAGTGATGGGGAAGCTTCGCGTTGACTCACATAAGCAAAACTAACATCTTCATCCTGAGGCCAAAAGATGATAAATGACAGAAGCCCCAAACAACAAACTAAGAATGCAAAATTGGTGAAAAGGTGAGACCTCAAGAAGGCATTTCGCTTGTGAAGGCAGTAAATGTGTATTCGCCCCCATGACCTTCAGCATTTGTTCCTCAGTGACACCTCCCTGCAGATTTCTATTCACTTTAAAGGTGCATACCACATCAAATGTAGCAACAACAAAGCAAGGAGATGACGAATTTGAACCCCTTCACTTTTCCATCAGCTATATAATTCTCTATCAGAGAAACTAAATAACAATTAAACGACCAATCTTTAAACAGTATAGTACTACTGCATATCAAAACCAGTTACTATTTACAATGTACCATCTTACTGACCTTTGGAGGCATCCAGTCCACACCATGAAGCAAACTAGATTCACCATAGCAGGACCTAACTGCAGCAACAAAGAGTGTACTCTTGAAGTAGCGTGTGTTTCCATCATAAGGTTCACCAAAGTGGGTCAATGATTCAACATCGGCAACCGGTGGAGAGCCTAATTATAGAATACCAACAGAGAAAGTGAGAACTACACTCACTGAACTACACTTCTGCAACTAAATTATACTTTTGAACATACCTTGTTCATCATCAAACGCAAGGCAATAAGCTTTGAACTCACGATCTGTCTCTCTATTCATTCTTTGACAAATCAAGAATGCTGATAGTAGTGACTCGCTTACTGATTCTCCGTCTTCAACCTTCAGGGGGAGAACATCTTTGAGAACCCCCTGAACCTCCTCATAACCAAGATGACCCCCAGCCAAGACCTCCCTAAGAGCACCCACTAATCTCATCTCAGAAGTACAATTACCAACAAACAGTGGACCAATTGAATTGCTTATTCCCATCGTAGATCCTTCTGGATCAGCAATAAAAATAATATCTGGAGGTAAGGCTCGAACTAACTGAGGCCAAAAGTGATTCATTGCACGCCACTCCCCTTCACTCCATTGGGTCGTTTCTGAAAATGCATTTGCACGAACTGTCATCCCCGCAAAAAATGCACCAAGTTGAGCTTTTGACACTGGTTCTTCATCTTTGAGCTCTCCCTTAGCTGCAAAATTTATACGACTACAGTAGGTAGCATTCCAAACAGGTAAATTAATATTAGCTAAAAACTATCAAAATACTCTTTACAAATCACCAACAGCCCCTCTCATTTAGAAAATATAAAGAAAGACTCTATGGATGGCTTCATATTGAAAAGACACATTCTTAAAATCTAGCCTACATCAAAATTTTCCTGCAAATTAAGCTTCAGTAGATGCTGAATCAAGCAATAAGATATGTAACTTCATTTCCAATCCCACAAAAATCGCAACTTTTTCTATTCTTCCCCTAATACATCCCAAAATTGGCAAGCAAGTCAAAATAACCCCACTTAGAAAACCCAAAGTTCATTACACAACACCAACAAACATACTATTAATGTAAAAAATCCATCTGGTTCATACTATAACATGGATAAAGCCAAGGACTTTATAATACACCCGAACGTTGTTAATCAACCAATATGGCACTCGGTTCTCAATGCCTCCCGCACATGTAACTAGGTACACTTGGAGTGGACCACATATAAGGGGGTTACACGTTGTCCTTGTCTTAACCGGAGTTGACTCAGATACCATGTTAATAACAAATAAGGGTTTATACTAATATTAAAACGAATTGGTTATATATGTATGACCTTATTAATACAACCTAAATGTCGGACTGGGTTCTCAATAAGTCAATATTCATACTACTACTCTCCATAAGTTGTCAACTTCATATAATCTAGCATGCAAAAGAGTTCAAATGAAACAAAATATAAAAACTCTTGAATGAAAACAGATTAATATACCTGATTTTAGAATAGTATCTAGGACCTTAAAAGCTTGCTCTTCACTAAGAGGCTTGCTTTGAGTTGGTCCAGTGCATACCTTCAGTGACGGAATCAGTATTTTATGTATATTATTTTATGTAGGGGTGCAAATGATTGTAGAAAAAAAAAATGTAACCAACCAAATAATTTTTCGTAAAAATTATATTTTTCAATAGTAGACCTTCATTTATATTTTTCAATAGTAGACGTTTATTTTTCGAAAAAATTGGGCTCCCGAAGTTCCATCGCTACATACCTTACTCTGGGCATCAAGAACAGTCTGATTAGGCTTCTGGAACTTCTTGTTCCTAAACGAACTTGACAACACTTGATTCTTAGTTGCATGTTGAGATAAACCAATAAATATATCATTTTCAGTAGCATTTCTTGAATCCAAAACTGCCCTTAATCTCAGATTGGAAGAGTTGTTGAAGTGGACATTTATTTTGGGACAAACCCAACTCAAGTTTGAGGGTTTTGGATTGAGCAGAGCTTTCATGATGGATGAGGGGGTGTGGGGGGGCGGTATTGACTTTGATTTTTGCTGTTGTGCTGAACTGCTAATTCATTGTTTTTGCTATATTTGGTGCTTTGGGAAGCTCGTCAAGAATTTATTTTTTTATGATATACAACAGACTTGATAAGAATAAATATTCAATTCTTTTTTTTTATTACAACATTTTGTATATCGAAATGGAGCTGTGACAATTAATTATTAATAAATCATTACTATAATAAATATAAAATTTATATAATTAGATTTGTCTTTGGAAATAATTTCATAATATTACTTTTTTAATTTTAAACATATAATTTAAGAATTTGATAGTTAAAGTTTCATCTCCACATGCGAAATATCAAATAAAAAAAATAGAGGTAATAATAAACTCCAAAATTTGTCATAAAATTGGATTTTCTTACAATGTTATGCGTCCCTATCAACTGAAATAGTGGTCAAGTTGGTAGTTGATTTTATGATGGCAAGGTCATTCAAGAGTTAGATTATTCATATTAGCACTTTTTTAATCGAGCATGTAACAATATACTTGTCTAGTGTATTTACTTGACGTGGTTTGCCCGTTACAAAAGAACACAATTATAGAATATTTAGAATGTAATTCATTGACATTTTTTAAATGAGTTTATTTTTTAATGATAGTAAATGAATACAATTAATATGATAGTAAATTTATACAATTATCGTTATATTAATAATTAGTCAAACCTCTCAATTAAAAGAGACCGAATAGTACATGTCAGCTAAAATATGACACGGCATGTCTTAGCAAATATAGTCTTTTTTTTATTCATGACTAATTAGTATTATCGTGATATTAGTAGTTAGTCAAACCTCTCGATTAAAAGAGATCGAACAATAGTTACTAAGTAAAATAGGATTGAAAATTACAAATTTACAGTATCTTTTCCATAATCAATGAAAACTTTAGAGTTTGAGATTTGAAAAATTGCATATTTAATTAGATCTTGATATTAAAATATCATGCAAACAAGCATGTCAGCTTGCTATAAACTTCATCAACTACAAGTTGTTGGATATAAAGAAAATATTAACTTCATCAACTACAAGTTAGATATAAAGAGAATATTGTGGAACGCTGTGGATTCAAAATTTACTCTTATTTATGTGTCGTTCTACAAGAATACGTGATCAAACCATAAAGCCAAAATCAAGGTCCGGGGGTGCTGGGCGCTTTTAAAAAATCGAATTTGATTTGGCATTCTAATCAAATGGCGGTTACATACGTTTATTTGTTCATTTCTACTTATCCTCGAATTATCCATCACCACAAACACAAAGAAATCAAAAGCAAACACACGCTTCATTAAACCGGTGAGCCTCCCACTTCTCTTTTTCCATTGGTTTTTTGTTCAAGTGATACTCAAGCTCGAGGGTTCATCGATCGGGTTCATAGTACTAGTGAAGCCGATCGTGAGGTGGTTTTATCCTGAAGCGACGCCTCGTCAGCCCCAAGATCGTAGGGAGAGGCCGACGTGCTTTGGTTTAAAATATCAGAAACGCCACCCATCCGGGTTTTCGCTTGTAATTGCTTGGCCTCGCTTTTTTGTAATCGCTTGTGTAACTTTCATATGAATTTTGTATTGCTTACTCGCAGCTTTGTCAGATAATTCCTCGCTTTTCTCTATTAGTTCCCTACACAAGTCTGATAGAATAAAATTATTCATAAACAATCTCAATTATTCCGAACTAAAGATAAAAAACTAGAGATTCCTTGAGCTGGAAATGTTTTAATCAAAGAGACTAAAGCCCATATCCTGAAACAACCAAAAAAAGATGAAAATCGGCATTAGTTAGCTAAACATAATATATTTAATAGTATGTACTAGTTAAAGTCGATTTATTTTCTAAAATAAGTATAACCATTAATTTAGTATGATAAGTTATGGAAAATAAAAAAAGAGTGAATCTAGACGATCTTTATAAAAAGGATGGAGTTTTTAAGAAAGACTCACGTCATCGGATTCTTCTTTCTCTTCTTCTTTCTTTTCTTTCCTTCAAGGTACCATGACAAATGAAGTCTAATTAGCAGGCGCGGCAGCTGCCATACCCCCGCTACCCGATGGCACCGACGCCAACTTCTCCTTTCCAGCAGCAATAAGCTCAGTGATGTCCTTGCCTTTAACTTCCTTCAAGAGGAGCTCAATCCTATCATTTTCAGCATCTGCTCCAACTGCTCATAAAAACATTCGAACAATTAAAGCAAATGAATTCGATTGCCTCCAAATTCTACATCTATCCACAGTTGCAACTTTCACCAAGAGGAGTTTGGATCCTCTATACCGTTTTGTGTGACGGTTACGCTATCTGCTACGATCATCGACACGCTTTATGTCGCCTAAATTTATGCCAGGTGCATAAGTCACGGTGAATAACATTAGTCACGAATAATGTTAAATTGTTCGATAATAACATTTTCATTAGTTACGGATAATGTCAAATGTGTATCATTCACGAGTAACATTATAAATATAAAAAAGTACACTATTTTTGAATAATGACATATTCTCTCCATTTCAAAATACATTTTAAAATACAATACTATCTAGAAAAAATTTAATTTTTTCACAATATTTATCATGTCTTTAATATATCTTTTTTTACAATTCCAATATAATTTTTACAATACTAATGTAACTTTTTGCAATCCCTTAATAAAGAATTTTCATCTAAACAATCATCTATTTTGAATTTGAAATCGAGGGAGTATTTAGATTGGTAACATACACAATAACCGAGACTACGAGATAAATTTGGAGTTTATGCAAGAATCAAGATAATAATAATCGAACAGTAATCGAACCAAAATCGATCTGAACTTAAACGATTTGTGCTTCTGGCTAGAAAAAAACTGACTTAATAAGTTTATTCGCTTTTTTCTCAAAACCGAACTCATCGATCCGCAATACCTTTAGTTTTACCTGTGGAAAGGATTTTCTTCAAATCAGCAGCAGAGGGGTTGGCTTTTCCACCCAAAACAAGTAGCAAATAGGCTGCAATAACCTTCATCTCTGATTTCAAAAGATAACTAAATCACAAACTTAGAATATCTAAATACATGCATTAAAATATATATGAAAAAGTGTGTCAAAAATGGACTAGTTCTTTGTAGGGATTGAAGGCAAAAAACTCGGATTTAGTTGCTAGGAAATTGGAACAGGTAGATAATATCTGTATATTTCTTTGATGAGTTTTTTTTTTTGGCGCTAGAAGTAGCTCGTTTTTTTAATTAAAATACATACAAAATATGCATTATAATTAGAAATAGATTCAACATATGTTTATTATCCCGTATTTTACTATTCCATAATATAATTGAAAACTAGTCGAGTAAATCAACACATCTCCAATTTTGTCTAAATTATCGAACACTCATTTTGTTAGTCCTAATCAATGTCGAATCAGGTTCAAGCTTAATGTATTCCATGGCATTATATGAAGCAATTTTTTTACTGCCTCCTTCCCGAGGGGTTTGACTAATCACTTAAAAAAACTAAATTTTCACGTAAAATAATCTTAATAAAAAATTGATGTCCAAAATTTTTAATTGTACGCGAGTGGTATCTAATAGTATGAATTTTTCACATACGAACTCGATAAAATGTTAACAAGGATTTATTTCACACTTAAGATTTAACTTTTTTTATTAAAACTTATTACGGTCATAAAACAAATCACCACACAATCAAAATTATTGTTCTCCCTCCTACATTATCTTATACTCTTTTCGTTCCAATTCAATCATCATGTAAAAAATATTCCTTTATTTTTACTTTATCATATAAGAATTTAATACAATTTTGCATGCTGACATATTTCCTTATCCTTCAACCTTTATGTTAATCTTATACTTTTGGTTGGGTTTAATAAAAATAATTTTTATTTTCATGATTAACTAAAATACTTTTTTATTTATAAAAAAATATTTTTTATAAAATACTTTTTAGGATATGTTAGTAATATTACTCAACTCCTTAATAAAATATTTTTAATTTCATGATTAAGTAAATTGAAACAGAGAAAGTATTTCATAATTGGAAGCCTGAAAATGTGGAACAACATTAAAGTACATATATAACACCACCAGAAAACATTAAAATAGTTATGTGGCATATTATGTAAGCCATTGGCTAGAATAGAGCACCACAAGCAATCTGAGGATGGGAAGATTTAATTATGTATAGAAATTTGACACAATATAAACTACAAAACACAGTGAAATCATGTTTATAAGTCATTAACCGGGAATATGAAGTTGAACCGAGATGTAACCAACTAAGACGCCCAAAGCTTCAATATCGGCTTCCCTTTCTTGCATGTTAATATACAGTCCAATACCATGTCTCTGATGAGTTTCTCGACATCTTCTACTTCGAGTTTGGCATCTATAATCTGGAAAACCAAGCACACGAGTAAATAAATGCAAAGTTTTCTTGCTGCAAACGTATCAGTAAAAGTAAAGTAGGACAATTACCATATGTTTTTAGCCTGTCTTTTGTTTGATATTAACTGAACATAATGTGTTTAATACACATAAAGAAACATCTTGGTTGTCCATGCATTTTAGCTATAACCAACACCACATGTTAGGGGGAAAAACATAGTTTTTCGAGTTAAGAATTATATTTACTCAGAGAATGGCCGATACCAAAATTAAAAAGCAGATAATTTAAGAACAGCTAATTATTTTCCAATATCATCAATCACAATGAAGAAATATCTTACCTTCCAAGTGGGATCCTGGAGCTTCTGATAGAACAGTGCCACCTTTTTCTGAAATTCACGTTGTTCATATCTCTCACCCCCATAACCTCCTCTTTTGGCAGCTTCCTGATAATTGCAAACGTTTTTTTGTTAGGTAATATGATCAAACATTAAACATCACATATCATGGTGGAGGAAAGATTCAACAACAAATAATTACTAAAATGCATCAAAATGACAACTAGAACGACTAGAATAACATTAGTATATGGGCATCCACACCACACCACGAGTCAACTAACATATTATTTTAAATATTCAACAGAAGCAGAATTTGTCCTTGGAAATTATTGCGACGGTATACTAACCTCTGGAGAAATATCAAGGTATATAACCAAATCTGGAGCTAGCAGTCCGATATCTGGAGCCTGCTCAAATGAAGATCTCATCAGTACCGGATGCAAGTGTCAAATGTCAAGTGCAAAGTTGTGAATAGTATTTCGCGGTCCGTCGTGGTGAACCTTCAAAAGCTATAGCGTATCGCGGTGTCGCGAAACGGTACTTTTTCGGAGTTTCTCATATGACATATTTATATAGATATATGACACAAAATTAGTAATACTTGTAACCATTTAGTTGAATTCTTTCCTGTTTATAACATCAAAGTACATCCAATAATAATTCGAAAGGAAAACGTGCATAATTAAAGATTATCCAACAAACATGCATAAAAAATATCATCCAATACAATCAAAAAGACAAACATGCATCAAATTAAAATAGATTACATATTTAATCAGTATATTAAGTTATTAACAAATTAAAAAAATAGATTATCAAATTTTTAACGAATTATCAATAAATAACAAATTATCGATATTATCAAATTATTAACAAATTATTAAATTATTAACCAAATATTATAGAACAAAAATAACAATACAAAATAAGTTGCCCTTGAAGCTAAAACTTGAAAATGGCAATTCTCAACACATCCAGCATCATTTTCCCAATCCCAATCATCTACATCAAACTTTCCTCCCCCAAACTCTAAATTTACAAATTATCATAATCAATATATTAACAAATTAAAAAAAATAGATTATCAAATTAATTGGGGAAAACAGAAAAAAAATTACTAGCAGTAGTGAGTAGTAACGCGAGGTGATGACCACCAGAGGCTACCACGCAACGGGAGAGGAGGATATATGGCGTGAGGAGGGGAAGAGTTTGGGGAGGCAGAAAAATGAAAGAAGAGAAAAAAGAAGAAAGAGGCTTAAGAGGTTTGGGTTTTGGTTTGTTTCAGCTTTAAGGAATTGGGTAAAAAGACACAAAACCTGCGACTCTTCTGTTTTCGCTTATAGCGCCTAACGCGACGGTAAGCAGAAGCGGCCAATCGCGCGCTTATATTGGTATTTCTCAGAGTCACCACGACGCTGACACCAAAGTAATATCAAGGGACAAGGCTAATGATAGCTACCACATTTACAACTTTGGTCAAGTGTTAAAGCTACAAATTTACAGGATTCTCTCACCTTACACCATTCGATATCAAGCCCTTTGGCAGATGAGAATGCTACCCCAGAGTAAGAGTAGCGATCAACAATGAGAGTAGTTCCTCTCTTCAACTCATCTTCCATCAGCGATCTAGAAAAGGACAATATAAGATTGTGCAGAACTTGGTTTAATTGACAGGTTCAATTCAAAGCATTTGCAGGCTTAAAATGTAATGGCACAATTAGAAAGTAGCCAAAAGATGTAAATCTGATCAAGACCGGCGAGGTAAAATTGTGAATTCAGGTCAGGTTAATTAGTTAAATGCTCAGTGGAGTTCTCATGTCAAATAATACATATATAACGATTCACAGATCCACACCACAAGAGTAGAATTATACAAGAACATAAATATATGCATCAGACTAATTTTCTCTCCTTTGGTCTACTAATTAAATTCTACCATCTCATAGGTCCATATTATAAGTTAGTAGAACTTAAAGCACAACTCCTTCGTACTATTGGTTTTAAATGTCTAAATTGGCATAAACTGATCAATCCAAGAGAAGTACTAATATGGTTTACACTGCCATTTTCAAACTAGAGTATTTGTGTGGAAAGAATAAAGTACACAATGATAAACCTGCAAACCTTTTTTCCCATCGATTCGCACTGAAAAGAAGATGAATTGCACGATCATCCAATTGTGATTTGTTGGAAAGATAAGAAGAAATCATTTGCCCAACACCGGTATTTCTATCTGGAAACCTCCAAGACTCCACTGAATGCCCAATCCCATTCAAGTAATTAACTAGTCTAGTGGACTGTGAGGTTTTACCACATCGATCTAGACCTTCCAAAACAATCAAAGCACCCCTTGATTCACTTTTCTGAGTGCTATCCATGTGAACTTGTCTAAATGAACACTTGATAGGAAATCTCAAATTACAATATTTCTTTAACGAATGCTGCTCTCCTAGCTTCCAGAAGTTCCTGGAAAAAAAAGTTTCATCAGAAAACAAAAACCATTGCAAGCCATGTATCTCATTGATTCCTTGATGAATGACTTGATGAATGACTTCATTTACTTTTTTAACAAGTACCTATTTCCTCAGGTTTTCCAAAGCTAAAATGCGGATAGCAAAGCAAAACTCAAAAAAAAATTAAGCCTGAATTCAGTAAAGCAACAGGGTACACCTATCTCATTGATGTATTTCAACAAATATTAAGAATAAACTATATGCTCAATAATTTCTAAACATTACTGAATAAATTTCTAGTTATTGTGGATTCTATATTACTCCCTCCATCCCGAAAAGATTGTCATTGAACTTTGATGACTTGACTTTTCAATTTTTTAACTCAAATAATCTTTAATGTGTAAATATTTTTTTATAAAAAGTATACCAAAATGTAGTATTTTCAACACATCACTATTCCCTTGATCATTTCGATTCAAATAAAATTTTTGGATGTCGATCAATATCGTAAAGTTTGTTAATCTTTTGACCATGAAAAATAAAATGGACAATCTTTAAGGATGGGGGAGTATTAAACAAGCATGCCAATTTTGCGCTTGTACCATACCTTCAACAAGAGAAGGTAGTTACTTTCACTTACAAATTCAACTAAAAAATTTAAAATTTAATCAAGTACCAGCACCTCGTTTCTTCATTCAGTATAAGTTCGACTCTCATAATGAGAGAACCTTGAATTGAATTGGTGATGTGGTTAAAAGGAAAGCCATAGACATCCTGATTAACCCTTCTGTGGTATAGTGACCGGCCGTTAATGTGATGGTTTCACACTTCAACAAAAAAAATCTAAAATTTAATCTAAACCTAAAATCCTTCCTCAAAATACTCCTCACGGGCTTAAATCAAACACAAAACTCCAAGAATCTTCTATTACTAACCAAATGCATTCATACCCACTTTACAATATTATCTAAATTTCAATGAAACAAAACTATCATGAATAAAAATGCATTCTTTCACAAACCTAATAAAAAAAAATACAATTAAGTTAAGTGGGCAATACTTACAATGACTTACAAAGACTTAAAGAAGGGACATGTATCATGTGACCTGCAAATTCTTAAGCATTTATTATCAAAATTATTACATAACCATCAATAATATAATTATATTACATAAAAAATGAGGATACTTTAGGCGGGAAAACTTTGTCTGAATTCCTGAAAAAATACGCAAAGAAAATGAAAAAGGGGCAAAAGGGTACCTTTTTTTAATGCAAATGATGTATGCAGATGTTGAGTTTAATATTGAACTTACGAGTGAAACAAAAAGGAAAGAACTTTGAAGGGCTTGAAGAATTTAGTGAACTGTCTTTGGGATGGGGGTATTCTTCTGTGTTTCACTTGACGAGTATTTGATTCGGAAAACCTGATTCGATAATTATTTCAAAGTCTTGATAATTCAATCTCATCACATTGTACTTATTAATTGCCGGGAAGATATCTAACCGATCAACCAACACATTTGATAAAAGCTCTAAAAACTATATCAAATATATTTTATAAAAAAAATTCGGGATACATTTCATATTATTAAGATTATATTGCTATTGACGCGACAATCTCGAACTTAAAAATTATAAAGTTTTTTATAATCATTTATTTTTCATTGAATTCTTCAAAAACTGGAAAAAAAATTAACTCAATAGATTGGAGTTCATAAAATATAAAATAATGAACTTCAAATAATATAAATTGTATTGCTAAAGTTGAGTATAGTCTAAATTCTCACTTGAAATATATACATACCATCTAAACAAGCATAATTTTTCCTCTTTCAGATAATGCAAGAATATACCATTAGATTTAATTATAAATCTAATTGTAGGTCCCATTTATTATCGTGTTAGATGACATTAGAAAAATAAAAGTAGTTGACAACTGTTATATATTTTATAGATAATTCTTTCATTCAATATTTATTAATAAATAATTATAAATATCTATACATTAATTACCTATTTTTAAGAAGAAGATAGAAAGAAGCAGTAAATAAATAAATAAGAAATAAAAATCATGTTATATCTATATTTATATTTCATATTATATAACAAAGACATAAATATATTAACAAATTAATAGTGAATTTCAAAATAATTTTATCATGTAATTTGAAGCCAGAAATGATAACGTTTAATTGATCAGTTTGTTGGCTTATATAATATTATTTTAATTAATTTGATAAGATATATTTTTGTATTTGTATTAAACTTTTTCAGATTCATACAATCATCAAGACAACATCACCAGAATCTTAAGATAAAAAATTTACCAAATATAAACATCAAACTATAATTTATATTTTTGTTACTCCAAATTGTCTAATAGAACGATAACTAACTGATAATATAATTTGATAAGATATGATCCAAATAATAGAAATGATATTTGAGAAATTAACTAAAAATTATTAATTACGATATGTGAAGAGTTAAATTAGAAGAAATACCATGAAAAACTTTCTTTGGATATTTCTTATTCAACATAACAACATTATTAGTTTTGAGGAGTTGAATTTATATAGATTTCATAAGTAGTCCAACAACATATAAATATTCTAAGAAAACTAATAAAACAAAGTTAATATCATTTTCCTCGTGTCAGGTAGATAACGCTGAAAAGCACAATACCTAAGATAAAACAAATTCGCTATTTATAAGAACAAATAAGATGTAACTCTCAAATGGTGAAATAATGAGACTAATGTAACTTCCAAGTATTTTTATGAGTTATAATTACAATGATGTAAATACATAAATACAATTATTAATTTTAATTATTTAATTATCATTAGTTTTTTTGTAATTAACTCAAAAGTTGGAATAGTGAGAGTCATGTAACTTTTAAACATTTTAATGAGTTGTAATTACAATGTAGTAGTAAATCCATAAATACATTATTTTATTTCATTGCACACATTAATGTACATATTTCATTGTATCGATTCAACCGAATTTTATGGAGGAATTATATAAAATTTTATTTAGTCATATCTTTTTATTCTAATGCATACATAATCAAACATGTATAGTCTAATTTAAACGTTGCTAACATAAAAATCTGTATACTGATGTTCTATATTCATATGTGCTTCAATATTTAGTTTACATAAAAATTAAAGAAATTAAAAAATTCATGTAACTCCAATGATACTTTCTTAATTTTATTTAATCATTTACATAAGGATTAAAGAAATAATAAAATTCATGTAACTCCTATGATAACTTCTTAATTCTATTTAATTTATCATAACCATTGATCAAGACCGGATCCAAAGAATAGAAATTGTATTTGAGAAAATTAAATGAAAATTACTAATAATAACTCATTCATTTTTTAAAAAAAATTATAAATTAAAAGGTCTCTTGGACATTATGACTCATTATTTCAAATTTTAGGAATTACACATAATTATCACATTTTCATTAATATAATATAGCAATATTCTATTTATTCAATAAACAACTCATGCAATATGTTCTTAATAAAAAATAAAAAAAATCGCCTACTTTATCTCAACTTCCAAAAGATATATAAATATAGATTTTTAATCATAAGCTAAATCAAATATTTTTTTTAATTCAAGTTTTATTTTCACATAAAGTAACATTATACGATTCAAATAGCCATAAATGAGATATTACGTGCCAAAAAATGGTGCGATATAGTACGTTGAAGTTCTCATATAAAATCATTAGCCATCAAGGTTATTATCGCACCACTTCATGGTAGCCTAAACTTAATGAAAACATCTATGTTTTAACTTCTAAGTTGAACTACTATACATGTTTTATATACATTAGAATAACAAATGATGTGACTACATATTCACATGTGTTCTAATATTTAGTTTGTTTAAAAATTAAAGAAACTATGTGGGGTTACAGCGACTGACAAACCTTTGTTTGTCTATTTAATCATTTACATAAAATTAAATAAATAAATAAATTCATGTAACTCATGATATCTTTTAATTATATTTAATCCTTTACAAAAAAATGTTTAATCTCATATAAATATTAAAGAATTAATAAAATTCATTCATCATTATTGCATTTGTAACCACCAATCAATTTAATGAGTTATAATTATTATGAATTAAAATACATAAATATAATTTTATCTTTTTTGTAACTCCCAGGTAGAAAATAATGAGTCACATAACTTCCAATCAAATTAATGAGTTATAATCATCATAAATAAAATATATTAATATAATTATTTATTTTAAATAAAGTACTTTACTCAGAGTGTATTTTCGTTTTCATAAAATGAAAGAACACATTATGCCATCTTACACTTTGGGCGTGATATAGATAGATGGCCATTTATCATTAGTTTTGTCAACAGTTTGGGTAACACGAGGTGTGATAGTAGACTCACAACCCGCCGAACGTTAACTGTGTCGGACTCGAGTACACGATCTCGATACCCAAAACAACTGGACAATTACCCAACTTAATAGAATGCCTACCCACTCGAACTCGACTCTTTCACTACTTTTGGGTATTGAGTTGGTTGGCTAGTTGTGACTTGTGACAGGGCTTGAAACCATGTCTACTAACTGTAGTTTAATCCTTCAGTTAAATTCTCAAACAGATGAACAAATGCTGAAAATGGACTTGTCCAATGAAATTTGCAGTAAGAAAGAGAACATTAATCTGTTATAATAACTCTGGAAAAACACACAATCAAATGTTCAAACACCTTTCACTTTTCTTTAGTTTTCTCTTTTCAGATGAATATAAAGAAAACAATTTCCTATCAGAAGGCACTATGCCAGTTCAATGGAATTCACGATAACGAAAAACGACATGAACAAGAAGGAAGGGATACAAAATAAAAAGCGATAACTTGGTAGCGGAAATTCCTTGCTGTTTAGGCTGCCGCAGTGATGTACTCAATCGCTTGCTTGCAAATGCCGGTCATGGTTGCCTCAGGTCCATATACTTCGATTGGGATACCAATTTCTTCTCCAAGCTTCCTCATTTTCGCGAGTCCAGTTTGGTAGTTAGGACCGCCTCTCCTAACGTAGATCTGCATCCTTGCAGCTTTAAGCTTGGATTCCTGTCAGCAACACTCGCCGTTAGTTATTTCTTCTGCAAGCTGAGAAACTAGAGTAAATGAAGAGATCGTTTGAAATTTACCTTCTCCTTCAAAGCTCGTATTATGCCATTAAATGTTGCACCAACGTCGGTGAAGTTAGCTATCCCACCACCAATTAGAAGAGCTCTCGTTTGGCCATCCGGATTAGCTGTCGCACACTGAGAATTTACAAATACGTGAGTCGTGGGTAGGTGGCGTTACTACAAAGCTTCTGTTAAGAAAGTGAAATGAAAGACTCAAAAGTCGTTTTGGCATCAATGACTGGTTGATCTTACATCAATAACAACCCTTGCATATTGAAGGACCTCCTCCTCATTGGGAGCTCCACTGTATTCTGCATAATTTCCAAGTTCTGACGCATAGCCAAGATCTCCAACCTGATATGAAAATAAATAAATTATTAGCTTGCATTAGATCACACTGTCAGCCAAAACACATCAACCTGCTGCCAGAAAGTATTAGGGATTATAAACTTACAGTATCAGCATAGATCACACTGGCGCCACCTCCAGCCACCATAGTCCAAATTCGGCCCTTGGGGTTCAAAACTGTGAACTTCAGAGATGCGCTTGTCTGCGAATGAATAGAATATTAAGTGAAGGTAGTTAGGTAGGAATCACACACTGAAATTTGAAGAATTAAGAATAGTAGAATTACATATATACTAAACTGAAAATTCATTAAAACAGGTAACGAGTATTACGAAGTTTTGAGTTTTATCCAGGCTCGAGTTTCATAAAAAGTGAATGTTATATCAAAATGACAGTTACTTCAAGGTACATTCTAAATTTTGCAGTTACTTCATGTTAAGTCATAAATTTCAGGGAGTATCAATAAAGCACAAGATGTATTCCGATTAATGGCAAATTTAAAATTTGAAGAATGGAGTATTTCAGAACATTAAACAGCTGTCAGATGCATATCAGGGCTCTATAAAATACCTTTTCATCTAACCCGTGAATGAAGCTCTCCGTTGGGCTCATTACTCTTCCAAACGGCAATGGAAATTCAAGATCTCCCCACCTACAAAACGGAATTAAAGCAATGAACATACTTAAAGATGCAGTTCCCAGAGAATTTCTTCTGAGGCCTAAACGTAACTGTTTACTTAAAATTAGTAGGCTATACAAATTAACCAAACAAAGAGCTTAATCAACTGCTAGCGTATAAAAGGTGTAATGAGATTACTTCTTGAAGTTCTTAAAAGCAGCAGTATCGTCAAGTTCTCCTCTCATGTCCAAAGGATATGGCTTTCCATCGACTAAAGTGAAAGGATTCATTTCTAGGAATGAGAAATCCAAATCTGAGAAAAAACACAACGAGAGTTGGTGCTTAGTCAAAAGGCAATCGATGTACCATTCAGAGTTCAACAGGGAAGAAAGATCTCACAGCTTACCTATGAACAAGGCATAAACGGATTTGATGAAGTCCTCAATGACGTTCTTGGTCTAAATCAGAGTAGAGATTCTTAAATCAGTGATTTTTGCATTTAGAGCACAATAACAAAACTACAGCAAGACTGATTAGATTCTTGCCGTACAGACACACAAAATAAAAAAAAATGACCAACAATGAGGAGAGAAATGGAGAATCTCTAATTAATTAAATGGATTACCTCGAGAGGAAGGGTGGCTACAAGTGGAGCAGATAGCTCTGATGTGATAGAGGTCCCTGTTGGCAAAAAGATAGTCTTGACCTGAAATCAAGTGAGAATTCTAGCATGAAAAACTAAAAAAAGAATACAACTTAAGCTTTGTGAATTGTTTGGGTGGCAGGATGGGGTGTGAGGTTGTAAGCTTTGAAGCACCTTGTCCCAGTTCTCTTCAATATCAATTCCTCCACATTCCGAAAAGCTTATGCTACAGCCAAGCCTGTCCGATACAATATTGAGGTAAAACTCCTCATTATGTGGGACAAATGGCTCAACAATGAACGTAGTAATAGGTCCTTTGCATCCACTCATTTCAACCTGTTTAATCAAACATTATGTATAAGCACCTAAGTGAAGATGATCAGAGTTCATTTAGAAAAATCAAAATTGCACACGTTGAACTGCATTCCACGTTTACCTCTTTGCCAAGCCTCTCCTTCACAAATGTAGAAACTTCAGCCTGATCAAGGTTCAGAGCTACAAGACCACTTTTTCCACGCTTGCCAAACAACATATCAGGTTTTACGACAAGTTTGGTGGAGGAAAGCCAAGGCTCTTTCTCAACTAGGTCATTAAGATCTGTGTTCTCTGTGACCTGGTAATGCAAAAGTAAACAAATATATCATTTTCTTATAAAAAATATAGAAGATAAAATAAATCAAAATGCATTGTCTTCCATGGAAACTAATAACACAGGCCTGCTTAAAAATGCAAAATAATCTACCAACATATATAAGCTCCTGATTAAGCTCAAAGATTAGAGTGAGTCTAATTCATGTCGATATCTTAAACAATGTTAATAAATCCACCAGCAAGAAAAGTAAACAAGGATACAAATTTACTAATAAACGCATCATTTAAGAAATCAAAGTATCTGCACCGAAACTAATGTAATAGGAACAATGTGTACACAGATGAACATAATCTACAGGAGTTATACATCCCATTTGGTAGATCATATCGAAACATGCAATGAGAAAATAATTATTTCCATTATTAGTTATTCCATCCCATATAATTTAATTAACACGTAAGAGATCATAATTAGCTGATCAATGTTATACTTGGTTCAGGGCATAAAACATATAGCTAAAAACACTCCCTTCAGCATCTTTGAAACAAAATACTCATTCATTTCCTCCTATAAATTCTAGCTTCACCAAACATTTTATAATCAAGAAATGATCCATTAAAAATGGATTAGCAAACCCATTCAATATAGAATTATTTTTTCTTGCAGATCTAAAAATCACTCTTGGGTCACTCTAAGGCTGCATATTATCGACCCCCCCTTACCCCTCTTAAGCGAGAGCCTCTTCAGAAGCATTGATCTACAATAAACATTCAAGTATAAATCAGATGGAACCAAGAAAGATTATTTACTTGAGCAGATTTAATATCCAATTCATAGCCAGACAGCCTCTTGAAATGCTCTTTCAACAATCTCTTGGAATCATACTCTCTGATCTTCTTTCGTGCCATTTCAAACTAACCTGTTTATCCACACACAATAAATCAAATCCATAAAATACCCAATTCAAATAAACTAAAATGCAGATCATTATAATCAGCAAAATGTCATAATACCAATCACAATTTTCAAAAAACTGCAAATAAAGTTCATATCTTTACCCTTAAAAATGACAAAAATGATACTATATTTTTCAAGAATTCATATTAATGCAAATGCAGATCATTATAATCATAAAATCTCATAATACCAATCACAATTTACAAAAAAACTGAAAATAAAGTTCAGATCTTTACCCTTAAAACTCACAAAAATGATACTATATTTTCCAAGAATTCACATTAATTCAAATGCAGATCATTATAATCATAAAATCTCATAATACCATTCGATCACCAAAAACGGCCTATGTTAAACTAGGATAATCGAATGGGTATTTTTAACAAACTTGAGTGATATTTCGTGTCATTTACCCATTACAATTTACGCAACTGAAAATAAAGTTGAGATATTTACCCTTAAAACTGAGAAAAATGATAGTGTACTTTTCAAGAATACTTGATTTGCAAGCTCTGTCTGAATATTTGGTACTATAAGGTGGCTATTTATAGGTCAGAGTTTAAGATAAATGATTGTAAGAAAAAGACAACAATATTTTTTCTAACTACCACTATTATCTCTTGGAGGAAAAAAAAAACAGCCCTTTTTGTGCTTTTTCCTTAAGCAAACTGTAATATTTTACTGTGTCTTTACTCAATAGAAACTTGAAATTTTATTTAGTTTTGACATGCTAATCTATCAAATAAAAATTATGTAGGTCAATTAAAATCGTAAAATTTATTAGTTATAACAGTTGAAGAAATAAAGTATGGAGTAAATGATTTTTAAGGGTAGATTTGCTAATTTTTATATCATCTTAGGAAATTATTACCTTCATTCGATTGAGAATTTTATTTTTCGATATATTATTCTATATTGGAATTCAATATCGATTTCAATTATAGCTCATCACACTATGTGATCTGAATAATGAGCTAAAGAAAAATATAATTTCATAGTTTGGGAGAATTTAATTTACATTAATATTAAAATAACAATAAAAGTCTGATTGTTAATTCAATCAGTATACCAATGAATGTTCTCGGTTTATGGTGAATTTGGTATAAATATTTAAATACATATTTCTTATCTTATATGCATGAAACACAATTAAATTGCCTTCTACTTACTCATCCAAGATGGACAACTCAAATAATCAAAATTGGTAAAACTTGACATGCTATTTGGTGTCTTGTAGTGTTATTACCATAGGACTTACATTTTGGGACAACTATGGCCTCCTCTGACTTCACTTTATCCCATCAATTTCATCCGTGGTGTGGATAGTCTACAAAAGGGTGCTAATAAAATTATATAATAATCAGAATAATTAATGATTGAGTTGGTCGATCTTATTTGGATTTACAAGACAAGTTGCAGTTGATTAATTATGATTGAATGAGTGAGCTTTAAGGAGTGGGAACTAAATCAGTAATAAATTTATACATTTGAAGTAAATGATTTGAGTTGGTAATAAATAAGAATACTTACCTGAGAACATCGACCTACTCTACTCATGTATATGACTTCAAAGACACTTGTGGCGCTTGATTCTCTATCAGAAGTGACTACATGATTTTTTAAAAATAAAAATAAAAAATAAAATTAACACCATTGAACCACAATAATTACGGATATTATTTGATGAGGTCTCGAAATTGTGACCGATTTTTTTTAAAAAAGAATGCCTTACGTATTCATGATAAATGAAAATTGGATGTGGATAATCCGCTTATTGGGAAGATGATTTGAGTAGAAGCTCCAAAAAAATACTTTTCAATTTCTAAAAGTTAACATATTTTCGATTTCTTTATTTTTTGTGACAAATTTTAATTTTAACTTATAAATATTTTTATTTTTTGTTGTATAATATTTGATGAAAAATATTTCAATGTAATTATTGATATTTCTTCAAAATATTATATAATGCACAAAAATATCTACGTGTCAAAATTCAACTATTAAAAGTCAAAAAATTAAAATGTGACAATCTTTTATAGAGGAGGGGAGTATAGTTTAAGCAACAAAATCTTTGTTTTCCCAAAATTGAATGGTTTCTTAGTTTGTTTTAAGTCACATAAATGATGGAAAAATTATGCATATTTCGAATAAAATTTTAAACAAATAGCATATTTAGATCAATTTAATTGTTATAATAATCAAATCTAAATTATATATATCAATATATAAATATTAAAATACTTATGCTGGGTAACTAATAAATCACCAACAAGTTCTTTCACGAAGTCTCGTTTGAATTCCAATTTGCGTAGCACCACACACAGGATCGTCAAGCATTTGATGTCTAGCTTCCCAACCGTAGATGCCTTTTGCCTCCGCTTGATCCACATCGAGGCCAAATATTATATTTGAGTCTGCTTAAACACCCGAGTAATTGTATGAGAAAATCAAAATATCAATTCTTGCACTTGAGTTTCACGGTTCCCAAGGGAGGGGGGCTTCGAGCTTTTGGCGTGAAGTGCCAGGTTTTTTCGTAATTATATTAAAACCTAATAAGTCCCCATGTGACTTTCACTAATAAACCTAAAATCCTAACCTAATGCTGAGCCGGCTCGCTTAATTTAAACTAACCCAAGGTTTTTCAAAATACTACTAACCAGTTATTAACAAGCTCAACTAAGCTAACTATTTAATTAATTAAACTAACAAGTTAATTAATTCCCCAGTTCATCCAATTAATATTTTATATTATCAATGTAAAATTCTAATCGGGAGAATCGCACTGGGATTACAATCAATTTCTAAATATATTGGAATTTCATACGAAATATAATTTAACAAAGATTGTGATGTGTGACCTTTCTCTAGGCTCGTATAATAACAATGTGATAATAATATAATTGACCGTTATTATTATTATAATGATTATGCAATTTCTAGATCTAACAACTGTCATATAATCCTCGTATTATCATGCGAATTCGACTAGTAATTACATAATTACTATTATCGAACACTTACTTTTAACAATCGGCATTTTAATTAAACTAAAGAAATAAATCGTTACAATAATCGTCGCGAATAAATATAACAATTATTAAAATCAATATTCATTGATTTTCAATAATAAAGACAATTCTTTAACATTGTATTCATCGAAATTAAAATAAACACATGACATGTATGGACAAGTATGTCAAAACCCCGCGATAACGCATTATAAATCAAAGCATCACCACATGATAACGAGTAGGCACATAAAGCTGAGGAAACCCCCTAGGAGATTCAGCCTCCTTGAAGAAAAACAGCATTGATAGTGATCACTATTGTCTATTGGTATACAACAATACAAATGCTGAGAAGCTTTGTGTAATTGAGACATAAATGGATACATGTGTATGTGTGATTTATTTAGTATGTTCATTAGTAGTTTATGGGATATAGCCTTCACTCCAGAAAAATTGGAAACAAGAATATCATCATATCGCCTCTTTCATACACGCAGAAATACAGTTCCTCACCTTGCAAGCGAATCTAACCTTATATTAAATTAATTAAGAGAAAAAGTTCTAATCTCCTACTTATCAATTGAGAGATATATTTCAAAAATTAATTCTCCATGAGTTATTTTTAGACAAAAACCTCGATAAACTTGTTTTTAATATGTCTACCAGCCGCCTCCTATGACCACTAAATAAAACTCATGTGCATTTAATAACCAACAATTAACAACATTAATCAAAATCAACATGTTTTGACCACCTAGCTTGACCACTAATCTCCAAGATTTTATGTAGATTCCAGACATGATCACATGAGACAACTTTCTTATAAGATCTGACACAAACCAAATCTCAAATTTGGCACAAAACCCAATAATATTAAATCATTATCCATCTCAAATTATTGCAAGAAAATGACCTTTGTGTACAATAATAATTCTATGTAACAAACTTATTGAAGGGTTCAAATTCTTGTAAGAAATTGACCATTTTCTTGAAAAATAATGATTCTATGTAACAAACTTATTAAAGGGTTAGGTAGATTTTAGTTGTCCTAACTCACACTAGTTACTAGCACCCTTTCTTTGACCATTGTAGAATTATTGCATGGAGGAAATTATAATTAATTCTTCAAAAGTAGACTTATATACATGTTTTTTTTGTTACTGTGGGATGAGATATAGATTGATTTGAAGGATCAAGAATTTGAGATTATAGATATGGGAAGTGAATCAAATTTGATTGAATTTCAAGCCAAGAGTTTGGTTGGTGAGGAAATTTCACATATGGCACTTGATATTGGAGGTAAAGTCTTGATCTTGATGAGATTTCTTTATGTGGGTATCTTTGTTTTTGTTGTTTATTCAATTAATTCAATGTTGGGTACTGCTTTGGATGTTGATATTCATTTTCTGTAATATTTGAGATGTGATATTTTTTTTTTAAAAAGTTTGTATTTGTGTAATTGGGATTGTTTATGGTTAGATAAGGTCAGAATGGTTGGACTTTGATGAGATTATGATTTGGATTGGAGAAAGTGTTGAAGATGGTAATGAATAGTTACAGAGTTGGGACACTTGATTGTGGAAATGGTTGAGGTTTTAGCTGAAAGAAATGTACTTATTTCGTTTTCTTCGGACAATTGGAACTATCTGTGATTGAGAATTTGTCGTAACGACGGCACATACTGAAATGGAATACATTGGCACATGTTTGGTATGATCATTCATTCAATAGGTGAATTGAGGAAGTGATTCAATAGTCATGTTTGGTCTGATCATCAAATATGTGAGAGTAAGTATATATCCTTGTGGTCCTGCTGACTGAGGAGACTGATACTTCATCAACCAGTTGATGAAGACAATGAATGCGAGTGGCAACATGAAAACTACACTGGTATCACAGTAGCCGCGATTAGTTAAGTGGCCTACTGAACATTTGAGAATTCTAGATAATGATCTTCTTAAGCTTGACAAAGTCGTCTTTGATACAGTATCCTTATGATGATATCACAAGAAAGGGTCTAAACAAATTTCCAATCTTTTTACCCCTTATATTCGTTCTTGTTCTTCCTCCTTTATACATTGGGTAAGAGGTAGCGGGCTTGTTGATTTATCTTACCTCAAATTGCACTAGCATTTGTAGATTCACATATTTAGTTATTGAACAAAAGGTTTTTGCTTCTGAAGGGAAATAATAACATGATAAATTTATCTTAAGTGAGGCATGAAAATTTGTTTTGTAGATGGTGATATCTTACTCTAGCACTCCACTTATTGTCATAAAATGGCACATCTAGATGCCCTTTGTAGCTGGAGCATTCATTTATGCTCTGAAGCGAACTCTAGTACTTGCTATATGTAATGTGATTCTGTAGAGAGAACCACATATAGGATTAATGGTAATAAGATTCCTGCTGATTAAAGATTTCCTTCTAGAGCAACAACTTCTCTAATTGCCAGTCTTAGCTGAATTCTGTTTCAGATTTGAGTACTTGCTAAATACTAGTCTTTTGTCCGACTAAATCTATACCTAAATGTCCAGTTTTATCTATCTTGCAGGCTCACTTATCAAGATGGTGTGTTTCTTGAACAACAGTGATTCAGCTGGTGACCAAAGTCCCCAATCGAAAGATGAAAAAAGAGATATTGCAAATGGTAAATTGAGTGGTCATTTTCTACGTGGAAACCTTCATCTTCTGAAGTTCGAAACCAGCAAAATCAGCGACTGCATAGAGTTTCTGTCTTCTAAGAAGCTTCAACGATGTGGTACCCTTTTTATCTCGTCTTTACTTCAACGATGTCGTACCCTTTTTATCTCGTCTTTCTTTCTATTTCGTAGGTCTCCATATTCATAGGCAATTAGTTCAATTACTCGGTGGATTTTTCTACGTTTTATATCTCTTTCTTCTTCCTTGAGAACTTCATCTAAATTCTGAAACTTCTATCAGGAAAATGGTGTCCCGAGAGTCGTACCGATGACAAAATTACTGTAAAGGTAAGCATGACCAACAATGAAGTATGTGAATTTGGTCAGAATAGAAATAACTACTCTTCTGATATAAGTTTTATCGATATGATAAAGACTGGTTAAGTGTAGATAGGAAGCTAAAATAGAAGGTGAGGCTAGCTAGATTAAAATGCATCACGTACACATATATAGTAGGTTAAGTGGTTAACTAAAGAACTAAATGACCTCGCCACTCTTCTTTCGTACTACACTTCTACCTAAATTACTAACATTACAAGCATAGATATAACTAAGCATCAATATTTCCAACAAGTTTATTGAGAAGTTGCTATTCTGTTGAAGGCCACAGGTGGTGGAGCGTTCAAGTTTGCTGAACTTTTCAAAGAAAAACTGGGAATTACCCTTGATAAGGCGGACGAAATGGATTGCCTTGTTTCTGGATCTAATTTTTTGCTTAAGGTATAGACCATGTAGTGTGATATTGTTACTTTGGCCTCAATAAAATTTGCTTTCACTTGAGAAAATAATCTATGTACTACCCTGAACACCTGGATTAGATACCTTCACTTTGACAACCTTTTTTAGAAGAGCTAGTGAAGGACATGTTATGACTTTTAACTAGTTAGGGAAGTTTTTTTACTGATAAGCTGGTTTCTGCATGTGCTGTTATTGAGTATATTTTCATATGCTTGTTACTGCATGCCGAATGTGTGTAAAGGTGCATATTCCCTCTACCCCTCTCCCTTTGGCTTTCCAAAAATAATAAAACGCTAAGTAGTACACTCTTTACATTTCCCTTTCCATATTATTGGCTCTATTTTGTTTCTTCGTCTCTTTTACACTTTAGAGTTCACATTGTTGACATTTTTCTTGATAAGGTCAATTAATTAAGTTTGCATGAGGCAGGTAGTCCAACGTGAAGCCTTTACATACATGGATGGGAAGAAGGAATATGTACAAATTGACCAGAAAGATCTATTTCCTTATCTCCTTGTAAATATTGGATCTGGAGTGAGCATGATAAAGGTAACATGTTCCCTTTATGTGTTCCTCGTCAATTAAAGATACACATTAATTGTAATATCTATGTAAGTAATTTTACGAGGCAGAAGTTGGAAATAAGAATTTTCTCTAGCTTTAATCTCTACTCCATCCGTTTCAGTTTAAATGGGAGATTTCCTTCAGTCCAAGTTTTTTCCTGAAGTGGTGATGATACGTCATATTTGTTCTAACAACTTCAGCATCTTTTAGGTGGACGGAGAAGACAAGTTTCAACGAGTAAGTGGAACAAGTGTTGGTGGTGGCACCTTCTTGGGATTGGGGAAACTTTTGACGAACTGCAAGAGGTTGTACTAATAACTTTACTGGACAATCAGACAATGTATTCAATGTCTGCTGTTAAAACTTATATATTATCCATCCATGCAGCTTTGATGAGTTGCTAGAGTTGAGTCATCAAGGAAACAACAGAGTGATAGACATGCTTGTTGGAGACATATATGGTGGACTGGACTATTCAAAGGTACGCATTCTTCCAATATAATTATTCATTGACAAGTGATTGCAGTCCTTATTACTATGGGGTCGCATTTCCAAATATATCTATAAAGTAATGTAGCGCCTGTTTAAAGGCAATATTAAGGATCAGAACTTAAGTTATTTGGAGGACCTATGTTTGAAAGATGTAGATAAATTGTAGATATCATATAGGGTAGCGTTACTACACGTTTGAGTCAAAGTTCGTTTTACTAGGAGAGGGATATCTAGCTAACTGTTCACGGTTACTTGCCCGGGCATGCAATTGAAAAAATAAATTTGATCTTTACTTTATGTACTGTGAAGTTACTGAACTCATTTGCTGCAACTTGCTTCTAAACTACTTTGTATGCTAATGACAGATTGGCCTTACTTCCAATGCCATTGCGTCCAGCTTCGGAAAGGCTATTACAGAACATAAAGAGCTGGAAGACTACAAAGCTGAAGATATTTCCCGTTCCCTTTTGAGAATGATTTCCAATAACATTGGACAGGTAAGAAGATTTTCATGTTCATTGTATTGCACTAAAATATATGACTAGGCTAACATTCATTCAATAAACTAAGTGTACCGCAAAGACTTCGGTAGGATTTTGTGATTCTCATATGGACATATTAGCTACTTAAAGAATCTTTGTTATAGTAACTTGATTCCAAAATTACTAATGTTTGTCAATGTTTGAGCCTAAATAATTTTCAATAGATTCAGTTGGTTCAGATATCGCAGGTATCAAAATACCATACTAAGATGTAATGTTGAGTTCTTATACGTTGATATACTCATTATTTTTGTAATTGTTTGCATTTGGTGACTAGCAGTGCATCATACTCTTTATCGTTAAGGAAAAAGCTCATGTCTTGCTGACCGTCCCTATAGTTCATAATGGTGGCATGGCATTATTGTCTTGGTGGAGCCCTGATGGCATGCATCTTTCACTTTTTTTTTTTTAGATTGCTTACTTGAATGCTTTGCGATTTGGACTTAAACGGATAATCTTTGGGGGCTTTTTCATCCGTGGTCATGCTTACACGATGGACACTATTTCAGTGGCTGTTAATTTCTGGTAATAGGATTACTGACTCTCAGAAATCACACTTCAATCTTTGTGTTTAAATTGATAGTAGTCTTAGCACTTCAGCTTGTGTACAATCTGAACCCCCTTACCCCGCTTAGGCGGAGCCTCTTTAGAGGCATTGGGACATGTTGTCGTGTTCACACCATTCTAGTTGCTGGTTTGTATTCACTGTGTCCACTGTCCAGGTCAAAAGGAGAGGCAAAAGCAATGTTTCTACGACACGAGGGGTTTCTTGGAGCGCTGGGAGCATTCACCAGCTGTGAGAGAGATGGACTCGATGACATGATGGCTCATGAACTTGTAGAGCATCTACCGAGTGGCGTGAACTCCCCCAAAGATGGTGACATCCAGGATTCTGATCCAATTGAAAATGAAAATATCAAAGTATAGGACTCAACTTTAGTAGTACTGAAGAAGGATTTTTGGTGAGAGGATGAGGTAAGAAGAAGTAGTCGACGTCAACTTCCTGTTGCCGAAATTATGTGAAATGAAGTATTTAATTGTATTAGTGAGAAATATTCATAGAAGCAGCAACCAAAGAAAGGATGAAGTGTTACAGCAAGAAAGAAGGGAAGAAAATGGTGTATAAAGAAAAGGGTACCTATTTGATAGTTAGGTAGGGTGTCTGTGTTCTATACTTTTACTAATTGAACTTAAATCGGTGTGGTTCGGTTCGGTTTTGTCATCGCACCGCGTTTTTTTTTTCCTTTCGGTGCGGTACGAGTCGGTTTTCGGTTTTGTTCGGTGCGGTGCAAGTCGGTGGTTCGGTGCTAATTGGTTTTTTCATATAAAATATATAATTTTTAAAAATCGGATATTAAATGTGCCAAAATATATAAATTTAATGTTTATTACAATTTGAACATTCAATTAAAAGACGAAAGAACATTCAAAGTTAATGTTTGTCATAAATTTCATAGATCAAGCTTTGGGTGGGATTATTACAATTCGACAAGTGACTACTTTTTGATATTTCAGATAACCCTATGTTGTGATTTACCATCTCTCTGAGTATTTGAAAAGTGGAGGTACTTGTTATTACTTATTCCTTTACTCCTACTTTACTCCTACTAATTAGTGTTCTCGGCTTCATTGAACCCATAACATATGAAGTTAGTGGATTAAAGTATATTGAAATATCTCTAATATTCAATTTTATGAAAACTTGTAATATATTATGTAATCAAATATACATGAAACGTACAAAATATCTAAATAATAAAATATCGGTTCGGTTCGGTTTTCCCAGAAATCACAAAACCGCAAAGCTGCTGAATTTTTTAAAACCGAATCGGTTTGGTTTTTCAAAAAATTCAATCAATCGCTTAAAATCGACAAAGGGTTCGGATGATTTGGTTTTATTTTTTCAATTTCCCCTTATCCATACTTTTAATCGATGAAGAGAATCGCATCAATATAGTGCCACATTTAGGGTTGTAAACGAGGCGAACTCCGTTGAGGTTCGAGGTTCGGCTCGACCTGGCCCTTAACCTAAGATTCAGCTCGGTTCGAAATGGCCTCTAACCTTAACTTCTTTGAGGTTCGGTTCGAGAGGTCTCATGGTTCGAAAGCAAGTAACACTTCGAACGTGTTCGCCTGCTATATTAAAAAAATTGGAAACCTAAAAAACAATATTTAATTCAATTGAAACAATTAGAAAAAAATCAAATTGAAATGCTAAATCAAAAACCCAATTCAAATCCCAAATTATGCCCTTAATTGAACCAAAAAATCAAATTGAACAATTGAATCAAAAAACATCAAATTGAAATTCAAAATGAAAAGCTAATTGAAATCTTGACTTAAATACTAAAATCAAAATATCAAATTCAATACCTAATTGAATTTCGAATTCAAAACATTTAAATCTAATCAAACATCGAATCAATATACATGCATCACCTCCTTGTTAGTCTTGTAATCTTGTTGTCGAACTTGTGTTGGATTCATGAAATGGACGAGGGAAATAAAGTGAAGTATAAGGTGAAATAAACCAATCCATTTCACTTCAATAATCGTAATGAAACATTTCAAATGTAAGTTTTATGCTGCAGCGAGTAAGCGGGGGAGGAAGGTGAAATTGGAAAACGGGGACGCAAGCGGGGGGCGGCCAGAAATAAGAAAAGTGCAAATGAAGCTGGTTTAACATGTAATATGGGAAAGGAGGGCTTACATACCAACTTATTTTGGCCTTAAGAGGTGTTAAAAGGACTTAAAATAGCAAATCTATATATTATTTTTAAGCCGAATCATTATCATCGATCGAAAGTTTAATATGTTCGAACCATTAGGGCTCGTTCGTCTAATACTCCACTTTAACGTCCGGCCCCACGCTTTCTGAACATCCAAGATGAGCCTCGACCGAATCCATTGAGCCGAATACTCCGAATCGAATCGAACTTTTAGGTTCATGTACAGCCTTAGCCACATTATGTCCCCAATAATAACCCTTTCTTTCATCTTTTTTCTTCCTTTAGAGTTTGATCAAATATGCCCCACTCTTATTTTTGTGTATAATTCGAACTAGTAACCTCTCGATAATTGGCGAAATATATTACAACTAAAATTTACTTCATTATTAAACAAGACCTTGGTGTTGTATGTTTTTATTGCACATTGTTTTTTATTGTTAAAATAAAATTAAAATAGGTGATCTGGCTTTGTAGAGATTAAATCACTAAACACTAAGATTAGAGCATTCATTTTTTTTTTGCATGAAATGAACTTATGCCTCCTCGATGAATACCCAGCTAAAATCAATCTTTTCTAATTATTTTTCAGATGATATGTGAAATTATGTCCAAAGGATATTAATATAAATTGCCTGTCTAAGAAGCACAAGCACCAGTGTTCAGTGGTAGAATAGTACTCCCCAAGCCACGGTACAGACCCGGGTTCGATTCCCGGCTGGTGCATAATTTTTTGCACATTTCTTATTGTTTTCCAAATCAAATTTTCAGTCTGTTAATTATGACACGTGACTTTTTTTGATTTAAAAATTAATAAACCTGGCCTACGGTATAAACATCAAAAATATATTATGATATGTATTTTTTTTGCTTTAAAATTAAATTCAAAAATATAACACATGTTATGATCTTACTAATGTCGTATAAACGGTAACAACAATCTATTCCCTCGCTTCATCTCATTTTCGTGTTCGGCTCATGCCTTTTAATCCGACAGTGACCATTGGCTAATAATACAAAAAACTCATTGTTAGAGAGTGTACTTTGGAAATACGAGCTAACAATTTTGGAATCCGAGCTAACAATTATTCCAATGATTCATTTCTTACCTTTTATCTAGAAACGTTAACAATCAAAATATGATTAATGTTAATACACCTATTTCGGAATACTATTTTTGATACCAATATATACATATTTTCAGACTAATATTTAACACCTACCTCCATTTCTCATGACAAAAAAAAGAAAGTCCGCGACATGTTTTAACTCAGAAAGAATCCAAAGATTAACTACTAGCATCCTCGCCTCTTCATGCAAAGATGAGTTCGACTCATAATTAAAATGAAAGACATACCCCTCAACAATCGGCATTGGCCATTCCACGACAAATTCCTCCAATTTACGCCATCCTAATGCGTGATATCGAAGAACCGTTAACGCGATTCCGCTTCACATTTTCTAAAACATATATGACCGTTGCCTCCCAATGTTCCAAAACCACTTTTTAAACAATTTCCCTCCTTTTCACCAATTTCTACTTAATAGAGTTTTAGTCAAGCACATTAATATCTCCTAAAAACATCATCATCAACATCTCCAAACCTCGTACCCCTCCTTAATCATTGTCTGTTTTATCCCAAAACTTTGTCCACTTTCTTTGTCCAATTTTCATAACCTCAAAAATAGTTATTTCCCAAAACTTTGTCCAATTTCATAACTCAAAAAATATTAAACATATTGTCTGTGTTATTTCCCAAAACTTTGTCCACTTTCTTTGTCCAATCTTGATTACCTCAAAAGTAGTAAACAATCATGGCTACATTAGCACCAGGAGTTTTATTGAAGCTGTTAAAAGGAATGAATTCAGGTGAAAAATCAACAAACCAATATAGAAGTTCACTTTTACAGATTACTGATATAGTTCCAGCTGATCTTGATGAGAAAAACCTATGGCCAAACCATGGATTTTATGTAAAAGTATCGGATTCTTCGCATTCGATTTATGTGAGTTTGCCTTTTGATCATGATGATCTTGTTATGAGTAACAAGATTCAACTTGGGCAGTTTATTTATGTTGATGAGCTTGAATATGGTTCACCTGTTCCTGTTGTTAAGGGCGCTAAGCCTCTCCCTGGGAGGCACCCTTTAGTTGGTACACCTGAACCCTTGATGGGGTTCAGGGAAAAAGGGGGAAGAATTGGGAAAAAATTGGATTTTTGTGGTAGTAAGAGGAGTTCTTGGGAAATTGGATCAAATGGGGTTGATTATATTGTTGAAAAAGTAGGAAAAAATGAGCAAAGATTGGATTTTTGTGGTATGAGTTGTAGGGAAATTGGATCAAATGGGGTTGAGAATATTGAAAAAGGTGAGCAAAAAATATTGAATTTTTATGGTAATAAGAGGGGTTCTAGGGAAATTGGTCAAAATGGGGTTGATGAGATTATTGAAAAAGGAGAAAAAAGTGAGAAAAGATTGAATTTTTATGGTAATAAGAGTACTAGGGAAATTGGACCAAATGGGGTTGAGATTATTGAAAAGGGAGAAAAAAGTGAGAAAATATTGAATTTTTATGGTAGTAAGATTAGTTCTAGGGATATTGGATCAAATGGGGTTGATGAAATGCTTGAAAAAGGAGAAAAAAGTGAGAAAATTGGATCAAATGGGGTTGAGATTCTTGCTTCACCTAGGATTTTGAAGCCTGTGTCATTGGATTTTGATCAGTGTACCCCTGTGAAATCAATGAGGAAGTTCCCAATGTCACCGGTTATTGGGGGGCGGTTACCGCCACGAGACAGCAGTTTGAGTGGCGGCGTAAGGGCTTCGGCTGGTGGAGGGTTGTTGGGGAAAATGATGATGGATATGAGAGAGGAAAGTCCTGCAATGGCGAGGAAGAGTTGTGTTACTACACCTTCTAGAGTATTGAAATTGACTAGGAGCAAGAGTGTGTGTGAGAGAAGAGAGCAAAGGATTTCCAAATGTTCTTCAAATTCAGCTGTAAGTACACTTTTTTACATCTTTGATTGTTTCTATGATATGCAAAATTGCTGCTTATATTATATTGCTCAATATTGGATCAGTTCAGCTCTTTGATTGTTCTTCAAAGTTTCAAATTTGATATTTGCATCATCATATACGATCATAATGAGTTGAAGGAATTTGTAATAGCCCTTGTGATGTAATAAACATTAATATGATTTGATTAGAACTACTCTTAAGAATGTTTGAACTAGATAAATTATGGGATGGTGATCCCTAGGAAGTTTCTGAGTGCGTGATTGAGACGAAACGTGGTGAAACAACTTGGTGGTTAGTGAACCTAGTACTTCATATTTTGTAACGTACCAATCACGGGTTCCAGGGCAGGGTGTTATATATAACCTTTGTAAACATCATTTTGATGTTGACACAAAATTTTTTATATGATAGGAAAGAAGAAGTTGTACACCATCACCAAATACCAGGAGTGCAAAAATAGCTGATTCTCCATGTGGTGCAGAGAAATTTTACAACTCAGGAATATTTTCCCACACACGGTCTGAGCCTGATAAAAATACACATGATCAAGTCATCAGTCTACATACGTTATTGCCTGGGAAACTTAGCATACTAGGGAAGGTAACAATTTCATATGTGAACGCTATTGATATGACGTTTCTATTCAGCTCTATTATGCGACAATTGAATAAATCTCGGACAAATTATGGTTTGATATTGAGCAGGAAGCGGTGCAACAACAAGAAATTGCTCAGAAGATTGCTAGTCAGGCAGTAAGAGATGCTTCAGCTACTGATAACATAGTTAGAGCTCTCAAGTATAGCTCTTCTTCGATCTTCTGTATAGTTCTTGGTTTCTAATGTTTTGTCTTGAAGGTGTTGGATTAACTAACTTTCATACTTGATGCTGATTATTTGCAGGATGTTTTCCAATGTAAGCAGATCTGCAAAAGTTGATGACCCAGAAACTTGTTTCAACAAGTTTCTTGATTTCCATAACCAGATTGAGCAGTCTGTAGCTGAAATGGCTTCTATGCAAGCAACACTAGCAACCAGTGAACTGTCTCAAGAAGCATCTATTATCGAAACAAAGGGTCAAAATCGAGGGGGGAACAACAATATATTGAATGAGCTTAACTACAATGAAATGGAACATGAGCATTCTCCTGCATCTAAAAGAAAGATTGGCCTTTTCAGATCATTTGCGTCGTTTTCAGAAAAGAGTGGCCAAAAGTCATCGATTTTGGGGAAGCATTTGAGATCACCATCCTCAAATGCTAAACGAAGAGGAGGATCCGATACAGATGAAAACAAGAATCCAAATTGTACTTCTAGTAGCTTGTCGAAATCAATCGACTTAGGGAAGCAAATCAAGAAAGAAGCAGGGAATTGGTTTATGGACTTCCTAGAGAAATATTTGGATGGTGTAAAGAAAACCAAATCAAGAACATCAGAATCAGTTGGGCAAAAGGTTCCACAATCTTTGATATTGAGAGTTATCAATTGGGTGGAAATGAAGCATTGTAGTTCTTCTAGTAAGATTGCCAGGAAGCTGAGGATCAAGATGAAGAATCCATAAATGTTGCTCAAATTACTATACACAACAACACTTAGTTATTGTATTTTTTCATTTGTCATTGTTCCTACTTTGGCATTTTCATTTCATTCATTTGTTTGTGGTTGATTTTCCATTAATTATTTTATATGAGATTTAGAAGTTTGTGCTATTCTGAGTTCATGAATTATCAAGAATAAGCCCTTAAAATTTAAGCAAAATGGTACTTCCTCCGTCCCAATTTACTTAATCACGGCGCAGAAAGACTTTTATTAAATTAATTTGATTAATATTATTAATATATTCTAAAAAGTACTTTATCAAAAAAAAAAAATTAATTATAAAATAAAAGTACTTTATTGGCGTGGATAAAAATGTAAAGATTAAGATAAAGTTATATTGAATTTTATATAATCAACTAAAAAGAAAAGGAAAATTTTGTTATATGATCAAGTGAAAACTATAGAAAAGCAGACATATGGAATATACATTGTTTTCATATGACAATCAACCCACGGAATTCACGTATAATATAATAGTAGTTATATGTGCACAGTTAGTGTAAATTATTTCATTACTTTTATAATAAAATTATAATGAAAAGAAAATATTTTTTAAAAAAAAAATAAAAGAAATAAGACGAAAATGTTACCATGGAGAAAATAAAGATAGCGAGGAATAAATTTTTATTTTTTCTACATAATTATTACGAGTAGATAAGATTTATGGAGTGTTTATCACGTTACGCTACATCACGTAAGAAGCTTACTATTTAAAATAATAATAAAAAAATTCATTAGAGGGTAAAATGGGAAATACATTAATTTGGTTTCACTTATAAATCATGCAATGGAAGGGTTTAGACATTATATATGGTATAGATATATACTTATTCCATCCCTAGAAAATAGTTCAATTGCTAATTTTGATATGTTGACTTTTTAAACTATAACTTTATATATATATATATTTTTAACACGTTGTGTAATATCTTATGAAAAATAAATCAAAATATAGTCTTTTCATAATACATTATACTTTTGATTCATACTAAAGTTATATGAGCCAATTAAGATATCAAAATTTATTAATTTTGGTGGGGCAAAAACAAATTGGACTATATTCTAAGTAAAAACAATTAGAAGTCATCATCAAAGCGTCTGTAGTCCAACGGTTAGGATAATTGCCTTCCAAGCAATAGACCTGGTTCGACTTTGGCAGACGCATTCTTTTTAACTGATAGGGTCAATTATATAGAGTCTTTTTTCATATACAATCGTTATCCCAAGTCCACATTTTGACAATTTAACCAATGGAATAAAATCCCAAGTTTAAGGCACATGCATGTTCCAAGTTTAGACTGAAAATGAATGAAATAATGCAAAGGATCTCCTCCTTAACGTATCTATATGCTCCTCCTTTTTTAAACGTTATACATCACGCATCGAAGTTATCACGTAATTATTACGTAACCATTATATGTAGATGACGCATAAAATTTTATAAAGAATGAAGATAAAAAGAAAGCACCAAAGTGAAGATGTAGGATCATCTCCTTTAACGCAGTTTTTCCTTATATGCCTCCTCATTTAAAATATCACATCACGTATCGAAGCATCATGGATAGTTATTATGTAACCACCATATGCATGATATACACATTTTATAGCAATGAGGCATAAAAAGGAAGCACTAAAAGGAGGTAGAGGATACTCTCCTTTAAAATAATTCAAGGAAATAATAAAATCCTCTACATCCTCTTCGTGCCTCCTTTGGTGCCTCCATGCTTTATAAAATTGTATCCTATTGTTATGGCTATCACGATTAGTTATACTGTAAGATCTCAATACATGATGTAATATCATAAAATTGTAGACACCAAAGGAGACTGTAAAAGATATATAGAGGATCCAAGCCGGGTATCTGAGGGAAAGCAGTCAAAGCACTGAGAGAGGCAAAATGGTGTAAACTAGAGCTTCATTTTCTTTGACAGTAATCTATATCAGCAATACAGGATACATTTCATCAACTGTGCCAACAAATTTGTTCTAGCAAATATACATTAATCAGAAATGCCCCGCCCTAAAGAAAGCAATTTACAAAGCCATCAACTTGGTGCAGGTGCAATATCATTTGCGACGACCTTGCCGGATAGCTTCCATGACTATTTCATCCACAACTGGTAAGTAAATGGTTGGATGACTTCAAAACAAGATCTTGGCCTTCCATATTGTATCTTCACTTTCTCTGAAAAAACTAATTGTTACATAAGGATCACCAACTTCGAGTCCAGTTTCACGAATCTCTTTATTGATTCTTCGGATCCTTCAAGATATTGGTCGCAATCACTGTACAGAGGCCAGACTCCAGACCATCCAGAGAGGTTGGGCGAGTTAGAAGTGGCGCATATGATGATAGCATTAACTTGAATGAATTGAATCTAAAAAAATTAAAGCACCGAGAAGGCTTGTTTCATCCGTTTTCCTTGTTGAACTCGTCTTGAAGTAGATGTTGGATCTTCTCCCTCAAAAGAGAGGCTTTTACTGGTTGAAACCACTGCTTTCCAAGCTGATAACAAATGAAGACTATCAATAGAAGGATGGTGCTCCACAAAGGAATAAAGCACGTATGAACTTCGTAAGTAAAAGACATCAGGATAATAGAGAAGATCATCTACCATTGCCAAATCCTCTTTCTTCATTCTTCTAGGAGCCTTATCAATGAAACGTTCGATGAAGAATAGAACAAATAGCCCACAATCGTAGTCATTACTTTGTTGTGGCACCTGTTGCCACCAAAATAGGTGGAAAATTGAGGAAACATGAAAAGGAGGCATGCATGCTGTCATTTGAAGTAGCTCAAAAGGGATTTATCCCGTAGCATATAACAGCATATACTATAATTAGTATTTTTACTGTTTAAATACACAAACAGAACTTCTGAATAAATCAAATAAAATAAAAAAATACACAAACAGAACTAACTTCTGATGATTTTGTTCTCATTTGACTTGAGAGTTGAGATGATCCAAACACATTATGTGCGTAAAATCAAACTGTAAGTTCCGAAGGAGAATCAAACTGTATGTTTTGCTGTTCCCATATTATTGTTACTAACTTTACCTATAGAAAGAAGAAGTATAAAAATTAGTACTAAAAATACCTCAATTGTCTTTACACTAATTCTTCGAGGGAAATGTTTCCATATATTGTCTGGGAAAGGAGGATCTGGCAGAGCTTCATTTTTCATCAGAAATTCCCACTCACCTATCAAGAACCTGTAACAGGATGAGCACAAGATTTTCCATACCAACTAAAAATTGACACCCATGCTGAAATACAAATATGTGCCCGCAGAGGAGATTTCTAAACCTTTTCACATTACTATAGTCTGTGTCAAATAGATCACATGCAATAAGAATGCTCAGAAGGTAAGGCATAAGAAGGCGAAAACTGATTACAGTGCATACAATTTTAACGAAGAGTTACTCGCGTATCTCAAACATCATGATCTATTTACTCAGTTGCCCTTAAATCAATCCCTTTATTGTGAACGAAGAGTTACTCGCGTATCTCACACATTTCTTTAAGCCAAAACAATGGGAAAAAGTTGACCGTATGCCAAACAGAACAATTACATGCAGGATGTGGCCAAACATGCATGGGGATTGACTAGCAAATACAGAGAGACAAACTGGGTGATTCATTTGGCTACTGTATATTTATATTTCGTGCAAAGAAAGTTATAAGAATAGTACTTATAAGACTATCTAATGGAATTAGAGGAATGGTGGTTAAATGACGCAAAAGAGGAAATTTTCATGAGCCGATGACAAAGCATCAACCCATGGATTCAACAAATGATAGGGTTATTATTCATTAAGGTCATATCAAGAAGGAAAAACTGCACTATAAAAGACCTTTTTATGTTTTCAGAAATCAATTTGCTGGAGTGCAGCCCTAGTGAGTCCAGATGAAGTACAGATGGCCCGCTCCCATCTTCCTTATCAGGTATACAAATAATCACCAAACTCCAGTGAAAACTGAAAATGTGCACAAATCAGAGGTAAGTATGGTGGTATTAAGTTAAAAGGTACTTCAAAACTTTAGAGAAAGCGATGCGTTGTAAAACTAAAATAAACATTCATAGGTGTAACAAAACGAATTTTTTAAAACTAGGCACAAGCTTTGTTCACAAGTATAAGCAGGGATAGGTGTAAGAGCATAAACTCATAGGGCTATTCAGAATGAAAATATTGCAAGCTCCCAGCCCAATTCAGGCACCTTACATGAATAATCTATTAGAATGTTTCGATAACACATTTCAACATTGATGCCATGAGTGTGCACCAAAGGGGAAATCAGATTGTTTGCCCAAAGCAATACAACACTGACACCAACTCAAACAGCTAAGTGTGGGATTTGAGTCGACGATACTATTTATGTCATGCATGCATATAACTAGTTCAGTCCAGACAGGTAAAAGATGCGCTTATTGTCAGAGTCTAGAAATGTGACCGAGTAAGAAACTTTATCTGAAAGACATGGGAGAAAGTGTCGGGCACAGATTATTTTGAATAAAGATCTTATTCATAATATGAGCATTGAGTTACAATGAAAAATAGTCATATTGCTCTGAATATTCGAATATTTGGTTTCACTATCAAACATTAATAGTTGACATAAATAAAAGGAAAAGTATATCCCTGTTAACCAACAACATCATACTCCTAAAAAAACTCTATCAAGGCTATGTAGTTGTTTCAAGTCTACTGACTTCTATTGGCAATAGATTGCTTTCCGCAAGTTGCATATATGTGTTATGGTGAAGCCTCATAAGATTAATTATGATGAAGCCTCATAAGACCTTACTTTTCATGGATTGGGAGGAATATATATGCTTTCTCAAATAGCTTCACCCCTTTCCACCATCTTCTGATCTTGGTAAAAGCTTCCATATCATTCTGTAGATCAGGGAAGAAGATTGTTGAGAAGAAGTAATTAAAGATGCAAATTGTAGAAACTACCAAGATTTAAAAAATTATAACAGAGAAATTCTATTACACAGAACATAACAAATTTTGAGTAAAAAAAATTATCCTGTTACAAATGGACTTTTTACTAAAAAAATGCCGCTTAGGTATTTGAGTTAATAAAGTTGCTATTAACATTAGAGGTATCATAAAAGAACATACCTTCTTCAGTATAGCCTTTCTTAACTTCTCATAAAAGTAGGTATTGAAGAAATGGTAGTCTTCTCCATCCTTGCTCATCGAATATATATGCTGCTGCAAGTACCTGCCAAATTACAATTAGATACTCTTTAAGTTCGTGGTATCTAATATTAATACGGTTTATGAGCGACCGTACAGAATATTCTGAAATCTCATCTTGTAGGCCATCTGCCCACCTAAGAGTCCCATATTGACTTACCGAATGTAGAAATTTATTATGGTAGAAGTCAGATATGCCGCAGAAGCAAGACAATCCAAGTCCGAGTAACGAATTTCAACCGATTCCGCATCATCTCTATTGTCAAATACGGAGGTAAAGCTAAATCATCACGTGATGAAAATCCATAACTGAACAAAAGCACAGAATAACATCCATAATAAGAGTAAGAAGTTGAAATACCTTGAAGGATAATATATCCTCGTAGGATCTTTCTTGCTGCAACGAAAGAGGAAAAAAGGAAAAGTTTAAGAAAATATAATTGCCAAGTCGGTATAGAAAAAAACTAGTAGGTAATGAGAAAACATTAAAGAAACATGGCATGACTGGCTGGTGATTTATTACCATTCATCAACTCCCTCACTTTGTTGATCCACCGTTGCTATTTCAGCTTCATCCTCATCCACTAAGACAACAGTCTGATAATAAATTTGCAAACAAAAATCAATAGCGAGATAGACAAGTTTTGTACAAGAGAATGGATGCTATTAATTTCAACAACATCAACATATAATACCTACCCAGTCTTGATGGAAATGCTTCTACTTCCTTCCAAATGTAAAACTACAATCCTTCTTTGTTTATCAAATAATATTGAAATTATTAAAAAGAAGTAGTTGTCCAACGGCTTATAAACGGTAACCAAAAAAAAAAAAAGTTGTCCACCAGCTTTAAAAAAGTTGTACCAATATTAATGTGAGTTAATAAGTTATGAGGAACAGGAGGGCTCATTTCATCATTAGATACTCAAATCAAGTTTGAATGAAGGTAAAATCAGAAATAAAAATATGAATAAGGCATATTTTTCAGAAAATAAAATAAAATAAATCGGCATTCATTATTATAATTGAAATGGGGAAAATACAGCATAATCAAAATTTCCTCGAGAGTAAATGCACTCTGGCAACCTTTTCTGAACAATTCCTCTCTTTTTCTTATTGTTGTGTTTCTTCTTTTTATCATGGCTTATCAATAGACTTCCAAGAGAAATGTTTGTATACATAAGTAGATTGAACAAAAGAATATGGATATAATGTATGATTAAAATTAAACAAAAAAGATATATAATACATAAATATATCAATAAATATTTAGAAGGAAGCAAACAATTGAGAAAGGAAAAAACATACTCCCTCCATCCCAAAATCTTTGGGATTTTTTTCCAAAAATGGAAATCCCAAAATAGATTCTTCTTTTGACTTTTTGTGAGTGGGTAAAATGGAGGGAAAATAATATATGTGAGTGTAATTTGAATTTGCATTAAACTTGGTGCAAAGGTAAACATCCCTTAAATATTGGGATGGAGGGAGTAGTTACTTACATCATGCCTCTTGCGGTCACATGAGCGTCGAACTTTTGAAGAATTCCTGCTTTAAATTTTGAGGAGAGAGTATAAATCAATTGACACTCCCATATAGAATAATATAAGTTGAACATATATAATCTTATTGTTTGAAGAGTTGGAGTCGTTAATCCATATAACAAAGCAAGAGACAGATAAAAATAAATTGTTAAGGGAAGACACAGACATTTTTGAAGATTCTTCTGCCACATCTTCTTTGGACTGATAGACAGAAGCACTCACAGAGCATGCTGCTTTATCATCTTCTTTTATAATGTCTTTATCACTGTCAGTCGATAGAGTGCTAGGACACCGAAATGGAGTTTGTCTTGATGATGAGCCTAATTGATGCCTTCCAGCTGATGAGTGATGTGCATTAGATTTCATCTTTTGACGGTCACAACGATCCAACGTCGATTTAATGGGATTGTGTGCCTGCTTGATCAAACTAGGAAAGTAAATACCAACTGGACTCCTCATTAGAAAAGTTTAGGTGCAAAAAGAAAAGTCACAGATCATACATTGGGCTCCATCTTTTGGAGGAAGAGTGTGGAAAATGTAGAGCTATTATTTTCTTGTACTGGCTTCTCTATCTGGGTGCCATCAGATTTACCTGCAAAGACCAGATAGCCTTATAAAAAATACTCTATCAAGCACTATTACCTTTCAATTCTGACTCCTCGAAGTAATACATAACTACATTTATCATTGAAGTTATAAATATGCAGCTTCATTTAATTGCGAGAGCTATTGCTTTCACCTTCACTGCCAAATCACTAAAGTGAAAGCCAAGTATTCTTCATCCGTCCTTCCATCCAAAAGAAAGAAGATTAGGAATTAAGGAAAACAAATCTAGTCGACGATGTATTGTATTTAAAAAGGGGTACTTGACTAAATTTCAGAAAACTTGGTAAAGCTGGAAAATGGGAGAAGCTAAATCAATAGCCAAAATCTCTTCAGATTGTTATCTGTCTAAATTTGTAAGAACTCAAGAAATTCAGCATGCTGCATGCCTCAGAGACGAACAGGTAAACGACTTTTTGAATTACAGAAGATAAGTAAGCTTACCCGAACAACTTAAGTTGTGATACTGCCCTGGCCTCTTGCATTTGTCATCATCCTGTCCATCAAATAAAACTGTTAAAATGATGTACATCAAGAAAATACAACTGTACTACTAAAATACTCCCTCTGTTTCAAAATACATGACCATCTAGAATTTTTTTACTTTTTCACAATAGTTGATTGTTTACAATTTTAATATACCTTTTTACAATTCCAATGTAGCACATGCCCTATGATATCAGATAAATTTTTCTGTTGCACTTCTCACCATATTAGATAAATTGTGTAAAATTCTTTACTAGAACAACAACAATAACATGCCCAGATGCTTCTAAATAGGCTCCCGCCTGAGCGGGATAAGGATTAGATTGTGCACAACCCTGTGATATCAAATTGTCCCATTAGAAGTGAAAATTACATAAGGACAATTTGATGAAACATGATGATCAAATAGGACATTTGAAACATGAATAATCCAATGGGACATTTAGGAAACATGTACGATCAAACTTGCCTTTCACCCTACATTGCAAGTAGAGACATCTACAAAGTATTGGATTGTTGTAGTATATGGTTGTATTCTTTTAGGTAACCACCAACTAAGTATAACATTGGGTGTACCCATATTAAAGGCATCACACAAGTCCGCAATAACCTGGTTTTCACAACTCCCTTGTTCAGAAGACTACGTAAGTTGTATTTTCGTATAGAGTTGGCCAAACAAGATACAGGACAGACGGTACTATAGATGATACTTTACAAGGATGATCAAGTTGTTGCAAACTAATACTAATGCACATCTTCAACAATTAAACACATATTGTTTATGTAATACTGAATGAGATTGTCGCGATCTGTAAACAACAGTCCTCACCACCCCCTACCAAAGATACTGAGCTCAAAAGATTACAATCATTTCAACAATACATACTACAATTCATGAAATTCTGCACAGAGCTCCAATTGAATATAATAAACTCTTACAACTAACTTGATAGACATTATCACTAAGCCTCAAAGTTCGCTAATTTTGAACATTGAAAATCAAACTGGACAATCTTTTTGGTATTCAAGTTTTCACCATTGCGAATCAAACAAGACAATCTATTGGAATATAAGTACAAAATAAATAAAAAATCGACCTTTTGGGTATTCAACTTCTGGCAATTAACAATCAAACTAGACAAATATAAGTACCAAGCACAAAACAAATAAAAATCCAACCTTTTGGGTATTCAACTTCTGACAATTAACAATCAAACTAGACAATCATTGTGGCATATAACTACTAAACCACAAAATAAATAAAAATCCAACCTTTTGGGTATTCAAGTTTTAACAATTTCAAATCAAACTAGACAATATTATTGGGATATAACTACTAAACCACAAAATAACTAAAAATTCCACCTTATAGGTATTCAAACTTTGTCCATTGCAAATCAAACTAGACAACCTTTTTGGTATATAACACTATCAAACCACAAAATAACTATAAATTCTACCTTTTGGGTATTCAAACTTCGTCCATTGCAAATCAAACTAGACAATCTTTTTGGGACATAACTACTAAACCACAAAATAAATACATCAAACTGGACAATCTTTTTGGAACATAACTGCAAAAAATCCAACCTTTTGGGTTTTTACCAATCTCCTCCTCTCAAGCTCATCCTCATGGCGTTTGATACTAATAACATACTTCTCACCATCATCCCTAAACTTCAAATCATACAAATTCTTCTTCATCCTCTCAACCCTTTCAACCATCTCTCTATCTGATACTCCTCTAAATCTTTCCTCACTATTATATTTTTCCTCAATATTAATTTTTTTTTCAAAACTACTTTTTTCTTCAAAATTTTCACATTTTTCATCATCATCATCATCGATTTGGACAATACCCATCTTCCTCTTTTTGTTGTTATTGCTATTGTTTTTATGCACCACCAATAATTGTGGTGGCTCAGCCTCGTTTTTTGGGAAAAGTTTGTCCCAATCCAGGTTTATTCCACCTCCCTTCTTGGTCTTCTCCTCTTCCTCCTCCATTCATTTGCTGTATAAGGGAGAGGGTGAGAGGAATGAGGGGTGGGGGTGGGGGGTTGGGGAGAGGGGTGGAAAATGGTGAAGATGTTCTCGAGTCAAATGAGTCAATTTTCAACTGTTGTGTTGGTGAAGTTGAGTAGAGAAAGGTGCAAGCTAACATTCGAGTTCGGAGTTAGAGTTCGGTCGAGGTTCGAGCAGTGGGGAATTAGATAATTGCTTTGGATACTCAAGCCCATTATCTGTATACCAGCTTGATCGAATGTAGGGTGCGAAATTATTATTTAATAAAATGAAACCACTTATTTCCGTGCTACCGTCGTAAATAAAGCGGCTATCACATGATAGAAAGCAAACAAGCGAACAATAATTTATGTAATGTGTAATAAACGAGGATTTGTTTTATAGCAATTTCATAGCTATTATTCGTTTGTTGTCAAACAAACATTGGATTTATTGGCTTGTTTTACATCACAATGTGCGACAAGCTAGGCTTAACTCGCTACAAACGTAAAAACGTAAATTCTTGGATTTGTCGTTAAACATGTAAAAAAAAAAATGGAGTACCGAATATTGAGAAAACTGTGAAGTGCTTTATTGATATTGAATCAATCGCCCCATGATACGTTTTAATGAGAATTTTGTTGGGACTACTTCCATAGCCAATTTTGATAAGTGTGATTTTGATGTCGTTTGTTTCCTAGTCGAACTTTGCTTAGCCATGTATTGACCCCGGTGTGATTGTAATCGGTAGTGGACCATTTACGGTTTTGAACTGTAATCACACATTCTTAGTTACTTGGCGTGGTTCAAAAGCAGCTTGGCAGAAGTCGGGGAGAATCCCGACAAATTCGAACAGAGGCTAGCATTCCACGATAGATAAGTTATATGTGTGCTATGGCGATTTAGAAAACTTGATAAAATTTTAGTTAAGCTTCGTAAAGATATTAAGCATCTTATCTACGACAAAGCTTAAGGCAAATCTGGCCAGAGTGCGTCAGGTTAGGATGTATTTTTTTTTAAATGCGGATAGACACGTCGATATTTTCCAGGACACTTGGATAGAAACTATTGTATGAGATTCTAATTAGGTAGAAAAATAGTAAATATCAAGAAATTGACAAAATGAAAAATATTTACCATCTTTTTGCAATCTTAAAACCGGTAAGCGTGATGATGCCGTTTGTGTTCATAGTTTTAAAACTTTGAGAAAGTTTGATATAAAATTTGATGGTGGTGATTTAACAAATACAATATTAAAAATAACATATATATATAAGAAAGAAAGATGCAAACAAATTATTTTAGTTCTTATATTTTAATAAGCATACTCAGATAATTAGGTTGTTCTTAACAACGTAAAATTAATTAAGCTTGAACTTCTTATGAGCATACTTAATTTGTTTGAACACCTCGTTTTTGTTGAAAGGCGTGTAGTCTTATCGTCGCGTGAGTTTGGTAGAACAAGTTAAGCGAGAAAATGACTAAAGTGGTCAAATTAAATAACATAAAAAGCGTGGTGTAATCGGATAGAAAAGCGTAGTAGAAAAAGCGTGAGTGTAACATACAAAAACATCATTTATAATATAGAAAAATTCAATCATGAAACTAATAAATCCCTCGATGTCACAGTTTGTTTTTGTTCTTAAATGTGGGTGGCATTATAGCTGGGATAATTAATGCAATTTGAAGAGAGCTGACATAAACTGCTCTGGTGAGTGTGGTCTTTGGCGGACTATCCAGGGATCATGATGTCTCGTAACATTGCGTATCGGTGGAGTGTAATAAAACGCGTGGGGAACACGGCCGCTATTATGAAATTAAGAAAATAACATGTTAGTATATGATCATAAAAAATATAATATAAGATAATGAAAATACACTTTAACAACATGGCCTCTTTGGGAAGCTAACTACATCGTATACACATGGGCGGGCATGTTTTTGAGGATTGGGTTATGCGGCTCTAATGAATCCTTAAGGAAATACCAGCTAGAAGTAGCAGTGGGTAAAATGCTTACTGTAAACATATATATGCGTGAGGACATCGTAATGAGGGTTGAACATGAGGTAGTGCGTACTAGTCCGGTATAATCTGAATCTCCGAGTAACTGCTTGAATATTCATAGCATTCTCTCCTGAAATTAGGGTCCACTTCCACCCAAGCTCAGTAGACTGGAGGTGGGATCGGTTGTACCCTCCCGGCCCCAGGGTGCCACTCTCTCCATTATATGCGGCTTTATTGACATTCAGAAGCTGCAGCAGTGATAATGAAACATTTGTGGGGATGGAGGGGGAGCTGGTCGTAGGGTGTCATGGCGACTGTTATGATGAATGGAAGCGATCTAAAGTCTTTTTGGACAATGTTATGCAGAAATTTAATGTATAATATTTTCATCGTGCTTTCATTTTGTCATCGATCAATTATACGATGGCGAGATCAGGATATTTTAAAGTCATTTCGGAGTAGTGTTATTATTGGTCAAATAACCTTGGTTGACTGTTGCCAGTGGTACCTCGGTTGGCTAAACAAATGGAAGTACTCATAGATCAGCCTTCTGTCTGAAAAACAAATAATGAGATTAGTTTTGTTAAAATATAAACATGAATAATTCATTTAATCTATGCTATAATACCTCAGTAGAGTTATAAAATACGACCATTTACTTGGTGCATCACAACTGCTTGCTTTCTGCACAGTGGTAAAGGTACACCAGATAACGGCTGAGCATATTCTCCGACTACCTTAGGCATGCTCTAGCGAGTCTAAGCATTGTATTGGGTGGGTCCCGGTTGTAAGACAAACAGTAATGGTTCCCGACAAATACCCAAAGTACATACAGGCACTACTTGAGGAGTCATTAAATGCAGATGACAAAATTCTTTGATGCTTGCTTTTAATAAAGACACTCCCTCTTTTGTTCCTACGTTTATACCGACCATCAGTATTACTGGATGCGTGTCTGGCGTCGGCCATACGGGGCGACCAATAATTGAATTCCAGATAGGCGTGCACGTCGTGTAGAGTAATTGTCGTTTAAGCGAGGCATATGGGGAAGGGATTCGTCTACGGATTTTCCACCGTTGATGAAGCTGTGACCAAAGGCGAGAGTTTGGTATGCGACACTATATTTGGGACATGAAAGTCAAGATGCATTGACAAGATGAGCCCAATTTTTCATTGCTCGAGGCGGTGGGCGGTTTGTTGCTCTGTCCGCATTTGAACAAGCAAAGGCTCGGCTAACCGATTCGGATCTTGAGCCTGACTTTCACTAGATGACATTTGAAGCTATCGAGGCTGGATTTTCGGGGCCTCCGGCATGGAAGCTCATTAGTATACGCTCATAGTTTGGCAAACCCTCGTTTTAGCGCGCTTCCCGCTGGTAGCGGGTTGTTGGGCGGGTGCAACTCCTGTCTTCGTCGAAGGATGACTGCGGAATTTCTTTATTTGCTTTATCTCTGCGCGCCCGGATCGAGGCGATGTACCCGATCGCGAACATTCCGATCAAGCTCGTTGTCGTGATCGACCATACGTAATATGTTCGATCGCGTGAAATATCGACAAAAATTGAACAATAATTTTAATATATTATTCTGATAAATAATAATAAGAATAATTTTATCTCCCATATTTAAACACCAAGTAACATAATTAGAAAAATATTAGCACAAAATTGAACAATAATTTGAAATTATTAACATTAATTATAAAAGAAAATCAATTTTTAACAATGCATGAATCAGCATTAAGATTCTTTCGCGATAAACATGTAAAAAAAAGAATCCATTTAATGATAATAAACATGATCCCCGAACTCGCTTTGTTTGAGGCGCTTGATAAATTTCTCCCCATTCGGTTGTTTCATTACAACCGTGGCTTCTCTGATTGACATTTGAATAATTGGTTTGATATGCGTGGAAGTTAACACAATTTTAATATCTTATTACAATCATAAGTTGAATAATTTTATCATATTTAAATACCAATTAACATAATTATGAAATATTAGCACAAAATTGAACAATAATTTCGAAATTATTAACATTAATTATCAAAGAAAATCGTTTTTGCTAACAATCATGATAAACATTAGTTACTTTCACAATAAATATGTAAAAAAATAGATTAATTTAGTGAAATATTAACATCAAAATAATTTCATAAGAAATAACTATCATATTTAACAACAATTTGAGAAATATTAGCAACAAATTGAGAAATAACTTCAATGATTAATACAGCATGTCTACGACTAATGTCACCTTAATCTCGATAATTTCATAATATTTAGGAACACCCAATCTCGATTCATGAATTGATAAATAACTCTTTTGCAATTAATAAAATAATCTCGATTAATATATAATATTTGAAAATCAAACCTAACATATAATATAACAAATACGAATTGATTATTATCTAATAAACATGAGATAAGCTCGCTTAGTGGGGAAGCAAATCGTATCGCGGTCGCTCGATATGAAACAATCATTTGACTAAATTAAACATAACATAACAAACACAAAACAAATTCGCTTAATATACACAATCATGTAGAAAAGATGAATGATGCAATGGTATACTTACGTGTTAAATGCCTTGTTTATTGCTTCCAAACAAACACAAATGGAGTATGTAATGGAGAAGAAACGAAGCTATTACAATATATAAGTTTGACGAGAAATGATTGAATGTTTATAGGAAAAAATATTGACCGTAGTTAATATTTGAGCATGAGAGGAATCCATTTATTTTCATGCAAACAATGGGTTTATTCGGTAGTTTCCTAACAAACAATGGGTTTATTCGGTTATTTTCTAACAAAAAATGGGTGAATTCGCTAGTTATGAAATAAACATGGGAATAATTCGTTTGAATGTAATCGATATACGTGAAAGGTGTGTTGTCAATCAAGTTTTTTTTTTTGCAGTAATTTGGGAGACCGTGAATCAAGCAAATTGTATTAGAGAACTTTGTTTATTGACAAATGAATGAATAACTAAATGCATTTGAAAAACAATCATGCGAGAGAAAATTAAGCTTGTTAACGTATGGCATAAAGGGCCATTCCATTTGTTTTCTAACAAACGATAAGCGAAATTCGTTATTTATGAAATAACATGAGAATTAATTTACATTTTGAAATGTACTCGATATACATAAATATTGTGTTGTCGAATCAAGTCATTTTTTTGAAACAAATTGTATTATATGTGGAAGAAGCAAATTATATTAGAGCTTGTAAGTAAACAAAGCGAGTGGAGTTGATGGTTTTCTTGCGGTCATGGTACGAAATTAAACATTTTGTACCAAACAAGGAAAAACTTGATTGTTTTAATAATTCGATTTGCGTGAACATGTATAGTCGCATCATGAGCGTGGTCGTGTATCTTGTTTAACGTGAGCGTGAAAGTAAAGTGAACATATCGATTTGCAAATGTAAAGTAGTAGCGTTTACTATAGTTATCGATTTGAAAATTGTAAAACGTTGGTTGTCTTAACATAATAGCGATGAAAACAACAAAGAAAGGAATTATGCGATAAAATTAAAATATATTACACTACATTATATTATTATACTATCAAATTAGAATTAGTTAGTATCACATCCTTTTACATAATGGATAACAAATATATATGATTTGATCAATCTCGATAGTTCTGATTTTCTTGTAGATGAAATTGATTGACCGATTACGGTCCGATAAAACTCCGTACGTTGGAAATCAATGAGAATTGGTTCCGTTTATTATGCCGGTGCGACGATTGTGTAGCAGTTAATTTACCGATTGGGTTAAGTGTGATTATCGGAACTTAGTATTCAACTTAGTAATTGTATATTACTAGTGTGGAGTTCTCATGATAATTTAAGGGGGTTACTTAGGCGATTGCTAGATCTTTACTCGTTAATCGTTATAATAGTAATTGGTCAATTATTATTATTGTAACTTACTATTATGGGGCACAGAGGTCGCTGTCTGATGGCGTTGAGTTATATTTCATGTATGAGGGAAATTAAAAGAGAACTATATAATTGAGAAATGTATTTCTCAATTCTGAGGATACACATTTATGTAGAATATCGATTGAACAAATGGAATCAATTAAATAGATTATTTAATTGGTTCGAGTATTTAAAGTATTTATCGATAACTTGAAGATTATTGATATTGACTTCAAAATTTACTATTTAATTAGGCTTAATTAAAATAGTTCAAGCTACGTGCTTGACTTCATTAGTGTCTTAACGAACTAATAGAGTTAGCAATTCAAACTAATACTTAACGGGTTCTTCTCGGGCTTGTTTTAACTGGCCAACATATGAGCTTTGGGTTTAAATCGTAAGTTTTGTAAAAACTTTTTCCACCCAAGCTTAGTAGCCGCCCACTTTGGCGAAATTCTCCCAGAATTTTGGGGTTTTTCTGGTTTGTTCGTCCTTGTTTCTTATCGTAGATTAGTTAGCGATTATTTTCACGGTGTGAATTGCTTAGGAGAATGTCATACGATTGATATTACAACAAGGAGGCGAAGAAGAGATCAAATTCACGTTGTGAATTTGAAGGCGTCAATGAATTTTGGTGGAATTTACTCACTTCTTGGCTGTAAGTCCTACTGTTAAATATATTTAATTATATGTTTTTGTATTGAATAATGTAGTATACTTTAAAGATCCGCAGGCTATGGATTTGTATTTATACTGTATATCGTAGTAATTTTCTTCGCCCGTCATATTATGCATAGGTTACTCAAGTTAGTTATGAAAATCAGGAAGATCAATGTCTTGACATAATTGAGGAATTTAGTAATCGGCGGGTTCGGGGTAGAGAAAAGAACTACGGAACATGTTGGTATGGCAGCCAATAGAAACATTACGTTGGCGGTCTGAAGTTCTAAGAAAGCAGGCGGGGAACAAAAGGGCTTGTCAGTTCTTCTAATTTGTAGTCAAGGACTGAAGTCTGAGAACTAATAGAAAAAATTTACACGGGAGGCGTTAGCGAGTCGGGTGTGAATTTAGGTTAATCGGAAAGGAGTACCTTAATGGTGGAAGTCGGTGGTGGGTCCAAGTAAAGTATGGGAGACATAACCATCCATTTCCTTAAATATCTTTGAGAATTAGGATTGGGCGGATCGAGAATCGCGAGGCATGTGGCAGTCGGGAACAAGAACAAATAATGCTACCTCCGGCGACATGCTTGCATCATTAAAGGGCCGACCGAGAAATGTTACCGACTGGCTCAGGAGTTTACAATGCGGTGGCGAAGATGCGTAAAGAGAAAGAGGACCGCAGGGCCGCCGTTGCAAATTTTTTTGTTTTAACTGCCAGAGAGGATAAACTAGCAGAGCTTTGGTGTAGCCGGGTTTGTCGACTCTTGGAGATGTGGTATTGATCACCCAGAAGCCTCCATGCAATTGCTTTCAATCACGTATCCTCAGTGATAATATTTTGCCCGAATTAGAGGCTTGCCGTGTCTGGGGAATCACATTTCCATTCATAAATTTCCAATTCGTTAGATCCGAGGACCCAGTATCTGTGAAATGCGATAGGGTCCACTCCATTTAGGACTCAACTGTATTTGTCTTTGGGCTGGTGATCGAGTATAGCTAACACCCGATTCTCGATTTTAAATTGCTTATTCTTCACTCGCCGATTGTAGTTGTGATCCGTAAGGTACTTGTGTTTTGCATTTTTTGTATAAGGCTCGATCCACGTAACTCGTCATAAAGTTGAGTTGTTCCCACTCGTTCATTTGGTTATTTTTCCCCTAAATTGAACTCACAGTTGGCGGTAGAGTGGGTAGTCGAATCCATGGGAAGAGCGCTTCGAGCCATGAACAACGAGGGGATTCGCTTGTCAGCGTGCGAAAGGGTGAGATCTAGAGAGTGAGGGTTTTACACACATCTTTAGAAGAGGGAGTGGTCTAGTGACCCATGACACAATGAGGGGAATTCGTATCCGTACCCGCTTTATTAGATTCGTTACGAGATCATATTCTTTTTATGCCATTAAAAGTATATGATTACATCCACTTCTTTGAGCATTGCGTTGTGGAGAATAGACTGGGGAGAACCGATGTTACATATTGTATTTAACTGGCGAATTTGGCTAACTCCCAGCTATTTGTAGCCCGTTATGCGAGACAGGTATCTTGAGGTACCCCAAAACTAGTGATAACATGTTTTCATAAGAAGTCGCCTTATGCTATTCTTGCGTATGTCTTTTGAGGCGCGGCTTGACCCATTCTTTGAAATAATCCCTTCTGACGCATCTTTGTTACCACTTAGCACTTGGAGTAGCTTCAGCTAAGAGCCAATTCCCAGCATAGCGAAGGTATGGGATTCAATATGGGTATCATTGAGGTGGTAGGTTGGTGTTGTACGCGATCCGTCCCTCGACATACGTTACACTTCTTCCGCAAGTCCATGGCGTCTTTGACCCGAGGTGGAAGCGAGGAAGTACTCGATCCTCATGATTTTAATGGCGAGTAAACGCCCCTAATATGGCTCCCACACCATCCTTGATGTACCTCGGCGAGTATCTTGGGAATATCCTCTTGTGAAACACAGCTAAGCAGCGGGCCATCCCATGATTTTTTGTAGAGCTCATTATTATGCATATAAAATCTGAAACTGCGATTCTTAATCTTTCCCAGCTTACATGGTGCTGCTTTTTGGGGTGACCATTGACTAAATACTCGGCGATAGGGGATAAATCCTCGAGGCTCCTCCAAAACTAGTAAGGCGATTACCTCCTCATAGGCGGGGAACCTCAGATCGCGTAAACCCGCATGGAAACTTATCGCCAGAGGGTGGTGAGAGGTGAATTACGCTTTTTCGTCTGGGTGCGAGGTATATGTTCGAATACAATCTATTCAAACTTCTTGGCCGATTGGATGGCTCGCATGGTATTTAACCGATTGGTCCATGCCTTACCCAGCGTACTCACTTTTACGATCCGACCCGACTTGAAATCTCTTTAACCATTTCGTTTGATTAATGATTTAACAATTTCGATCCAACAACCGTGACCTCGTACTCATTTCAGTTATTTGTAGTGGGAAAGGTGAATCGCAGTGCATACTCCACACTTATGTCGGGGCCTCGAGCCAAGGATTCCAGCCCGATTCGCTTACCGTTTTATTTCCCGTCCACAAATAAAATCCATTTAGGATTGTTTACTCCAAGTTCAAAATCATAAGATCCGCTAATCATTTAAGGGCTTGAGTTGTGCATTCAATGAAATGCGCTAAAGCGTAACTTTGATCTTGTCGAGGACATATGAGATGTGAGCTTCCATTTAAATCATGGCCCGTATTTGTTGTCTGCGGATAATTGCGGACTCGTAATGACTCTCTTCGTGGGTTGATCAGATTTGCAGCTTGAATCGGGTATGACTCGAAGTATATCTTAGGTTTGTGGTGAGATGACCAAAGTGACGAGCTTATCTATAATATGATAATTCTCTTACCAACCATGTAAGGCAACGACTTAGATAATAGATTGGCACTTTTTGGTTCTAGCTTGGCGGATCGGCCACGCTCTTTGCAACTCCGTCGACATAACGATGTATAGCATTGTTTGAACTTAAATATTTTGGATGAACTTAAATATTGCTTCAGCTCTTCAAAAGCTTTATTGAACTCGTCATCCCAATAAAACTTGTTGTTTGAAGCTCGCCTAAGGTTTATGAAGAAAGGCAAATTGCACTACTTTGATTTAGAAAATGAATGAGCTAAATCTTCTGAGGCACCACAATGAGAAACTAGCGATATCTTTATACTCGAGTGGCTTGAGAAGTATGCACTATACTCGAAGATTTGGTTAAATTTTACCGTTCGGCGATAAATGTAACCTAGAAATTTCCCGAGTTACACCCGAGCGAACAACATGCAGGTTGATCCTGAGTTTGCTTTTCCTCAACTGGTCAAATGATTCCTTCAAATAATTCAAATGGTCAGCTCGGACCTTCCTTTTTACTGACATATCATCAACGTATATCATAAATATTTCGCGATTTGGGTGGTGAATATGAAGTTTACCATTCTTTGATAAGTAGCCACTACGTTCTTTGACCAAAGGGCATTACTTTCGACAATATAATCCATATTACGTTATGAAAGCCATTTTCTAAATCATAATCAAAGGCAATCTTGATCGATGGTATCCCATGGCATCCATGAAGTTAAAGAATTAAGTGACCAGCGTATCCATGAGCCTACTTGAAGCATGGTAGCGGATACAGTCACTTGGGACAAACTTTGTTAAATTACTCGTAAAAGTCGATCTTATCTTTCGAAGTACTCCGACTGACTTTTTTGATATATGACATTCTTGTCGATTTGGGAATTGGAGCTCACGAATGGCGTCTGCTTTCAGTAACAAATCAACACATTTTTGGCCCCTTTGATTAACACCGTCATTGAAGGTTCGCTTCTTACATTTTTGGAAGTAATTACATAGAGTAAACATGCGCTTATTACAGCAGTGATAATATATACGGCACTTATCTTACGCTTTAGTAAATATATTGTATAATACTGCAATCAAAGCGAATCCGGCTTTTCTTTATGATTCTTCAGCTTGTCGTTCCTATCGCGAGCGTCTTCTCACAGTTCCTCTTTGGCCGAATGAAACCTTAACAATCTCCTCGCTGAAGGCGGTCTCGAGTTTTTCTACCGCTCTTTTGGAGGGTATGTTTCTTTACGGAGTCTACTTTCTTGCAGATGCTCCTTTCGCTGATGATTTTAAACCCATGACTTCCTACTTTCGCTCTTTCCGGTCCACTTTCCAAAGGATGGAATTGAGGTTTGATAACGCGTCCCAACCTTCTTTTTGATTACCACGTATTTCACATGCCCACGTGCGGGTTGGAAGCTTCGTCTTGAGGTGCAAAGGAGAAATAATGGCCATAGGCTGACCGATAGCGAATTGACTTCCGTCGACCCGTTGTAAGGCAGTGAGGATATCCCACTATTTTTGAGCGGGCTCTAATTGTTGATCTTTGTTACCCGAGCCCACCCGGTAAAGTCGAGTTACCGTTCCGCTGGATAAATCGAATGCCAGTAAACCACTGTTAATGGCATGTGTATTGGATTTAATAGCATGTTGCGAGGAAGTAATCATTTGTCGTAAGTAGATAAGTACATAATATCGGCGAAGTTCCGATTATCTACTTGACATACTTTCTACGGTGTAGTCGCAATAAGCTGGTGCAATTACCGCTTTGATCATCGTAAACTTGACTTCAGGCCCCTCTGACTCATTGCAGAAAAGAAATAGCTTAATAGCATGTGGACCTAATGATGAGGAATAAACCTGTACATTTTTCCTTGAATTCTAGAGTCGTCACCACTGCGCGACCCCCAAAATGAATTGTCGATGCGACCACCCAATCTAAGTGATGGAGTCGCGCCTATTTCTTTCCTCGGGGTGGACTCGCGCGTACCGTGGATAATTTGGTTTTCTCTTGGTGGTCTTCTTAGGCGACTTGCGTTACGCTCACTGTGTCCATAAACTCTTTTGGTAATTCTCTCTTGTCGACTTCTACATCTCGATCTTTAACATGTGACGCTCATTCGTGTCATGACCATGATCTCCCCATGGTGACCATGATACGCTTGTTGATTTAATACATTGACTTTATGTCACTAGAAATACGAGGTGGTTTGCTTGATAACCTTTTATTCACCATGCGGGAATAAATCTCGAGTAAGGAACTTCGTAATGGGATTTGGCCGCCCGTATCTTTAGTGTGAACTAGATTCGGCCGCAGGCCCAGGCTGCATGCGTGGGGGGTGAATAAAACCCTCTTTTTGAAGTTTTGCCCACATCGCGCGGCTATCAGCTATATGTGGTTTTAGCCCCCGATGGGCCTTGGGGATCCTTTCTATTTGGGCTGAGGGGGATCCACTTCTATTCAATTTTCACGAAGATGTCATGAGGACCACCGTTCTTTTTGTAAATTCTCCCGAATCAATATGTTTATTGACCCAACAATTGGCTAAATCACTTCGTTAGGGGGTATCAAAGACCAAATCTTTCTTATTTTTCCATAGTTGATGCAGTAAAATGTCATATAATTTTTTGTTAATGTCTTGGTATATTTTTGAAAATGGCCTCGTATCGATGGTAATCCTTGAAAGGCGACTTCTCGTGGCCACTTGTAAATCCACTAAAGCGCCTTTATCTTTGCTTGTTTGTAATGGATGTCTTTGTATTTACTTGATAAAAAGCGTCCATTTGTACTAGCATATGAATCGATTGAGTTGGCTTGTTTCATATGCGATCTAACTTATGACCTGAGTAGACTATTTGGAAAAGCCTTAGCATAAATATCCATATTATTCGTTGTAATAGTTATTTGGGCCAAAAATCCTACCAAGTCTTTGGTGATCGCGGTCGTATATTGTGTAAACTGAGGTAAAATGAACCCCGTTGGTATGATGCTGCGGTCTAATTGAAGCGTGAAAATGTCATTCTTTGCTTGGAGGCGCTGATGCAATTTCGCTCACTGCATGGTAAGGAAGTACTTGAATGCAATTTAAATTCATCAAATTTTCTTTTACATTGCTGAGCTCTTGTAATAAAGCTGCACATTATCCAGCTGAGACTCTGGCAAATTGTACCACTAATGTGGCTTATCACGAAGAAGCTTGTCCTTGTATCTCCATACTGGAAGCATGGAGGATGTATATAGCGGACTATAAGTTGGAGTATATGGAGGTCGTGGTGTGATGATTCTCCGTGCTTTCTGTGTTCTTGTTACGCAATTAGGCACTGTCGAGCCTATCAACTTTCTTAAGCCAATAAGTCATCCCTTTCTAGAATTTGATCAACTTGTCTATGAATTTCTCGTTCCCTAGCCAAGCGAACCCTCCGTTATACTTTTTCCCGAATATCTTCCATTAGGAATTTGATCACGTTGGTGGCGTCGTTAGTTGAGATAATTTGGGGTGTATTAACATGAACTTCGTGGTTAAGAGTGTTTTGGAGTCATAAATGTATTTTAATTTTGTTCTTGAGGAACTTGACTAGCGTTCCCCACAGACGACGCCATTTGATCGACCATATTTTGAGGATTGATAGTATCTTGGTTCATGTTGGTGTTAGGTGAATCAACTCTAGACTCGTCACCACGGTTGGTCTGGCGAGTTGAAATCTTTCGCGGTGGAATGGGACGCGGTACTCTTGGCCTTGGGTTCTTGATTCCATGATGGCATTTCCACTTGGCAGTGAGGAGTGCTGTGGGTAGCGTTTGAACTTTAAAGTGTGAGTGCGACCACGAGGCAAACAATGCTTAAGTTAGTAGCGATTCGAATATAGCAAAAAGTACTAAGAGAGGGAATTTCATATTACCTCAAATGGTAAAATAGTACCAGCATTAATAGGAATAATACAAGGCATGTACTGGGCTTGTAAGGGAGTGTTGTATGCTCGACACGTATCTTTGAATAGGCGTGGATGGAGCAGCGTGAGTGCTGATGCGGCAAATTCTGGCTGGCCGGCCCGTATCCGTCTGACTTCGCTAATTTTATATATACTTGAGGAAGGAATTATCTACCCATAACAATATGTTCCTCCATTATGATGAAATCTAATACGTGACTCTATCCATGGATTAGTCCCCAACACATTGTAAGGGAGGATACTACGTTAAATCTCGAATCTCTTTATTTTTCGGGTGCTACTTACTTAAGCGTCACAGAGATTCGCATGCGTTATAGCAAATTAAGCTTTTCGGTAGTTATAACAAGCGGTATCGAGCTTGGATTCGGATTAAGCGGCGAAGATGGGTGGTGAAAGTATTAAGAATTGAGAAGTTTCTTGGGAGAAAGCAGGTTTAGGTCTCGCGAATCAAGGTAAGGCTATTGAAGCGAGAGGGGCTTTAGTTCTACGATGAAAAATTCACCCGGCTTACCGTTATCGTGCACATGAAAGCATACAGAGGAGAAGGCATACTGTTGATTAACTGCTTTGGATGATGAGGTTATCATAGAGATTTTAGAGAAGGATCTTTAGCTATAGGGTTGTAACTCAACTTGAAATCTGTATATGGCGAAGAGCTTGACGATAAGTTTCTATTAAGCAATGCTGTTTGGGCAAGAATGCGGGGAAAGGTATATCTCTTAAAACCACCTAAACCCCGTCTTAATAATATACTACTTGATTTGTGTAATATAAATATTAAGATTGAAGGAGGATGCTACTTGATATTGTTGGCCCTCGTTACTGTAATAGGTATGAGGGCTTTAAGCGAGTCTATGAGAAATGGTAAGTATTCATTGTATCTAGAAGAAGTTAGGTATTCCTTATGAGGGAATTTATTGTATTGTAGTTAGCAATGGTGGTTCAGTTCTAGTTCGGATCTCGTAGTGCTTATTTGGTTACTAACCTTGTAGTTAGATTAAAGTGATGCTGCGGTGGAGAAGTTCTCCGGAAGGCAGCGGAGGGTACGAGGAAGCGATGGGAGTGCACAGTCTTGTGGGAAGTTGGGACATTAGAAGTTAGATTGTCGAGGAGGGGATCTGATAGGAGAAGGCCTCGGTGATCTTGTCGCCATTGCCGGTAGGTGGCATGCATTTCGAAGAGGACATGGCCTTAGTTGTTGATGCTCATACATTTTACACCGATGTGTGAGTTCTAGATTCATATGTTCTCAACGTATAATCAGTTGGATGGTGGAATTGTTTCAATGGAAAATGGTTTTAGTGCGAGGCGTGGGATTGACTTAGTTAGAGTTAGGATCGTGATGGTAGATTACGCACATTGATGAACAAAGTTAGGCATGTACTTACATAGTATGAATTTATTATACAGTCTGTTAGACAAGAGGGTTCGGAGTTTCTTAGGAGAAGGTGGAGGATTATTTGTCTATGGTTTGAGATATGATTACGAAGGTGTGAAATGTGTGGAACTTTGTATGTTTTGCAAGGTAGACATTTTGGGTCAGTTCTTTGTGGTGTTGGAAGCAGGTGGAGCAGGGGAATTAAATTGTGGAGTGCGGTGGTGAGGTCGAGTGGCAAATGCTCCGAAGCTTGGAAGGGTTTTACGTGGAACATCATAGGGTAGTTCGAGGATGTCCTAAAGAACTACCCAGATCTGGAGTAGCGTCGAGGTACAACGATGGGAGGAGTTAGGCTAAATGCTTTCACAGTTGTAGAGATTTCGGAATGCGTATTAAATATGTTCTTGGTATTGATACTATTCGATAGGGTCTAAAGATCATAGGAAGGGGCTGATGTTAAGGAAGAAGTGCATGATTTGCATTTAAGTACTAGTAGAAAGTAGGCATGCTTTAAATAGCTAGTTTTGAGTTGCAGTTGTTTTACGGTTGCATGATGTTGATGTGGTTAGTTGTAAGACATTGATTGAAGGTGGAGAGGTTTTTGCAGGGGATGGTCTAATAGTGTTTGAACTTACCAATTGATATGTTCTGGTATTTGCCTGGTGACAGGCCAATATGTGAGGTGGAGGTGTAGCTGAGCACTGTCTATCTCTTTTCGGATGCTCGTCAGGATCTATCACATGTGAGGGTTTTGGTACATTTGGTTCACTATCTGTGCACGTCTAGCATTTGGAATGCATTCGGTGCCTTATTCTTTTTGGAGGATTTTAGTTTTTTCGATATATAGCTGGAAGATTCAAGTTAAGGTGGAGATTTGTTGGATTTGGTGACTTGAATCAAATCAGCGATAGTTCGGGGGATGGGGTCGGGACTTACCTCAGGCACAATTTTAACCCAGGTCGAGGAATAGTTTGGGAGAAGATCGGGAGGGAGTGCAGGGTCACTTGCCTCGGGATTTTTGTTAGGCAGGTTACGAAGGTTTTTAAGGTGGTTTGGGCATAAATATCCATCCAACTTGGTTTTAGTCGCCGAATCTAAAGTATGAAGGAGTGTATTAGCAATTGAATTTAAGGGTGGGTTGTTGAATAGCTTGGAGTGCATTTATTACGTGCTTTCGAATAGTGTAGGTTGGAGTTGTATTCTTTAGTTCTGCATGATATAGTTTAGGTTATTCTATGCTTAAAGGAGCATGGTTTCTTTCAAATCCCAAAAATTTAGTTTTAGCTAAATATGCGTAATTCTTAGTTATATATAGTGAAATACATTATGTGGGCTGCAATAAAAGTAGATTGTCTGCTTTATTTTCGGTCGCTACTTAATTCCTTGTTTTAGAATTCATGACATACGTTATATGAAATTAGACTTTACTTAATTATAACGATATACAATTCCTTAATTTATAGATATGTAGTTCGATTTTTAGATCTTGAATGTTTTATGCACTTAGCAAATGTGAAAAGTTCGAGAGGTTAATGAATTTATGGTCATAAACTTAGTTATTCTTTTGTATCAGAATTAAATTTTATAAACAATAATTTATCATCAAACATATTTTTGCAGACAAGCTCTTTCTCCTTTTCCATCATATTTCATTTCTTCATTCCTTCTTGTTGTATCTCTTCTATCTAACCAATTTTCCAACATGAAGTAATAAGATCATCATGCATTTTCAAGGCACCAATCATTTTGAAAACTCCTCTGGCCAAATTTCATTTGATGATCGATTGATATATATCATTCCTTCTTCATCATTACCTCCCTCATTAATCAATGATCATGGTTGTGGTGGTGGTGAAGAGGTAACAAATGATGATTCTGCTAAAAGTATTATTGTCATTGAAAGATCTCATGTTGGACGACCTGAACCAAGCCATGTAAGACCTTGGTCCACAAGCATTTTTGGGTGTTTTTCAGATCTTCCAAGTTGTACGTGTTATACCCTTGTCTCTAAATAATTTTAATTTCATAAAAGATTGTTTGTATTTTTTCAATTATATATATATATTAACAAATTCGTAGTCAGAATTAACACGCAAAACTGCAATATATATGAACAAAATCATCATGTTAATAGTAAAACATGTTGAAAATAATATTATATTTTGATATATTTTTCTTTAAATATTGTACAACATATTCAAAGATGTTTGATTTTAAAAATAAAATCAACTTGTAAAAAATCAAAATTGTTGTTTTATGGATGGATGGAGTATTTTCTTATTTAAGCAAATTGTGTTACCAAATTTCTTTATTTTTATTTAATTTTAACAGGTCTTCAAACATTCATATGTCCATGCAAAACTTCGGGTCAAGTTCATGAGATCTTAAGTGAAGGCAAGACATGTAAGAAAATTAATTCACTTCTGTTATTTTTTATTCTAATGTTCGATATTGAAAATATATACTACTATACTAGTAGTAAAAATGACATGGTTGGGTCTTGATTTTGTAGCATGTTGGGAAGGGGCTATAAGTTATTGTATAGCACATTTGATGTGTTGTACTTGTATCTTTTATTTGTGGCACATACGTACCAAAATGAGAAAAGAATACAAATTGGAGGGAAACAAATGCACAGACTGCTTGGCTAGCTCTTGTTGCTTACAATATTGTGCATTGTGCCAAGAATATCGTGAACTCAATCAACAAGGATTTGATCCTTCCCTTGGTAATTCTAATACTACATATTTTTTTTGACATTCTGTGTTTCAATCGCTTGTTTTCATGTCCGTCAAAAATTTTATATTATATATGGCTTTTGGATATATTGGAATCTATTAAAATGGTTCATTACTTCATTACATTATGTACGATTCTTATATATTGTGAAGTAGTAAATAATATTTGTAATCTATTCTTGGATCAACTCGGAAACAACCTACTTGTAATAATTACGGTAAAGGTGCTTACTATTCGACCCTCCTTGCCTCTCTTAGGCGAGAACCTCTTCAAAAATATTGATACATGTTAATGTTAAAAGTGTGTTTCAATTGCTACACCTATATTTTGTTTCCTCGTTATAGGTTAAGTTAACAAATGTATAAATTGATTTCATGGAAGAAGAACTACATGATTATTTAGGAATATGAAATTACAAATTGAATAGACGATGCCACAATTTAGTTTTTCAACTTATTATGAAAAGTTTTCTGTTTGTTTGTTGTTATACTCATTTTTGTATGTCTCTAGTCCAAATGGTTTTATAAGTTTCTTATCTTTACTCTGACTAGCCATATCAACTCTTTTGTCTGTATGAGAAATAAAAATGAAGCACTAAACTTTAATTGACCAACTATTAGTTCATGATAAACTCATCCAAATATATTTTATTATTGTAACTACACCTTTGATCTCTTAGCCCGTTTAAAATTAAAAATTCTCCATTGAAATTAATTTTTTTTAATCAATTTTCATTCTCTGTAATGGAAAGAAGACTTTTTATTATTTATAATAAGAAGTCTGAAAATAAAATTTACTATAAGAGAAAATTCGCCGATTATTACTGAGTTTATCAAATTGAAGAGGATCATTGTCAAAACTATGAGTCCACTAAGCATTCAGCGGCCCGATTTGTGAGATGTCGACTTAAGCTTGACTTGACTTGGTCTTGATAGGAGCTTGGTATGAGCTCGAGGCGATTTGAGCGACTTGAGTTTGATTTGTCTTGATTTGGGTTGTATAGGAGCTCTAAGACGAGCTAGATATACGTCATAGTCTTGATGGACTTGAGGCTGAGTGCGAACATGGATATAGTGCGAGGTTGGGGGAGCATAGCGGCATATTACCGTGTTGGTTGTACATGGTTTTAATCTTGGGTCTTAGACTTGATCTTGATTTATTTAGACTTGATGGACTTCTTATAGCGTCTGCCAGTATAAGGGCTTGTTTTAGCTGCCGATTAGGATTTTAAATTCCTTGATCAAGTATATCTTGGATAAAACTATTATTCTCTGGTGGGACTTAGTGATTTGGCTCGCTAAGATTTGATTTAAGGCTTTGAAGTAGCGTTATACATCTTGTACTCTGAGCGGACTTAGCGACTTGTTGCTATGGTAGATGATGAGGGTGTACTTGATTTAAGCTTTGAGAGCGGCGTCGCCTCAGGCTTTATACTACAGCACGACGCCGGGCACATTCTTTGTGGTGATGATCGATATGAAGGTGCGGTGTTCGACCTTGTTGATGATCTTGTCGTTTGGGGCATGAGGCCTTAGCAGCGTGTTTTGCACGGAATCGACTACATAAGGCTGAGCGTTGATTGTATTCCTATATCACGGAATTTGATAAATGAACACGAAGTTGCATCGTGTGTTCGTTTCAGATTTTTGAATAATCGAGGGCTATTTAGCTTGATAGCAGCGAATATTGACGTTCTTGAGAAATCTGCGTCAAATTCTCATAGATTTTGCTTCAGACTTGAAGAATTATTGCGTTTATGCAATAATTCTTGATTTCCTATTTTGGCTATCTGGAGGTGTTTCGGCCGTCAAATTGGTGTTTCTTGGTGGTTTTAAAAAGATTAAGCTTAGATTGTCCCAGAGATGGATTCTACATGTGTTTTCTAATCTGTTTTTTATGTATTTTACGATGTGAATTCTTTTTTTTTATGAATTTCGAAAATATACGAGAGAGGTATTTATAGGCTAAGAAGACTTTGAATCTTGCTTTTGATTAGTTGGTTTAATTTAGGTGGATGCATGATCTTAGCTGACGTTTTGAGACAGATCAAGCCGTCAGGATATTTAGAATTGCTGCCTCAGTATGTGGCCAATGGGGGCGCCTCTTTTTATGTAAAAGAGGTTTCGTTATTTTTCTAGGTCAAATACATTTTCATGTTGATCCCGAACTTCTTGGAATCTTTATTTTGAATCTCCTTCTTTCTGGAATCTCCATTTTGAGCCCTGCGACTTCTAGAACTTCAATTTTAGGCCATATGGCCGATTTTAATTGAATAAAATTGAGAATTTTTTAGCGCCGAGCAAAATTTAATGAGCAATGATGAGTTATTTTCTGGAAGCCCTTGTTGAGCAGTTTTTACATTAAATTTAGGGTTGATAGAGAACATAACTGCATTGACATTTCTTTAATAACTTGATTTAATTAATTTGATTAAGTCGTTGTAATCATTTTAATTATTTTTTAATAAATTTTCACTCTCTACATTCTCTCTTATGTTTTTAGTTGTTGATGTGTTGACATAAGTATCAATTATTATTATTATTGAGTTAACTTTGGTGTCATCATGAAGGATGGCACGAAAATATTCAAAGACAAAAGCATGCTATAGCTGTTTATCGAATCACGCCCCCATCAGTGGAAGAGAAAATGACTAGGTAGAAGAGAAGATCAAAAGACACATTTATCATAACAATAAAGGTGATGCAAAATAGATTTAGTAATTTTTTTTACACTCATATTTGTATATCAAATTCTTGAAATTGTTGTTCATGACATGTATGCATAAAATATAGAATGAGTAATTTTCATTAGCAATTAAAAAAATGAAATTGAACAAATATATATTATCACCAAAATAAATGTTGTTATGTGGAGTTAATTACACAAATAGTCACCCAATGAAGTATGGCCGTGTTCTGAGTTTCGTCGATAAATGGCATCGTTGCAGCAATGATCCTAGATATTGTATATGGGGTTGCCCCATTTCCAGTCCCTAAAGTTAAAAACCGTTAAAATTAGCGGTTTTAGTGTTTGGAGATTGAAAATATAATTTTGAAGAGTTTTTGTTTGTTGTAAGTTATGTAGAAATGGTCATTGTTAGTGTACAAATGGTTTTTATTTAGTCCATAATACTTTAATATTAATTACTTTAATTTGTAATATTTGAAAAAATATATCTACAGGTAGATTTTTAAGGTATATATTAAAATTAAATATTTTTTAAGATAATTAATATAATATTATTTTGAAACTCTTTAATATATTAACTTTGAGTAAAATTAATATATTTTTATTATAATTATTATCATAATATTTATTATGAAGTATTGATAAAAGAATGTTTATAATAAATGTTATCATAAAACGATAAATTTGTTGTCTATTATCTTCAAATTTGAAAGCATTCAATAAATATAATATCGAATTATTATATATTTGTTTTATATATTATATAATCACTAAATTTATATATGTTACATTAAATATATTAGTATTATATAATGTACTTTTTTAATTTATTTATATAATTAATATATATATATATATATATGATTGATATATTTAATGTATAGTAAAAATATTTTATTTAATATTTCACTAATAAATATAGTCAGGACCTCGTGATAATATCGAGGATTATGTTAATTCTTAGATGCAAATGCGTAATCGTTATAATATAATGATCAATTATATTATTATACTAATGGTGAGCCCTAGAAGGTTCTGCTTGTCTGATGATGTTGAATTACATATTTCATGTATGAAATTAAACTATATTTGGTAAATTGAGAAATTGATTGTAATAAATAAAATTCCAATCGGAGTAATTACAACTACTTGGCGTGTAAAATGTGCTTGGATGAACTCGAATTAATTAACTTGCTAGTTTAATTAATTAAATAGTTAGTTGAGCTTGTTAATAACTTGTTAGTACTATTTTACATAACGAGTTAGTTTAATTAAACGAGCTCGTTTGTGATTTATTCCGCTGCACTGTAAGTATTCTGATAATTATATATTGATATATATAATTTAGATATGATGATTATAACAATTAAATTGATCATGGTATGCTATTTGCTTAAAGTTTTATTCGAAATATGCATAAATTTTTCATATTGTTACTCAAAGTTATTATCTTAAAATATTTAATTTTAATATATACCTTAAAATCTTAATGTAGAAATATTTTTCAAATATTACAAAATAATTAATACTAAGTTGTTAGCTGGGGACCAAATGAGAGGAATCATTTATGCCAATACTGAGGACAATTCTATGACGTTGTAACTGCAGCGCTTCGCTTCTTCCAAAATTATATTTTGATCCAAAATGTCTAGCGATCGCTTAAAAGCGTTAAATTATATTTTGATTAATTTATTGACTAAATGTGTATCCGTATACAATATCTAGGGTTGTTTTATGCGTTGCCCCATTAATGAAATGCAAACGATCGCTGACTTGGAATCATTCTTTACAATTGCTCTTATTATGTGCAACACTTACAAAAATATGAACATTAGAAACATCATATGACATCAATTAATTGTTTTAGGTTTCAAGTAATGTGGATGCACATATTTTTTAGCTAGTGAAGTACAGTATAAAACAGATCTTTTGAAAATATTTTCATTAGATTTCATTTAACGTACATAAGATTTATTGTGATTTTAATACTCTCGTATATTTTAGGAATGAGATATTAATGGGAGGTAAGAGAACAAAATAAAACAATGAAAGTTATGTGAAACAACAATATTCGAAGAAAGAAAGTACCATGGACGAGAAAACAAGTTTTGCCTTTCGAAAATTGATATACTAGACACATGAGTTTTATTTCATTTATCATTAGTATATTAATTGAAGAAATATATACTTGAGAAATATTGTAAGATGCATATGAATTATACAAGCACTACCCCACTCATATAGAGATTGATGTGCACTTTCTCAAGTATTAACTGTATTATCAACCTCTACAATCATGGAGGTGATAATATTTGAATTGTCACAACCATCCTAGTTCCATTAATAATGATTTTTATTTTCTAACCACAAAATTGATTTATAATGTACTTTTTGTAAATATCTCAATTCTCATATTTTTTTTGTCTTTGTCATATTTCATATTAAATGTGTATTCAATTTTTTTTATTGTAATAGATTGAATAATTCAACCAGGGATTTAAGCATGAGGTATTCAAAAACGAAAAAGAAATGTTTGGGGGAAGATTTTGAATCATATATCTTTAATATTAAATGATATAAATTTAACCATCAAAGCTATTATATCCTTTATTTGTAATAAATACCTTAAAATACCCCTGTCTAATCTACCCCTGGATTCAACAATAAATTCAAAATATTATAATACTATAAATATATGATAATATTTACCATTTTTTTTATTTGCAGCATGACCATTACTTATACTAGTATATAATATAAGTTCAAAATACAACTTTTAGAGTATGTAACTATGTATTATCAACTATGAGGGGGGAAATGTTAAATTATATAATAATGAGCAAACCATAAATTCTGTATAAGAGGATCATATGTTCTTAGTATGTACTCTTTCCATTTTTTACTTCTCTGCCCTTGTTCATTTTTAGTTATCATTCTGATGATGATGCATGCTAGTGGTATATACATATATCCATACTGAAAACTGAATTATACACACAATTAATCGAATGGTCTAGTAAAAAATGTTCTTATTAGTGATTAGGAGGTGCTGTATTCGAAACTTACCTCATCGTTTATATATATATATATATATTTTCAATAAAAAATAGAGGTAAACATATATATATATATATATATATATATATATATTTTCAATAAAAAATAAGGAAATGACTATTACTTACAACTCAATATACACATCGGGTTTTATACATGAAGGTTGGTATTATACAAAAACGAAAACATTAATTAAAATAAATTGAAGTTACCATCAAAGGCATAACTTATCTTTCACGCATTAAAATGTACACGCATCCGTCAGAATATAATAATGATTGTACATTTTGCACTGTCAGAGGTGCTAAAAAAACGACCGTGCATTTAGGACCGGTTCCAATACGTGGATCCGTGAAAATATATGCGTCCCCATCAAAATGGACAATATTTGTTAGATTTTGTAACCTAAAATGGTACGAGAAAACCAATGTCATGCAGTGGGACGATGCTAGGCTCATTGCCGTTTGACTTTAATTGAAAAATTAATTGACTTATGATACAACAAATTTACAAAGAACATAGGAGTATTTTTTTAATTCATATCAGTACTCAGTTTATTTATCAACATTATTACTGGTTAAAGAATATCGCTCGGTTAACTCTTCATTAGTATTCAAGTACTTTTTAAGATAATAAACTTTAATTTGAAATAAATTTATTCAAAATCAAATTGGTGAATCTTTTTGCAATGTGGGTAGTGTATATGTATATATATCTTCAAGATCATGTATGTTTAGAGTGGAGAAGAGGTGAAAGATTTGAACTTTATCTACACTTTGATGAATGGTACACCTCTTTACAATGTATTGCTTAATTTGAATTTTGGACTTAATGCAGTTTTCCTCTTTTTGGGTGTCATTTTATGTAATATTTGGAGTTTTTAAAATGTGGGTTGTAACTGATTTGATGTGTTTTGGTGTATTGAACTACTTTTTATGATTCTAGTGATACTGAGGCTACTATCTTGATCAAAATAGTATCTATAAAAAATGGTTTCTTTTTGGAAGATAGGACTGAGTGATATTGCCTTAGTGACACTGGTGGATTTATGAATTTGTAAGTTGTAAATGTGTAAATGTTTGGTTTTAATCTGAATTTTTAATGAGAACATAAGTGTGTATATCAAAATGGATTATTCACAGCGGCCTCTTCTTCTTTATCACATGGTGAAGTAGTAAATAGTGTTTGCGTTTAATTTCTTAGAAGTCGGTCGGAATAGTCTTATAAATCACGGGGATTAAAAATTGCATCTTATTAATTATACGGGAGCCTCTTGAGGCATTGGGTATGTTATATCTTCATAATCCCCTTTAGGAAGAGATTTACTCGTATAGATCTTTAATCTGTAATTGATTCAGATATCTAACTTTAATGTATCACACACGGCCACAAGCGAGTAGCAATTGGCGTGGACTCTTGTGCTATATTCACAAATTGTAGTTAGGCGCATGTAGTTTGTTGCTTTTCAAGAATAATAAGTTCGAATGTAGCAGGATTTGCCATAATGATCTCATTGAACTGGTTATAGCTACTTCTGTTCGAAGTGTAATATGTCATTGTTATCTCGCTCGGTAGCATTATTTTAGTAGACGGATAAATCAGTATGTGATTGCAACTTATAACTTATGTGCCGTTGCAGTTCCCACTTCCTAGGTTACATAATTATTATTTAATTTCTCTCAGCAGGTTGGCTAGATATTAACTACTTATGGTCATGGATTTGCAGAGTAGAAACCAGTGTAGCGATATATGTTTCCAAAATTCTATATGTGAAATTGTAAATTTCCTTTCATTTTATAATCAGTTAGTTCCATCTCTAGGGTAACTCTCTTTTATTTTAGTTTATCTTCTCTGGCAAAGACCGCAGTTTGATTCTCTTTCTTTTGGTGGGAATCGCAGCTACCAATGTTCAGGATTTGAGTTCACAGATGGCAATGGGATGGAATCATGGAAATAGTGCATAATATCACAGTATTACCACGGTAACATTTGACTTTCTCCGAGCAGCCTGGATGCACACACTGTTATAGGACTCATTTCGCTCATAAATTACCTCATGTATGTTCAGAATTTATAGTCTGGGCCGCTCCCCTGAAGGTAATGCTCCACTTCCAGAGGCGAGGCATATTGAATTTGATGTCCCGTCTATAAATATCTGGTTTTTTTGGGTGCTTTTAATTGGGAATATTGAATTTGTTTCCTTTCTGTTATCATAAACCAACTTGATCAGGAATGGTCTCGACTCTCGAGCTACTTGGGTGAGAAATAAAATGCCACATGAGTTTCATAAGTGAAGTATCTTTTCAGTTCTGGTCTGGTGTTCTTTTCTTAAGACCCTTCGTGGACTCTCATTTGCTAGTTCATTTAGCAGCCCAAGTGTAATACTTTGAAATTCATCTCCTAATTGAGCCACATTATTGTGGCTTGTTGTCTCATTATGTACTTTCTATTTTTTATCTCGCGAAGAATTTGTCCGCAATGTTACATGTTACACCTGTCATATGATCTTTCTGCATATGCTGATCTAGTCACACGTTGGATTACCTTACTCACGTAACCACATTTGTAGTCATAGCCAGAAGGCAGTCTCATTCTCCGAGTGGTTTATGCTTATATGCATCATCTTATAAGCTACACTTGAAAATGAATTATAATCACACTTAGCAACCATTTGGAGCATAGTAGTGTGTACATGATAAATTGATAATTTCATATTCATGCTGTCATGCATTTGCAGAATTGTATAACTCGTTTCTTGTCTTATAATACAATGCTCCAAGACTATAGAATAGCAACTCAACTGTGCTTCTTGTCTTTTACAGTTAATTCCAAATGTTTGCATGGATAGAAAATCCTCCGGGCCTCTTTGTTCCCCTTCCACGAACCAGAAGATATTTCGAGTGGCACTGGAGGCTACATTCTGCATCCGTGATTTGTTGCAAAGCACACTATTAAAAAGAGAAAATATCCTTTATATAGTAAGAAGAGGCTCGGCGAGTTCACTCACCACTCGTTTCCCCTATGGTTCGTTTTCTTCCTGCTCAGTTTGTTGTCTTTGTTCGTGATCATATTGGGCAAAAGGAAGTTATCCGCGATAGGGAGCACTTTGCGGGTGTCACATCCCCTGATCCGGGTCACCCATGCTATTTGTTCGAAGCGATAAGATGTTGACTAAGCCTGATTTTTTGCTAAGATAAGTGAGATGTTGCAACACAAGGTTGGAAAAACATACTTATGGCACCCACATTAACAAACCCCTCCACTTCGAAGTATCTCATAATGACAAAGAGGCCTCCACTATCTATACTTTTCAAGAGTCAACTACCCTACCATGTAGAGAGGGGCCTGTTGAGAACAATCATAGCTTTTTGCAATCCTACTTCCAACATCTAAGACAGCCTATAGTGGCCCTTTTGAAATGGTAAAGCTACAGGACAGGGGCAATGAATTGCCAGAAACATATATTTCCAAAGACTTTCAATAGGAATCTATTGAGATATATCCCGAGGATACAAAATCCGGGATTTATTATGATAGATTAGTATTATGCTTAGGTTTACCATTGGGAATACAGCGCTATATTGCTGCAGATTTAAGAGTGTAAAGTGCATAGTTTGTCAATTTGTTATTTGTTTCAGATTTTTGTTTGCTTACACTCAAAAGATGTTGCACCCCCAATGTAGATAATTTGAATGGAAGTTGAAAGATCCAACCTCCCCCCACCCCCAAAAGAACAAAAGGTTGAAAGTTTCTAAAGTAAAAGAAGCTTCAGAACACACTTTGATAACTAATGTTGATGAAATTAATGAACGAACTCCTAGAAAATCAACATACAATGTCATACTATTCATGCAGCCTGAGATTTATCAAATCTTGGTAGATTTACATTGACTGAATCAGAAAAATGGGAACTTCTCCTATCTTTGGACCACATCCAGATTTTGGATAGTGAGAAGCTTTCACCTTTACCTCCAACACTAATCTTCTTATCATTACTATCTCCATCATTTGGAGCATTTCCACAATTCTCTGTTCTACCATTTACAATACTTTCATCATTATTGCCAGCAGCATTATTACTAATTCTTGTTGCTGTGGGACTCCATTCCACTAGCAAATCTGAGTTGGCAACCACATACTGGAAAGATCCCATGGAAAAACATCTTCTTGCATCAATCTTACTATTACTAGTTTCTCCAACTTCTTTCACCTCTTTTTCTTTACTATTGTTACCATTAGTTTTTATGTATTTTCCTAGCCTAACTGAAAGAACCCTTTTTCCACAAACAATACTGCTATTATCATCTTCGAGAGCCTTCGAATCGCCTTGAATCGATATACATAAACTGCCTGAAATACCATCTTCAAATCTTGGATAATCAAAATCATAAATTGGATTTTCCATTGATGTGAAAAGCACCCCTCTACATAATGGACATGTTGAATTTGATAGTAACCATGTGTCTATGCAGTCCATGTGAAATGCATGGCTGCATAATGGCAGGAGCCTTAACTTGTCTTGTTCTGAGAATTCACACAAACAAACTGCACAATCAAAGGGCTCTTTTTCACCCATCAAATCTTTGTATATAAAAACAGGAAGTGCATCAATGAAGGCCTGATCTAGGCCTGAGTCATGCAAGTGAAAAAGCTGTTGTAACTGCCTTTGAAAAGCACCAGAAATAGACATGTCAAGATTCCTAGTAGATTGAGACAATGATGGAGATCTTGACTTTTTGAGGACCTTATAAAGGAAGTAAATTATGCCTGAGATGAACACTATCACAGAGAGTAAAACCACAGTGATAAGCAGACCTGGACTAATCTTGTTTCCAGTTGAAGATGAATCTTTCTGAACAAATGGAGATGGAATTGAACTGGAAAGTGGAGAAGGAGAAGAGGAATGAGTTGTATGAACCAAAGGCATCTTAGGTTTCCAGTAGAAGAACAAACTCTCAACCAGCTAAAATCTTTAAAGTCACCAACCAAACCAACACTGGGTCGATTATATGAATATGGCGTCTCTAATCAGCTTTACGTTCTATCATCCGATCAGCTAAAATCTTTAGCATGAATATACTATACCAACGAGCAATTTTCAAGAAACCATTCACATTTGTTTAGATTTTTTTGCTTTTGAGATCAAACACAGCTCACAAGTTGCATTTAACAAGAAATGGGCCCACAATTTCTAGCAAACACTAATGTAGTAAGTAATAATGTTTAAGAAGATGCCAAATCTTGAGCTAGACTTGTAGTGTAATCAACTTCTATGGTTTTGTTAAAACCACTTGCTATCTCCCTTTAACTTGGTAATATAGACAAACTACAAAGGCACTAGTCTGCAGCAACAGATAAGATTTAGAGCTCAAAAAGAGAAAGTGGCTTCAAACATTTCACGATTCTGACCTACCTACTATTACCAAATAAAAAATGAGATATCTGCACTGAGAAATATGCAAATTTGGAAAGTGAACTAGCTTATTATTGCAACAAAATTGGACTTATATTGTATGGAAGCTAAGATGATGCATCACATAGTATATATATAGGCAGGCAGAGTACAGGTTGTTGCTCAGAGGGTGGGGTATTCATAGTTTGGATGCAGGTTGGGAGTAGTTTCTAAAAGAAAAGGTCAATGGGAGAAGGCGGGGCAGATCTAAGATATTAGTAGTGGATGTCTAAATTATGCCTTTATAAAATTTTGAATCTTGTGACATCCGTAAAGTGCAATGATAAAGTAACATAAGTAAATCAATATTATTGTTAATTTCAATGCAAAAACAAAGATTTTTCATTTCTTGGAAATTTTTGGGTGTTCGAACGAACGGTTCAACAAAGATTGATCGAAGTTATAGAAAGTGAATGCAAAAGCAAAGGAATATTTAGTCATTTTAGGTAGAACTAATGAAGAGATCTTGATTAGTAGTACATTGAGTCTAGATTGGACCTTGAAGTTTGTAGCTAGTTATCTAAAGTAGCTTGTTTTAAGTAATAAAATAAGGTCTTTTGAAAAGATTAAGGATCCAATTAGAATTTTTCCGTCTTAAAATATGTTCAAATTTTGAAAAAAGCCTAAGACCCTGGTTTGGTTCTGCTGAAATTCACTTCCTCGGAATGTTCTGCTCAGTAAAATGCTGGTGGCGAGTCCTCTCGACTCTCCACGCGCAGCCTCTTATCTTTTTTTGGGTATTGAACCCCTCGTTAGCTCCACTTTTGATAATCACACTCAATAACTAGTTGCATATTATGTGCATTGTACGTGAAAATTATTGGAAAAAAAAATTAGGGTTTTATATAATTTTTGTGTAAAAACTGTAACCAAAATACAAAAATAAATTATAATAGGGATAAACTTGGTTAATTAGTTCAATTATAACTTCTTTATTGATATTCTTAAAGTAATGAAGTAATGAAGTAAAGTTTCAACTCAATATATTGAAATTCTTTCAATAGTAAAATATAACTTTAAATTTCAAAGAAATATAATTTAAAATTTCATCTTCTTTTTAATTTGCCTAAAAAAATTTAAAGGCTCTCTTGTTTGTCGTTTTTCTTATCATTTTTTGTTCACTTTGATTTCTGAATTCTATTTTTATTATTTACAATATTTAAATATATCTCCATACATTATTTCAAAAAGTTTTTTCTCCATATAATAAAAATGAAATATTTTCAGCTTCATTTTCTAAGTGCAACACTCAACATATTTTTATAATAAACAAACCCTATCATGTTTGCAAATCATATCAAATTCCTACAATCTATCAGAATAATTCAAGGCCGAGGATCGGAGGATGTCAACCTAAATAGACATAGCTGTAACCTAAAGGGACTTTATTTTTAACATTCTTGACCACAATATGACCAGGTCTAATATATCATCACAACTAAATAAATAATAATTTAATTTAAAAACAATCATTTCATACTTGAAATACGCATATTAGTTGCTTTTGAAAATAACGAGAATCAGCATAAACTATAATTTTTTATAAGATACATCATAACTACATTTCATAACTAATGCTGCTAAATAAATCTGGGCCGGCGCTTAAACGTTATATTTTTATGTCTTTTAATAATTAAATTAATCAAACTAAGTACACTGCATGTAACTCAAATTAAACTTATTAATCTCCCTATATTTCATCCCTTCTAAGAGAAATTGAATATGATAGTAGACCACCTAAGAATTTCTAAACATTGAGTCTATGCAAAATTTTAGGAAAACGATAAATGTTAAATATTTATAAACATAGAATATATGCAAAATCTTAGAAATCTATAATTTTCTTGCTAAAGGACTTACTTAAGATAATTAATGGACCTCGATAATTGTTATGCAAAAGTAGAAAGTAAGCCGATTTTGAAAACTAATCAACATTATTTATAATATTATTTGAATGAAATAACATGCCCCGATCTTTATTTACTCTTGCACCTAGCTTCCCACAAATACCTTTAAACTATTACTAGAAGAACAATTCTAGTATGAGTTGTAGTCTTGCAAGAAAGAAACCAAGTTTTGATAATCTTCTTAATTGATACGTAGTATATTCTTATGAATTTTGATGTTAAACATAGCCGAATAATGCCGAAACACAGCCCATGCCATATTACAACTGAATGATGACATGTTTGAGCAAAGTACTACAATTTCTTTTAAATTCATATTATGGAGGGGAACAATCCCATGTTATTTGAGCAAAACCTCCCATCATCAGATAATTTCCATAACAAGAGATCACACATTAGGATTAGGATTGTTTGTGTTGAAATTCACATTTTCTGTAGCAACAACTATACTTTGGGGGAAAGAGCTCTTAATAAATCTCTATTCTACTTATCATCATTCCAATTTTTGAAATAGCTCAGAAGCATACTTACATGGAGGTTGGATTATCAAACACACTATTTCGTTTATGCATACTTACATGGACAAAAATTATGTAAATAATATGTTATTGTTTTGTCTAACTTCCAAAAAGTGGAATGGTAAAAGTCATGTGGGTTCTAAGTATTTTAATGAGTTATAATTGTCATGAAATAAAATGCATAAATATTATTATGTATTTTGATTATTCAATGATGAATTAATTTTGTTGTAATTCTGTTTATTTGGGAAGGACAATTTAGTCATAATAAAAAGAGAAAAAATACCATGATTTAACACACATTTAAAAGTACAATATCGTTATAAATGAGTAAAGTAGAAAAATCATGTAAACTATTCTGAAGTCATACAAACATACACTAGCATATACATTTATAATCATTTAAACTATTCAAAATTCATACAAACATACACTAGCATATACATTTATGTGTAGATAGATACTGTAGGTGCATTTTAGAGAAAGGAAATTTTTTCCCTAAAATTTTCAATGAGAAATTTGAAAGACTATTACACCTTTTGACTTTTTTTTTTCTAAATTCTATCACACTTGGAAATTTTTTAACTCTAATACCACACTCCCCTTACAAAAAGTAAAAAATGCCTCCTTCGCCTTTCATCTTCCCTCTTCTTCCTCTTTTTCAATCCTCCATCACCACCACCTACCCTCTCCCACCACCTCACCATCGGCCCCCCTCCCCACCCCCCACCCCCGCCTCCACTCCTCCCTTCCTCCACCCCGCCTCCCATCCTTTCTCCCTTCATCCCCGCATTTTCCGATTCTCCTCCAACCTGAAGTCACGCCCCTCCTCGCAAAATCCTAAATCGCGACCCTTTTATTTCTTCTTGCTCTTTAATCAGCGGGGTAGGATTTTATTTCTAACTGTGTGGGCTTGTGGTTTTACTTATTTGTGGTGGTAATTTGGGACAAAAATTGTCAAGTCAGTGGGGGCTGCTTTGTGAAGATCAAGCAAAGGGCGGTGGGCGATGATTTTTGGTTTGTGGTAATATTTTGCAAGCTTGTTAATGCGGTATTTGGTAGACCAATATACTCACAACACCGAAATACACCAATATCGTGTCTAGCCGGGTGTTTCTTGTCAAAGCTTGAGTTTTGGTAACTGATGGTCATAAAGATGATTTTTGGTCAGTTGCTAGTGATTTTTTGTCATGGGATTGCTGGGGCTACTGTCAAAAGTGTGTTTAAGTGTTTTTGTTAGTAGCGGTAGGCTTGCTCTCAGCGGTAGAGCGGGGTTTCTTTGTAGCTAAGTGCAGCCAAGGAAGGCTGGGGCTGAAGCAGGAAGAAGGGATGTGGGCCGCAGTGGTGGTCGGGGGCAGGGAGCTTGCCGCGATAGACGCATTGGAGAAGAGGAGGGAAGATGAAAGGAGAAGGGGGTATTTTTGACTTTTTGTAGGGGATGTGTAGTATTGGAGCTAAAAAAATTTCAAGTATGCTGGAATTTTAAAAAAGGTCAAAGGTGTGACAATCTTCCAAATTTCTCCTTTTCAATTTATGTCATGTTTGTTTAAAATTTGATTACTTAGAATGCCATTATCAACAATTGACTATTCTTGAAAGTCAGAGTAGATAGATTCTCGAAATTTGTTTCTCTCAAGTTACATGCATTCTTTGATTGCCTTCAACCCTTTACCCGTTTAGTCAAAATTTCTTCATAGCAATTGAGACATGTTGATGTTGATGTATCGACTAAAGACATCATTTTCTGTTATTAATATTCAATAAGTGTAGACACCAAGGTTAAAATATCATAAAATCATAGATATAGTTATAAAAGTTGTAATGCGTGCGGCGCGGTTCCAATACGTGGATGCGTGAAAATATATGCGTCCCCATCAAAATGGACAATATTTGTTAGATTTTGTAACCTAAATGGAAATGAGAAAACCAATGTCACGCAGCTGACGACAAGTAGCTCATTGTCGCTGACTTTAATTAAAGATTATTAATTGACTTATTTATACAACAAATTTACAAAGAACATAAGAGTATTTTTTTAATTCATATCAGCATCACGCTTTATTTATCAAACATTATTACTCGATTAACTCTTCGGTAGTATTCAATTACTTTTTAAGATAATAAACTTAATTTGAATAAATTTATTCAAAATCAAATTGGAGAACCTTTTTACAATGCAGTAGTGTATATGTATATATCTTCAAGATCACGTATATTTAGAGCGTGAGAAGAAAGTGCAGAGATTTGAACTTCTTTATCTACACTTTATTTAATACATCTTTACAATGTATCGCTTAATTTGAATTTTGAGTTAATGCAAGCTCTTTCGTGTCATTTTATATAATATTTGGAGTTTTTAAAATGCGGTTGTAACTCATTTGATGTGTTTCGTGTAATAACTAGCTCTTGGTGTCTGGGCAGAAAAAGTGATTTTGGTCGCTGTAGTGATTTTTTGTTGCTGGACTGCTTAAAAAAAGTAGGCGAGGTTGTTTTGGGGGCGCGTGTAGTTTTGGTCAAGCAAGTAAGCCAAAGTGTTTTTTGTTAAGAAGGGTAGTTTAGTGTTCGGGAGTGGCTTCCCTTTTGTATGGTAGGCAAATAAAGGGAAGCGCAATGCAAGGGAAGCCGGGAGAGCTTTAGTAGGTCATAGTGAATGTCCTGGGTGTGGGGAGTAATGCGATGTAGGATCGAGAATGAGGGAAAGATGAAAGGAGTAGGGGGGTATTTTTTGACTTCGAGGATGCGTAGTATCGAGCTAAAAAAAATTCAAGCATGCTAGAATTTAAAAAAGGCTAAAGCAAAGACAATCTTCCAAATTTCTCCTTTCAATTTATGTCATGTTTATTTAAAATTTGATTACTTAACGCCATTATCAACAATTGATTATTCTTTAAAATTGTAGTAAGGATAGATTCCGAATTTTGTTTTATCTGTTATAATTTATTTCTTTTGATTGCCTTCAAATTTTTACCCGCTTAGTCAAAATTCTTCATAAGAATTTGTGACACGCTGACAGACGACTAAAGACAACATTTTCTCGTTATTAATATTCAAGAAGTGTGCATACCAAGGTTAAACACAAGAAATCATAGATATAGTTATAAAAGTTGTAATGCATGGTGGACGCGCTACCCATACGCCATGTTTTTTTTTTTGTCAAGTTTTTTTAAACTCTATAAATTAATACTATTATTTAATAAACCGTTTAAGATCATATTTTTGACCGGTCCAGACTCGAGGATAAGGTGTTAAATTAATAATTATTGTTTTTTCCATCCTTTTCATTTTCTTAATAAACTATTCATGGAGTATAATATTTTTGGCCGGGTCCCGACTGAAAATAGGTAATAACCTCACAATTATGTCGTATAGCTAGTAATACCGCGGACGCTTGTAGACATGTTGCTTCTACCCGGAAACATTTCAGACGCTCTAAAGTCGGTAAGCTTTGGCGTGACACATTTAAGATATAACGCCTAAAAACGCCATTGTATTTCTTTTTGTCGTGAAATCGTTAATACCACATAAATATTACTATATTGCCAATATTTTTACCCGAAATTTTTGTGGGTTTTATTATTGTGTCTTCGAACATCGCCAGTAATGTCACACACTCAGGATATTTATGCATTTTGATTTATGTTACAAATGCTCCTTTTTCTAGTGCTGGTGCTAAAATTAATATTTCTTGTTTTTTCGTTCCTTTTTTATTTTTATTTTTGAATTTTTTATTTTGCAATTATCAACTACAGTAGAAGCTCGATAAATTAATACTGATTTTAATAAACTCTCTAAGCAATCGCAACGGGATACGTGCTTGCTTTTTTTACAATTATCATCTACAATAGGTTCAACAATTAATAGTCAATTATTTAATAAAATATCTAATAATATTTTTTGTCCGTCCTAACTCGGGAGATAGGGTGCTAAATTAATAATTTGCATTTTTCATTTTTAATTTTTTTAATTATCAACTACAATAAGACATAAATTAATACTCAATTGACCGTCATATGTCGGGAGTTTGGATTTTTTTTTTTTTTTTGCAATTATCAACTACATTAGAATTTCGAGCAAATTATTACCCTAGCAAACCCTCGAGGAAGGATCAAATCAAAACCACCAAAACGGAATACAAAGAGCATACATTCGACTAATGGGCTTATGCCCCCCTTTTTTTGACAATTATCAAGTATAGTAAAAACTCGATAAATTAATTAAATTATTTAATAAACTTTTAAGATAATATTTTTGGACAGTCCCAAAACGGGATAGGTTGTAAATTAATAATTTCTCTAAAATTATAAGATAATACATTTTTAATAATTCAAATTAAGTTTAAGAAACTCCAACTTTAATCGAACCACTTTTATGCCATTGTCAGAATAAGTCAAGGACATTAACTACCTGAAATTGTCAATATTTCATAAACCATATCTGGGGATGAAGCATTAAATCATTTTTGAAGTTCATAAACTCGTATATGTAAGCAAACTATTACAAAACCTAATGTTGGTTGGTCGTGTTTCACTTTCAGATGAACAATATTTTTGGCATGTTAATTTATAATACATCGTTTCGTGCCTGCTTCAATTTTTTCATTCCCACTAGAGCATGAGAATATTGTCCAAATTAAACTCAATACTTAAATTCTCTATGGCCTGTCTTTAAAATAAGCCACGGTCATAGTAATTCTGCATTATTTTCTTGTACCTTATGCCGCCTAAGGTGTACATTTCCGGATTATTCAAGGCATTGGGACTCCACAAGCAGATGATCCATAACCTACGCTTGTTAACAAAACATCTCAAACTGCTGCTCAAATCAATCACAACCCTACATTCTATCGCTTATTACAAACACTATTATTTCTCAGAGCAATTAAATGCAATATGGACATATTTCATACTAATTTTTGCATTAATTTGCCGAAAGTGTTTCGATTTTTGGCTTTTGCTATGTAGGTTCTTTCTCTTTCTTTTTCAATTGTTGTTCATTTTGCAATATTGTTGCTTCTTCAGGTATTCAACTCATATCCTCTCTATTGTTATCCAAATTTTTTATTTTCTTGCTTATTCAGATCGACTGGCTTCAGACTACCGAATTGAATTTTCACGATTAAAAATTTACTAAATCAAGAAAAGAATATAGTGAGAAGTTGCCTTTATTTGGCTACTTTTGATCGATGAACTTATAAATATTATACATTCTTTGGGGCTTCAATTATTCTCATTTTGCAATTATGTACCACTTACTCCTTTCTAATCCATTTAGTAGATCCTTTTATTGGTATTTTGTTGAATTTATCGAAAAGCCGACTTTTAGAGTTCATGGTTTCAATTAAAAGCACCAAATCTTTTTTTTTCATTTGAAGTCAAGATTGTTAAAGCATTAGTGTTAATATGAGGTTATGCCGTCATAGTATAAATATGTATTTCAAATGATTTCTTGTTGATTAGTAATGTATTTTGGATGGTATCTTTATGTTATTAGTCTTAATGAGTATCATGTTGCTTGTTTACTCTTAGTTTGATGATTTTTTTAGCTTGATTTTTATCCTTTACTAATATGAAAATAGTTCTATTTTGGTATATTTGTTTGTGTGTTGGATAAATGATTTCGCCTTTTATTTACCTTATGGTGTTTCGCTTGCCTGTTTTGTTTTCATTCTATGCTAGGAGTTTACAAAAGTCTATCAGATCATGTATCTCCATATATGATTTAGCACCTTAGAATTAACAAAATGATTTCATGGAACGAAGGATATAATTCTGCTAATGGTAGATATATTCCTTACATTATTTGTGATTGAAAAGATCAACAAATTCTAACCTCTTATATTTTAGTGATAGTAATTGATTTAGAATATCTATAAATATTCTTACGCAGTTTTATTTTAGAAAGAGCAACAACATTAAATATATATATATAATATAGATAATAAAATCTCTCCGCAGTAGAATCGAGCAAACAGCCTTCGAAATATTTGCTGCTTTCTCAGAATTTATATAAATAAATATATTATTCCATTTTTTCGGTATATATATATATATTATAAAAAACCTATCTCAAGCTTTCCAACAAGCCAGATCGTGAAATGGTGTCAGAGATTCGAGGGAGAATAAAATTAATATGATTCAACCGCCAGATTCAAATTAACTATGTAACAAATTAAGGGAATCGAGTATACAAACGAAGTTCTACTCTGCTCTCACGATATCTCGACGAGTTGAAATGGATATACCGGTACCGAAAATCCGTGTCAAGCAGCTCTTCCAAATGCCGAAAGAATATCGCTAAGAGATTCTCAAAAAGGACAAGAGGTATTATTTGCCATTAAGGCGCGATTTAATCAACCTTTTGAAATATCGTGAGCAGTGAACATCCAAGGACGTACGGGAAATTTGACAAAGATCATTTCAAGGGGTAAAAGGAAGAAGGTACGCATCTACTTCGAGGCGCACTGAAAATCTAAAGATGAAAAGTTCAGAGAATATTAAATGAATATGTAACTCTGCTTGAAAACGGTATCAAACGAGATGAAAAGAATGGAGAACAAGTCAGACGAGATCGTGGTCACGTGGGAGTAAGCTTCTTCGCTCATTGACAAAAGAGTTTGAATATGTCAGGACATTTAACTGAGGAGTCAAAAGATTTATCTACACTTCGATTGACGAAGCCAAGGGTTCTCTCAAAGACACTAACAACGACGAATCAATATGATGAAACGATAATTTTGAGAAGGCTTTGCAAAGCAAGATGTCTAACAGCGATAATTTAGGCACTAGTAGTTACGCACAAAGAAGAAAGTGGCTTTAGAGGCGGTTCTCAAGGACGAGACACGCAAGATAACTATTTAATGTAGACTGCATTAAACGAAGTTTTCAACATTCACCCAGAGGATTCAGAGGTCGAGGAAGAGGTAGTTTTCAACCACAAGGTGACAAGTCTCATATTCAATGTTATAATTGCAACAAGACTGGTCATTTCAGCTATGAATGTAGATCAAATCCTGTGGTGAAAGAAATCACTTTTACAACATTGGGGATAAAGAGAAAGATGACGGAGATGTCATATTCCTCTACATATAAAGTGAAACGAGGAATGCAACAAAAAATGTTTGGCATTCGATTCAAACGTGCCAACGCTATCCGCGTCAAAGGAATATTTACATGCAGATAAACGCGACGCCAAGTGAGGAAGTTACTGGTGACTCACAAAAACCTTAGTGCTGAAGACAATAACGATATTATTAAAGCAGTTCCGCCGATAAGCAGTTGCATAAATGATGCCTATTATATACTTGCTTTCAAAAGTACATCACGCCCCTGTCAACTCAAGGAGAAAGTGGATACACATACGGACGAGGACAATTCCTCTCAAAATCCAAAATCAAGTTCAGCACTACCGCCATCAAAGTGGAGATGACAAAGAACCGTTTGTTCACACTCAACATGCAAACGATGGTGCAAAAGTGTTTGAAGTCACTCATTAAAAATGACTCGTGGTTATGGCATATGAGATTTGGTCATCTTGGATTTACTGGTTTAAAATTATTATCCAAAACAAAGACGTGTGTACGGCTCACAGAAATAAACGAACCAAACCAACCAAGCAATAAGTACGTGTTAAAAGGAAAACAACATAGACAAAGTTTTCCTCATCGGGAAAATCATGGAGAAAGCAAGCATTTACCTCTAGAAATTATTAAGGCTGCATATACGGTCCGCTCGACATCGTATCATTTAAGGAGCAGTATTACATAACATTTATTGATGATTTTAGTGAAAAGTTGGGTATATATTTTGAAAGAAAAGCGTAATCTTTTGAAAAAATTCAAGGAGTTCAAAGCAATGGTGGAAAAGCAAAAAAGTGAATAAATATTTTTGAAAGACACTGATCGGCGGGAGGAGGAGAATATACTTCAAACTTGTTTACCTTTTGTAATAACACATGGAATCAATCATCAGTTGACAACGTCATATACTCCACAACAGAATGGTGTTGCAGAAAGAAAGAATCGCACTATTCTTGGACACGGGCAAGTATACGATAAAGAAAAGATGCCGAGAACATTTTGGGCTGAAGCCGTCTTATCTGCTGTTTATTTGTTGAATCGATCTCCAACAAAAAGTGTCAAATACAAGACTCCAAATGAAGCATGGAGTGGAACCAAACCATCAGTTGCACATCTCAGAATTTTTGGGTGTATTGCATATGCACATATTCCTGATCAAAAGAGAAAAAAGTTGGATGACAAAGGCGAAAAATGCATCTTCATCGGATATGACAAAAGTTAAGCAAAACAGATGTACTCTATAATCCAAATGGACAAAGAAGTTAATTATCTCTCTCGTGATGTCAATTACTCTAAACAGACATCGAGACGGAAACACGGGTTAAAGAAATATCGCAGGTCTATTTTTTAATGACGGTGATGAATGCGTTGACCCCAAGATGTAAGACGCGGAAATGATGATCCTACCTCCACCAAGTCCTAATCAACAAACTCCCCAATCAACACCCAACGACGACAAAGAATAGCGCAACATCAATGGGTAGCAACAGAATAGTTCAAGGAGAAAGACCAAAAATATGAGAAACCTGATGAAATTTATGACTCAACAAGTCCGAGCAAGAAATTTTGATTATTCATTATTTTGTTTAATGGCGAATGTGATCCAAGAATATCTGGCGTTTTAGTGAAGAAAGTAAACAACAACGTCACGGATGAAGAAATTGACGAATCGCCAGTTAACGATACTGGAACTTACAAATCTTCCGTATGACACAAGGCAATAGCGCCAAATGGGTCTACAAGACAAAGACAAATCAAGAAGGAAAAATAAAGTACAAGGCGCGCCGGTTGCTAAAGCGTTACAAGCGTAAATATGGTATCAATTATGATTAAGTATTTGCCTCCACAGAAGAGTCGATACCATATTGTATTCCTTACAACAATTGCAAAATGTAATCAATGGAAAATTTATCAAATGGACGCGAAGTCAAGATTCCTAAATGGGTATCTCGACGAAGAAGTCTACATTGAACAACCACTGAGATATATTCATCAAGGCCAAGAAGATAAAGTCTATCGACTGTTAAAGTATCAGACGGATTGGGGTTGTGCCTCCCGAGCTCGGGAACACGCGGTCGATGAATACTCTCTTTAAGAATGGTTTTGTAAAGAGTCCTTATGAGCATGCTCTTTACATAAAAACAAATTCAGGGGGAGATATGATGATAATTTGTTTATACGTGGATGACATGATTTTTACCGGAAACAACCCTGGTATGTTCAATGAGTTTAAGAAAATAATGACTGATGAATTTGAAATGACAGATATTGGTCAAATGTCTTACTTTCTTGGAGTCAAGTCGAGCGTAATAAAAAATGATCTTTATATCACACAAACAAAAATATGCAAAGCAAATATTAAGTAAGTTTATAACGAAGGATGAACCGGTAAAGACACCAAATAAGTAGAACGAACTGCAACTACTCAACAAAAAAAGAGCGTCGGTAAATCCGACATCGCTCAAAAAGTCTAGTTGGAAGTTTGAGGTATCTAACTTTCACTGCCCGTATATTACGTAGATGTACTGACTGGGCAGTTGTGCATAATGGGAGAACCTAAAGCTAAAGATCATTTCATCGCAGCAAAAAGAATTCTAAGATATATCAAAGGTACATTGAATGATTTTTTTATTTTACACACTTTAAGAAATTGCTGGATATTCACATCGACTACGCGGAGATATTGATGATGGAAAAAGCACTTCAGGATATGCTTTTCATATTGGTTCAGCGATATTTTCGTGGTCATCAAAGAAACAACAAACCGTTGCACTCCCTCAACACGCCAAGTTAGAGTATATAAACATACCGCATGTACATGTCGTGCAATACGTCAAGTATATTTTATGCGAGTTATATTATTCAAAAGAAGAACCAATTACTATATACGTTGATAACACGCTGCCTATATCACTAAGAAGCAACCAGCTTCACATAGTCGAAGTAAACATATCAACATGAAATACCACTTCATTCGAGAACAAGTAAAAGATAAAGTTGAGGAACTACTACATTGTAGAACAGAGGATCAACTTGCTGATATATTTACAATGCCATTGAAGACGGAGGTGTTCCAAAATTTAAAAGAAAAGATAGGGAACGCAGAACTATCATTTAAGTGGGTAGTAAGAATTAACAAATGATTTTGTACGGAACGGCGGATATAATTTACAATGGTGATATATTCCTTACATTATTTGTGGATTGAAAAGATCAACAAATTCTAACCTCTTATATTTTAGTGATAGTAATTGATTTAGAATATCTATAACATTCTTACGCTAGCTTTATTTGAAAGTAAAAGAACATTAATATATATATAATATAGATAATAAAAATCTCTCCTCACAGAGAGAATCGAAAGCAAAGCAGCCTTCAAATATTGTTGTCTTCTTTGTAACTTATATAAATATATTATTCCATTTTTTCGAGTATATATATATTATAAAAAGTGCCCTGCTTTCCAAATAACCTCTCTCGCTTTTAAATCTTCTTATCGTTGTGTGTCATTCTATATTTGTCTCGTGATCGGGAATAATCTAAGGTTGCTCGATTTAAGGAGCGCAAAGAAAGTTTAGCCATCGACACTCCATTCTTTTTACAACTTTATGTAGCATGTTAATAGATTACTCCCTGATTCTCGCACAATGTCAAGCCAAGTATTATATCTCGCTTGTATTTACGGTTCTCTTATATCTATCTTTACATGCTTGTTCCCTGCCTATAACAAAATGGATAGTGTTGACATATTATGAGGAATTTCATTTTGTTGGGGAATCCCTAAGCTTTTGAATATATTGCATTTTCACCTTTTATTTGTCATAATATCAGACATGGTAAAATGGTACACCAAATGTGACCGCGGAAATTCTTCCGCTTCCTTTTAAATTTCCAACAAATGAACATGTCGTAGAATATAATACTCTGCTATTTGAGTTTGACTTCATTTAATGATAGAACACATCAAATGCAATGTCAATGGCTAATTATATAAACATAGTTTCTTATTATACATGTTATATTTGAAATTTAGAATTTGTGCCTCATTGAATAAACTGAATTCTTATCTGTTATACTCATGTATGGCAAGGTCTTTTTCCGCCGCTCACATCAAGCTGGCCGCTCGATTTGTTTTGAATCCTACACCGTAATCACCACACTGTGGGTGTATCGACACTATCCCACTACTCGATCCTCGCCTCAGATGCCCATCTCCCAAACAAATTATATAACACTAATTCGTATATGACAAATGTAAAAAAAATAATGAGAAAATTAAATCGACATTAAAGATTTTACCCCCGTTCCTCACGCGAAAAGCGTACATCCAAATTTTTATCACATGAAGATTGTTACAGACTCAAGAACTCTATTCTACGACTGTTAATTGGATGTTTTCACACGAAACTCCGTGCACAAGTCTCATATATGCTTCTCGAATCTCTATGACTTTTCATTACCTCACCAAGAATGATGATAAACTCTCATAATTCTAAGAATAAGATTAAACTATCCATATTCCCAACCTATAAGTCGGATTTCTAACCACACTGGGATAAGGAAGTCACACACTCATAGAGACTCATAACACTCATATATATAGGCTACAAAGACCCTAGGTCTAAAACCTAAATCGAATAGGAAACACGGGCCAAAAAAGCCCAAACCTCTAAAAACTGCCTTAGAAACCCGCTGCCCTGACTTACGCTGTCCGAATCGTCCCAAACTTCTCTGCTTGTGCTACAATTTGGCTTCACTTCAATGTATTTCGTCTCGATTTGATTTTGGCGAAGTCACATCTCTTTTATCCTAAGTAAGTTGTTGATTTTTTTGAGATGATGTCTTTGTGAAATTGGATGTTATGATTAGTTCATTTTGGCCACTCAAGAATATATTTTTTAGTTCCTTTGATCTCGCATTAATCGCTGCTCTGGCATCTAGCTTGTTCCTTTTTCCTCAGACCGCATCTTCTTTGTCGCTGCGACTGGAACCGTGTAATACTTTGTTTTTCTTTTTTGGTTTGTCCTATTTTCCATGTAGTTCATTTTTTGTATCCTTTTTTATTTTATTTTCCCCTTTTCCTGTGGTTTCCGACTCTTTTGGGTATCTTGGCCTATTTTTGTATGGTAGTTGGTTGTCTGCATGCCACTCGGATTGTCTGTTCCCACCTTGATGTTCTCCTTGCTTGAATATTCGAATACGATGCTAATGAGTGAAATGCCCGGCGACACTCGTATTATGCTGGTGTGTATGATGGTCCTCCCTGTATTGTACTAGCAATGATCATTTTCTGTTTTTCATAATATGTCTTTTATGTCATTGTGATGCCTTGTGCTGACTCGCTTGTTCTTTCCTATGTGGATATGTTGAACCTATGGTGCTCCCGTCTAATTCCATCCTCAACGATACATATATCAATGTCAACTTGAGAATGTCACTATCTTAACTGGTATGTTAGTATATCATTACTCTTATTTGTAGTTACATATATAAATATATTTAATCATTTTCCAAGCAAATGTCTTGCTTGATATGCATCAGTGGTCTTTTGGTATAAGGAGTCCCATTAAGAGGGCATTGTTTGGTGATGATGCTACACGCAGCTCAGAGACCACACTATCCCAAGATAATGTGCCATAATCTAACAGGGAGATAGGCTGCTCTATTATACACATCATACTCTTATATGTATATGTTCTAACTTTAATATGACTTTGCAACTATCATACTCTCTTTTGAAAAAAACACATCAGTATTTGTTGTGCACTTTTGTTGGCTCATCTGTTATTATGCTATGAGTTTTCTATCGAAATTATAATCATATTATTATGCAATGTAAATATGAGGGTGAATGACGTTGAGGTCCCTGAGTTATATACTAAATGTCAAATGAGTCCCTGAATTTTTCATAATTACCATATTAGGTCCTTGAATTTTATATTAAATGTCAGTTATGTCCTTTAACATAAAGATGAATTGATGCATTGACTATTCTACCCTCCACTTCCCCACCCTACCACCCTCATCATCTTCATTGTCATGTCAAATACCGAATACAGTTAGCAGCACTATCGTTTATTAAGAACCACCGCACACAACCACCACTATTGTCTATAATCATTTTGCTTCACTACAAAAGCACCCAATTATGCAGCCGCACATGAGTATCATCACCCTTACCCACCTCGTATGCATTGCCCACATCACACTCTCCCTTTATTTATTCAACAAGCATCAGATTTGGTTCCGATGATGTGAAATGCACAAACCATTTTCTTGGAGGAGGATTATCTATTACAAATCCCAAGTTGAAGTTTTCACTAGAAGATTATCGTATGTATCTTTCATTTGATTTGTTATGTTGATTTTAATGCCATGGAAATTATTGTGAATGATTTTTTATATTTATTAAAGAAAGTCTCAAAATTATATAAGGGTATAAGGGTAAATTACTAAGTGAATATTTGTCAAAGGACCTAATGTGGTATTATTAAAAACTCGGGGACCTATTTGACATTTATGTTAAAATCGTGGACCCGAATGCTGCTTAATTCTCGAATATAATCCGTTCTTATTAGATTCGGTGTTGAGTATAATTCATATGACTTACTAGTTACTATTAACTGCCTCTATAAAGATAAAACATGTAACGAATCTCAGATTTTCCTCGAAAGCAAGGCAATATTTTTGTGTCTCTCTTCACAAATTATAGGGTTTTAAGTTGAAATAATAAAATAGTAATAATTTCATGGAAAGGCAAGTTTATATATACATACAAATAAAATGGAAACAAAATATTTAGAAAACAAAAATTACACTAATGTGAAAGGACCGACATATTGCCTTGTTTTATGGAATTTTCTACTACAATGTGTTGTATGATTCTCTTTGGTTATAATCATTTGGCCAAAAATTGAATTGTAGTTTTGTTGGTAATCTGGTGTTAAAAAGAGGCAGAACAGACTATCGTAACCATTCGTAACTATTTAAGATTTATTGTTCTCTCTCGAAAAATCAGAAGCTATACTTTACTACTTCGAGATTCGACCGATACTGTGTTACATGTCCTATCCGAATAACACTACTCCCTCCGGATAAAATTATTTGTCGGTCTAGCTTGAAAAATTTGAATATTTTTACTTGTCATTTTAGGATAAAAAAGTTTCATTCTATATTTTCAATGCAGTCTTTTACTACTTTCTCTTCTTCTTAATTTGTATGATAATTCTGTAACGACAAAGAAAAAATCGGGTGGAGTATTAAATCGATACTAGCCATTGATGTTACGATAGTTACGGAAGTCTTTGATCGATGCAAGATAGTTTTACTTCTTTAAGTATACGAGGCTATAAACTGGATCTTAACATTCGCTTATCTCCTAAACTATACTGTAATTTTCATGCGATTCATGAATTTATTCATCTCTGTCTGCACACCCTGCACTCCACTTTCCACTAAAATACATAATAAAATGACTATGTTACCCCTAAAATACACAATGAAATGATTATTTTATCCCTACATTATACCACAAGAGACAAAACATTAAATGACTATATTACCCCTATATTAAAATGACTATTTTATCCCTAACACTACACTAATATAGTGGATTCAAAGAGCAATGACCACATTTTAAATATTTTACATAATTAAAAATAAACTCTACACTTTTCTTTCTTAACATATTCTATCCCTTTCTTTCTTCAACACACCAACTCTACTCCCTACTCCCCCACCACTATACGCACCCTCTACCTCCACCAACCGGCTCTCCACCATCACCCCACTCTACCCCCCACCTTCTACCCCTTTCTCCTACTCCTACTTCCCCCATTGCCCTTACCCCATCGCTTACCCTTTTTAATTTCTCTCATTGCCCCTTACCCTACTGCCACCCTACTCCCCCAATGCCCCCTACCCCATCGTCCCCACCACCCACAACCCCACTCACCACCGCCTCCCCATACCCCTAACCTCACCACTACACGTGATCACTAATCAATTCACTAAACTTGACTTCACTAATTTTTTACACAAATCAACTCAAAATATATCACTACTGCATTAATATAAGATTGAAATTCAGGAAGCATTTTTTTAACTCAGTGAAACATTCTTTCAATCGGCCAAGAAAAAATACTACACGATCTACGCTGGGTGGTCGGCCGGGCTCCTTCCCGCCTATAAACTCGAAAAACTTGATTAATCACAGCTGCTGGTTTCTTTTTGCTTTTTCTTGTTCGATTTCCAAACAAGATCAATAAAGGTTTAATATTTTCTCGTTTTTCACTTTTAAGCCCGGGGCGGCTTATGGGGGCAGCTGTCTAACTGATGAGTTTTGTGAATCAAAAGCAAGCAAAAAGTGGTTGCAAGCCACATTGATTTGGTGCTAGAGTATACTATTGAGATGCTGCAGTGTAGAGGCTGAAAAGCTGCTAAAGCCGAAAGTGATCGTCTTATTTTAATTGTATAAAATATTTTAAAATGTGCCTATATTCTTACAGAATACAGTTTAAAAATAGTCATTTTAACTATTTAAATGTGGAAAATTAGGAATCTGGGTGTCCTCGCACAAGAATGATACTGGGGCTATCTGCATAAAAGGCGAAAATACAAGTACCACCTGCATATTTACGCACAAAGCCTCGTGACCACATGTAAAATTACTATACTTGCGCCCTCAGTTTGACTAATAAGCACAATATCTTCATTATACATACTTTGAGCATGTTTGTGGAGAAAGTAATGGCATGGAGACATGGAGTGAAGGAATGGATAAAATTGGCCGACCGATCTTTACTATCATTGAACTACGAACATATATTGGCTCATTTAGTTTCTAAGAACCAATTGACTTACGTGATCTTATCGTGGCCGTCTCAACCAAAGATGGGCTTTTAGGCCTGTCTTTAAACGGGCTTAGCCTACTAGTGACTAATAACGTAACAATCCCAAACCAAAACGTTCCTTTTATTTCTTTTTCTAGTGTCGAACATATTGAACGATTCCAAGTTAGATCTTTCTTTAATATACAAATTATGCCATGAGTTACCATACAAAGACTAAATACAATAAGTATGACAATAAGTATGTCATTGTCTTATGGACATAAATTTCAACCGATAAATAATCGGGGTTGTTAAGACGTGATTACCGCCTTTTATGCACCAACATTTGACTTTTATAAGAGTTTAATTTCAAGGCTGGGGTTTGCTAAAAGAAAACTTTAGCTCTCTATCAATCGAGGACATCACGGATTAACACCTTCTCGATATAAGCCAGGATAGTGGACCCTTTGGTAATCATTAGCATTTACTCGCTTTCTACACTTTTAATAAAGATGCCACCTATCAGAACCGACAGTTAAAAATAACTAATTGACCAGTTCAAATTTGATCTTATTCGATATTGATTTTTTTTTTCTCTCGTTTCTAAATTGTGATGAATATTACTCCGTAAGATGCTATGATAAAATATTTCATATTAGGAAACATATCAATATGTATTGTTTTCTAAATGTATTTTTTTTTATCACTATACTTAATTACCTATTATATACTTAGTGTGTGCTATTTGCAGCTTCAGGTATATATGTTCTACATATTATTACTAATGTTAATTTGTTATTTTTACCATTTTAATGACAAATTAAAAAGTAGCTTATCCAAATTCTTGCATCTTTGGCAAATAAACTGTCTTATTCACTAGCATTTTACTATAGATTTATTTTATTAGTAAAAGATGTGGTATACATTCGACTATTTCCAGTATAAATTTAACATGTGAAGCTATGGAATCAATCCAATTTTTGCCAAGTGATCAAAAGAATCGAAGATGCCACAGCAATGAACATTGTGGTGCACCTAATATAAATTGTCATTCAGCTTGTGTTGGTCGAAGATGTATCATTTCGTGCATTGGTGATATTAATAATAAGCCAAAGTGATTACAGATACAATTTTCAGATATTATTACCTCTTATTTTGAAAAGAAAAAAAACACAAATGATATGATATATACTTTGAAATTATCAAAAGATTTTAATATTATATGGTATAACACTATAACTCATTATATTTTGTCGTTCTAATAACAAAGATGGATCAGTGTATAATCTTTTTTAGCAAGCAACTATACAAAGTAAATGTTACATTTTAGTACAATAACATGCTCAAACTCTTAATAAGTTTATTGTCCAAATTTGATTTCTAGGCCTTCAATAGGATTCTCTTTGCTGCTATGATTATGCCAATCTCAATTAGTCAAACAAGAAATGTTTATTATACTTTGTCCGTGACATTGTCAATTTCGCCGGCGATAAACGAAAGTATATTTATCGTTGATTTCTATAATCACTTTGAAGCTACAAACGCTAATTCAATATTAGTCGTATTATTACTATTCTAATTTAATTGAGAGATTTTATCAAATTAATAATCATCTTAATTTCTAACTGATAATTAATTCATTTGATGTTAATTATTTTATAACAATTTTAATGATATTATAGTAATTACCTCTATTTATCGTAAGATTGCCCACTTTTAACTTTGTCAGTATTCTCAACTTTGATCAGAACACATATTTATTCAGTATCAGATAATACTTCTGATTTAAAACTATATTAATGAAAAATATATTTCAAACTCTTTCCATCGATATATTTTTTTATCAAATATTATACAATACAAAACAAATAATATATTTAAGATCAAAGCCAAAATACAACTATAAAAAGTTAGTTTGGACAATCTGGCTCTGACGATCTTTAAGATTAGATACTCACATTATCATATCAAAATTAGATTAGTTATGTTCAAAATTGATTTTTTTAAACGATCAATTAGATCTTCGGATTAAATTGAAATGAAGTTATAATATAATTTTTTGTGTTTTCCTAAGCAATGAACTTGAACGTTGAATGTTGACCGTTGATTTTTTTAAAATGATAAATCAAATCTTCTTGTTAAATTGAAGATATCCTTGTGAGAAATTGAGATAGTTAGTAGTATGATCCAACAAATCAATTAAAATCCTATCTATATCTACCAAAAACGATTTTTTTTGGAGCAATTGAAGAACGAAAGCATTTACTACATACAATATTATAAATTACGAGAGTAGAACTGAATACCTTATCGCTAAAAGTTTCAGTCGATGCTTTCAGCACAGCCATCACCCTACCAAAACTTAACTTGAATGTTTACATTATATTAGTAAAAATGGACGTGCGGACGCTGCAGACGCGATAACTCTCAAGGTTCAAGTTATTTTCGCTATAGTTATAAAATGTAACCAAACTTAGATAAACAAAATTATATATGTAATGAATAAATTTTTATAAATTTTATAGAGTATCATTTTTCAGAACTATGAAATCATCACAACGGAAAATATCATTTATATATTTTAAACTTCCTTGTTTAAAAATTCAATAATGTCATAATCAAATAATCAAAATTTCTTCTTCTTTATCTTTATATATCTATCTACATTATGTCATCATCCTCATCAAGATTAATTGATCATATTTTCGATTCTTGTTATTTTCTTCTGTGAATTATTTGCTAGCTGACCTCTCTTTTCTCATAGATTAAAATAAAACGATTCACATCATAAAATTAATTGTAGGCAATTAAGAGATAAGACTATCTTAAAAACAACAACAATATGAAATTAATATACATCATCAAGAGATGAAGATCAATAGTATGACCAACAAACATAAATATATAAATATGAAACAATTTTTAAAAAAGTAGCATTCAAAGATTTGATAATTGAGAATAGTAACCAATATACTTACCACTTAATTAAACTTTTCGTTTCTTTTCAAGTTGAGTTTATTTTCAATGTGGATGCATCGATTATTGAATTTGACTTTTTCATGTTTTGATGGAAATTTAAAATCAAATAAACATATAAACGGAATCTCTTTAATTTACATATTTCATATCTAAATAATATAATAATATATATATATATAAAAAGTAAAACACTTACAATTTGCGTCAAATTAATCAACAACAATTCTTCACGAAGCCCCATTTGAATCTCCAATATGCTAGCACTTCAATTGTAGTGCTTTTAGTTAGTCTACACCCGCAGGGTCAATCCCATACTTGAGTTTGCTTGAACCGGATAACACCGACGTAAGAGAACAAATCAAAACCTTGATTTGTCTCATATAATAAATCGGCTCCTCCATGGAGGAGGAGGAGGCCGAAAATTCTATCAAACGGAGGCTAGGGTTTTTGTGTTTTGTTGCATTGAGTTTTTCATGTAAAGCCTCAAATATATAGAGCTCACATAAAATCTAAACCGTTAACTAACGAGCCAAACTCATGAAGCAAAACCCATTTATTTAATTAGTCTTATCAAGTTAATTAAAATAAACAACTCAATAATATTTTGGCTGGAGCTAACAAGTCAAAACAAATAAACTCAACCAACTCGTTAATTAATCTTATCAAGTTTAATTAAACAAGTTTTATTAACAAGTTAATTAATTGATCTAACAAGTCAATTAATTCAAGCTCTTCCAATTTATTTACCTTACTCATATAATTATCTCAATTAGGAATCTCGTTGATTACAATCAACTTCCCAATTTAACAAGTGCAGTTTTATTTCATACATGAAATGTAACTCAACCATATGCGTGTGATCTTCTAGGCTCAAATAATAAGAAATTCGTATAATATAAATGCATCATTAATATTATAACGTTACGCATTTGCATTCAAGCTAACTGCATAACCCCCCGGTATTATCTGAACCCGACTAGTACTAAAATTACTATGGCTGAATGTTCCGCTTATGTAATTACCACTACTAGAAATCGGGGCAAAAAGCACGCCCGATCCGCCTCCAAACCGGCTCTATTTGTCAGAGACGGATGGAGCTCTGAACCACCCGACGCCTTTTTGCTGCCTCTAAATCACTACCCGGCCTCCATTCCGATTCTCAAAACCAAGCTCAATATTTTCGGCTTCAACCGACTCCAACCCGTCTCCAAATGACCGACTCCAACCCGCCTTCCCACATAACCCGATCTACACCGCTCCACGTATCCCCGACTTCAAACCGCTCCATGTTCCCGACTCCAAACCGCCTCCATGCCCCTGACTCCAACCCGCCTGTTCCCCCGACTCCAAACCGACTCCACATAGAACCCACTCACGACCGACTCCATTCCTCGTGAACGCAATCCGACGACCCGACTCATCATTGGAAGACCGATGCAATTCAACATCCTGTCAAATTGCCTCCATCCCGACACCCTCTTCAGATTTAAAAAAAAGCAAAACAAGTTTGCCGCAATAACACGCAAAGAATGTGGTCGCAACACCACAAAAACCCATCCAAATCATAAAACAAATATCAAAAAGATTCAATTCATCCAACTCATACAAACAAATATAAAAACATCAAAGATTCAAACATAAAAATATAACAATTCATAGAACAAATACATATTAAACATCATATTCATATATAAACATCAAACATTAATTCATATAAACATCAACGATAGTCAGCTTTTTATTCATATAAACATCAAACATTAATTTATATAAACATCAAACATTCAACCTAAAATTAAAATAAAAAATCAAATTACCTAGTGGCAAAAGTATTTCCCTACAACAAAAGTAACAAATGTAAATTACAAATATATTCACAAATATAAATTACATACATAATAAAAAAATTGAATGAAGTATTAATCATTACCTCTTTAAAGTGACCTACAAAATAAAATCAAATTTAATGTTAGTAGACAATAAAATTATGGAAATGAAATTAATAACATAAAAAAAAGATGATATTATGTTGTGGGTTTGGGAAAAAAATAATGAATGCATTTATAACGCGAGATATAAGCATGGTGAACGATTCTCGAATATCAGCCCATCCTCGCTTCCATACCGCCTCCATTTGAAAGTGGTTTTTACCCCCTCAATTTTGCAGAGGGCGGAAATTGGTTGAAAACTCTGTTTTCATCCTGCCTATATCGGCGACAGTGTAGACGGGCTTATATGGTGGGGATGTCTGCCTCCCATCGCCTCATTATCAAGCGATTTCAAGCGGAGACAGTTAAAAATTGGAGATGCGAAAGAGACAAATTCCGCTCCATCCCGTCTCCATTTGATACAAAATTATATAGTTTTTGCAATTTTTGGGTCATAATTATTAATGGAGATATTATATTTGAAAATAATATTAGTGGAGATGTGATAAATGCATCAGAATATTGAATTAGTGGATACGTATACATTTAATGTGATATGTTATCTTTTCTTATTAAATGTAAAGTAAATAGTTGCAACCTCTCATCTATATTAATTGACAATATTACTATTATAGCTTAACAAATATCTTATAAATTTACATCATACTTGCATGTAATGTAATCATAGTATATGTGATTATGAATGCCAGATAACTAAATGTACCAATATATAACTTGTTATAGTTAGATTCAATTTAAAACATATAACATGCTTCATATACAATAAATTAATGATTTTTTGTTAAACAAATACAAGCACCGTAGGAACTGGGTTACAATACCTGTGAACGCGAAAAGTGCACTTTTTTAATGTCCCCGGCCTCCCGAACTGCTCCCATACGCTTCCATTTTCGACAATCCCGTCACTCCCCGTGTCCGCCTCGACACTATTAAATACACCGCCTCCACCCTCGGCCTCTTACCCCGCCTCCTCGGGGAATTTTAATTCATCACCCGCCTCCTACCGACTCCATCCCGCCTACCACGCAACAATATTCAACTATTCAAACTATTCAACAATATTCAAATATTCACCATATGTCTAACTATTCAACTATATTCAACATAATATAAACTATTCAAATAATAACAATTCAACTATTCAAACGACAACAATTCAACTATTCAAACTATTCAACAATTCAAACGACAAATAGTCAACTATTGAAACGGCAACTATTGAACTATTAAACTCGAATATAACTAATCGAAAAAAATTAGCTACCAGTATCCAATTTAATATAACTATTTCAATTAGTTATTCAACTACTACAATTACTAATTTATCAATTATTCAACTATTTAAAATATTAGAAATAAAACTAATTGTAATAATAAATAAAATAATAAACAAATTAACATAATCAAATTAAACATAATCAAACAATAAAATTCGAACATAATCAAATAAACATAATCAAATTAAACATAATCAAATAATAACAAAATTAAACATAATCAAATATTACAAATAATAAACTAAAATTAAACATAATCAAATTACCTTAATCAATCAGAAAAGCGAGGCGATGGGGTTTTGTGACTTTTGAGATTTTTTTCGGGGGCCATTTACGAGCCATGATGTGGCGGTATGAACTACGAGAAAGTGAGTGGGGGGCGATGATGAGGCAAGGGTTTAATGGCTGCCTCAAAAAGTGAGTGGAAATCGACGACAAGCTGCAGAGGGAGTAAATCGACGACAATTCAAAGGAGCAAGCGTCCGAATCGGTTTGGTAATCAAAAAGTGTAATGAATCGAATTTCAATATTTTGTGAATGGAGACTATGGTATTGTTAGAATTTTTTATTTATAATTATTTTGTCAACGGAGTACTTTAATTTTACTTATTTGAATTTATAAACGGAAGTATCTTAAGCGAGCCTGGGCATATTTAAATTTTACAATTATTTTTATAAACATCGAGACTGCATTTAGTCGACATTGTTTTTTTTAATATTTTTTAAAAAATTTTAATATCCCGACGCCTATCCCTGCCCAAACCCACTCCATATAAAAGCCCGCAATATTTTCTGCCAAGAACACCCGACTCCAACCTCGACTCCATCCCTTTGACTCCAAATTTGGAGTCGGTTTTTCCCCGCTCTTTGCCGTTATTCTAGTAGTGTACATATTTAACTGTCCTAGTAAATAAATTGTTACAATAATTATCGCAATGTGCGTAATTAATGGTAGAAACCAACTATTGATTTTCAACATTTTATCAATATTTTACTCAGTATAGACTTCGGGTTCATTTAATATAGAACATATTTATTACATTGAAAATTGTGTACATGTATATGTAATTTTATCATAGTAATCTACAATCTTCATTCTCGATACTTTAATTATGGTAATGATTGTTTTGTTTATTTAGCAAAACTCCTCCTTCATTTACATAAATATTTTTAATAAATAAATAATATTGAATTTTATTTCTACAATATTGAATATATGTGTAAAATCAAAAAATTATGATATTTAATAGGATATGAAGTGAAAACTGAATAATGTAAAAATTGTAATACGTAATTACTTGGTCCATACATTCCTAACTCAATATTTTGCATTATTTTTCAACTACAAACTTTAAAACAAAAAAAAATAAGTTAATAATAAATAAACCAATATAATTATGAAAATAATATTACTTAGTAATTTATATAATAATAATATTATTACATTATTTTAGTAAATAAACCTAATGAGTATAGTAGAACCTATTAATAGTTTTAAAAAAGTATATAAGATGAAAAATATATATAAAATATAATTGCATTATTTTAGTAAACTACATGTAATAATTATTTAAAAAGAACATGAGTTTTTAATAAATAAAAAACTAAAATCATTATACACTAATACATTACTATTCCTAATTGTTATTTATCACTCAATAACACATTCTTCTAAGGATTGAGAGAGTATAAGAGTAATAAAATCTTTTCTAATAAGAAAAATTACATGATCTTATATAAAATTAGAGCATGATTACAAATTTATGGCTGGTAAGATGTCCATCATGATATGGTTTTTTTTTAGATACAAATTCTTTTATTTCTCAGATAAGGACACAAGCATACTATAATCATCTAAAGACATTTGTATATATTCACACCGCTCAATATATTATGATCAACTAAGATAATTATGATCATCTAAATAAATTAATTAATCCCTATATCTTAGAGAAATCTAACTAACAACTAATATACTTTTTAAATGGACCAATATAATTTTTTCAACCATTTAAATATAAAAGTTATGAATACTACATATTATATCTAAAAAACGTAAAATTTTTTTCAATAATCAAAATTATTTAAATCTCAACAAAATTTCAAAAATTATGAATTCTATATACTACCTCTATCTCTAAAAGGTTGTTCAATTTTCTTTTTCAATACTAAAATTACTTTAATTTTACCATTTCTAAATTATGAACACTCCATCTCTAAAAGAGTCGTCTTTTTTTCTTTCAATAGTCAAAATTTTTTAACCTCAACCAACAAAACTTAAAAATTATGAAAATGTCATAGTACTTCCATCTCTAAAAGATTAATTGATTTTCTTTTTGAATAGTTAAAATTATTTCAAAGTCAACAATTAAAATTTAAAATTTATAAATACTAAATTTCACATTCATCTCTAAAAGACCGTTCATTTGTCTTTTTCAATAATCACAATAATTTAAAACTCCACCAACAAAATTGATAATTTATGATTACTATATACTTATTACCTTCGTGCCTAATAGATTTTTCAATAGTCAAAATTAATAAATTATTATTAGAGAAAAATTGTCTAGATTAATTTTTTAATGATCAAATTAACAAACTTTGTCATCCTAATTTATATACATAACATTGATTTGAATAAAAAAATTATAATATTTTTAGTAAATTGCGTTAAATATATTAACACTTTAAATATTTTTCATCTTATATTAACAATATTTTTTATCGTATTTTTAACCCATAATTATTCTTAACATAATACTTTTGATTATTCAAGTAAAAATAATGTGTTCATTTTATATCAAAGTTAATAATTTTATTAAATAGAGTCATATAATTTCATACCATATAATAAAATAATTATATTTTGAAGTTGAACCCTATATTATAGGATTTATATTTATAGTCTTTTAGTTTAATTAATATTGATCAAATACAATCATACCCTTTATTAATGGTATTTTAGTCTATTCAATCACGAAAAAAGAAACAAACTTTTAAGGCAACTCGTACTTATATATAAATATATACAATTGCCTTTCTTTCTAGCTCATTCAAGTTTGAAGTAGCCATGGTAAATGGAGATGTAAAGCTTCTTGGTTCCTTTGCAAGTCCCTTTGTGTTACGTGTGAAAATAGCCCTCAATATCAAGTCCATCAACTATGAGTTCATACAAGAAAATGTGATGAACAAAAGTGAAATGCTACTCAAATCCAATCCCATTCACCAGAAAATCCCAGTTTTGATTCATGGTGAAAAGCCAATATGTGAGTCACTCATCATCGTTGAGTACATCGACGATGTCTGGAGTACGACTGCCCCCTCCATCCTCCCTTCTGATCCCCATGACCGCGCCTTGGCCCGGTTTTGGGGAGCTTATGTTGACAATAAGATATTACTACCTCCATCCCACAAAGATTGTCCATTTTTAAATTATTAGTTATCCTTAAGTTGTTGAAATTATCTGATCAAAGTTAAAAAAAACTTGTTGCTTATGTCCATGAAAATTCTCCATTTTCAGTTTTTTGTCACTTGTCATAACTGATCGCATTTGACTAACTTTTACAATGCATTTTTCTAAAATAGATTCACTAGTTATCTATTGTGAAGAGAACAATCTGTATATTATTTTAGTTTTATATGTTATGCTAAGATTCACTAGTTATCTATTATGAAGAGAAAAATCTATATATTATTTTAGTTTTATATGTTATGCTAATATGCTTCTTGTTCGAGAAATTTGGAAATATAACATGGTCAATTGAAATGGTTGTAAAAATAAGATGGGGGTGTTTTTTAAAAGGGGGTATTTTGATATTTTTAAATGGAAATGTGTTATTGAAGTAAAAAAAACGAGGATGTTATTCCTCCAATCTTTTCATTGACTTGTATTATTTATTCAAATTTCTCCTTCTTGTCTTACCTTTTTTCTTATCTATTAAACATTTCGAATGTTTTGTATTTTAAACTTAATGATCTTTGATAGCCAAAGGCGGGGCGATCATGATCTAAAGATAGGGGAGAAGTATATATGTAAGAATTTAAAAGACTAAAAACTAGGGGGTGATATGGACGCCATTCATTTTTAGAGGGTGGTTCATTCACTAGTGACAATATGGTCTTACAGAGTGGCAAAGCTAAAAGAAAACAATTCCTCTAAATAATTCATTGTAATATATTTATAAGTTAACTTATCTAAAATATAGTAATTGGCACCCTTAATAATATTCAATACAACATAACGCATCTAACGCCTCTAAATAAAAGCCCTATCTAAGTTGTGATAGTGGGTGCATTGATGCACCCACAAAGAGTCGAGAGATATAACAAGTGATAGAATATTAAGAAGAGAGAATTATATTGTTGCTCTAGCTCATCAACATAATATGAGAACATATAATAACGGGCTCATCTAACTCTCATGACCTGAGTTGTATTTATAGAGTAAGTTTACAAGATAGATCTACAAGATAAACGTCAAAGATACAATTCCTATTCATCCTAACTAATTACATTGGATAATATCTGTCAACAATTATCCTTAACAACAAGGAGGTTGTTTCCGAATTTATTCAAGCTGAAATGCAACGACTAACTACTACTTCACAATAGATAAGAAGAGTAGCGTAATGTAATGTTTAATCTTCAACAGAAATTAACTTATCGCTACTTCACAATAGATAAGAACTAAGAACTAAGAAGAGTAGCGTAATGTAAACTTTTTGTGGTTGCAGTTGTATCCATTATTCAGGGAACTTAGAGCAGCAAGAGGAGAGGAGGCGGCGGCCGCTGCAGTTAATAAAATGGTTGAAGGGTTGTTGGTGATGGAGGAGGCATTTGTCAAGTGTAGTCAAGGGAAGCCCTTCTTTGGAGGGGAGAGCATTGGGTATATTGACATTGCATTTGGAAGTGGATTACCATGGTTCAATGTTGTTGAAAAAATGGCAAACATGAAATTGCTGGATGAAACAAAGATGCCAAATCTAGTTGCATGGGCTGATAAGTTCTATCAAGATCCTGCAGTGAAGGATGTCTTGCCTGATGTTGGAAAATTGATTGAGTTTAATAAAATGGCTGTGGCCAAAGAAGCAGCTGCTGCAAAATAAATGATATATTTGGGTGAAGGATGATGTTGATGGATGATGATCATGTTTAGAGAAAGGCTTACTAAAGTTGGGGTGTGTCACCTTTGTTTCATGATTTGTCTTCTTTAGCTTCTGAAATGCAGCTTTAAGGTGATTGGAATTTGATCATGTAATCTTGCTAAATTAATAATGTATTATGAATTATGATTGGTGTTGTACTATCTCTTTTGTGAGTTATGATTCTAGATGTTGGCTGCATAAACTTATTTCATGTGACCAAAATAAGCTGCTACACCATGTAAGATTTTTAAGTATATCGAATTCGGACTTCTTCTTGGACTAAAGGAACATTTGTAGCAGTTAGATTTCCGAAGGAGCAACCATAGCGGATTATTTCCAACCTAACCATTCGACTACCGAAAAAATATCAAATGAGATAGCAATAGAAAGATATCTCTCACCAAAGTTCTATGTTTCACACAACCTGCCCTTTCATAACATTAAGAAATGTAGATTGAACATACATATTTTTCAAACCGACAATATTCAAAATAGAAGATAACAAGCTAATACACATTCATGGAAATGATAAAATCACCAAGGTGATGACGAGTGCTCAACAAACATCGATGACATATTAAACAACTTGATCAGTTGATCAAACTTCAGAATTGGGACTTGTCAAGGGTATCAAAGTAGGGGTGATCCATGGCGGCTTTGGCGGAGATTCTGTCGGCTGGATCATATTTCAGCATCTGCATAAGAAGATCCAGGCCATCTTGATCTAGCGATGGGACTGCTCGAGCTAGGTTCTGGGGTTCCCATTTTGGATACACGTGCCAATCTCGCAGGGAAGTGACTCCTGGCCATTCATTCTCGCCTGGTGTTCCAAGCAACCTGAATATGTGAAGCAGCTGCTGAAACTCAGAGTCACCGGGAAAAAGGGCTTGCCTTCTCACCATCTCCGCGAAGATGCAACCAACAGACCACATGTCAACCGCAGTAGAGTAATGAGTCGATCCAAGTAACACCTCGGGGGCTCTATACCAAAGAGTCACAACCTCGTGAGTATAGCTCTTAAGAGGCACGGTAAACGCCCTTCCAAGGCCTAAATCAGCAATCTTGAGTACACCTTTCTCCTTATCAACCAGCAGATTCTGAGGCTTGAGATCGCGATGAAGTACACCGTGACAGTGACAATGAGCAACCCCTTTGCATAACTGGAACAGGAAATTCCGAATCAGCTGTGGATCAAGCGGCTTAGCATTAGGTCCCTTGCGATATTCATCAATAAACTTCTTCAAGTCCGTATCAAGGTATTCGAATACCAAATACAGTAGAGGCTTCCCGCTCTTGTTCTCCATGTGCTCCACGCAAAGTAACCGAACAACGTACAGTGAAGTAGAGAGCATCTGTAAAATAGAAACCTCCCTCAGTGCAGTTGGAGGAACCCCTTCTTCGTCCATTTCGAGACGGGTCTTCTTTAGAGCAACCAATTGTCCCGTTTCTTTGTCCTTCGCTTTGTAAACCTTCCCATATGTCCCTTCTCCTACCTTCTCCAGTTTCTCATATTTATCCTCCATTTTTTCGCCTTCCGAATTTCTACCGTTCTTATTACAGACACCCTATACTGGAAAGCAAAGATAAATGGTCATATATGCATTACTTACAGTATCAATTAACTTTTCCATGTCCTATGGAGTCAAATAATTTACATTCTCCCCCTCTCGGAGATAATGGAATATATCGAGATGGATCGTTACGCTACGCAAACTGATACATGGGTGAGTAGTAGACAATATTTACACTCGCTCGTGGATCGATTCGGAAGCAGTAGCCGGTGAGCCCCATCGAGGATTCCGACCACGAGGCTCTTCAAAGACATCGGACGTATGATATTAATGTATGTATGTATCAATTAATTAGCGAGTACCTATCAAGACTAATAACCTAAAAGTCAACTTATGAGTCAATTCTTTCTTCTAAATTTGCATCATACTAAAATGAACTATAATGCAGTAACTTCGAAGAAGAATCATCAGACAAAACATCCACTCCACCAAAAGCTCATATGAACACAATCTCCTTCTTTAAACAAATTTCCTACCCGGCGCCACGGGTAATATGAAAGGATTTGCTTCCCGTGATACGATTAAGTAAACCACACGCTTAAGCACTCTCTAAAGAAGCAGTATAAATAACCGGTATTAATAACTATCACCAGTGAAATATTTTATCATTACAGAAATGATTTTCGCTTTTTCTACAAGCCCTTCGTATTTGGAAAGGCGGCTGGCCATATGACGGGGTTGCAGTATATGCGATCACCCTCCATTACTCTTACCATTAACTCGGAGCAGTAGCTAATGTACGACAATGTACCAACGACGGCCAATCTCTCAAATATTCACCACACAAACGGAAGAATCGCCAAAGCCGCTTCCAAACCTTCGGTGCAAAAACAAAACGCTCGTGATTTCAGCTGTAATATATTTCGAATCCAGCAAGACCTCCCAAGACTCCCCAAGGCCCGCTTCCCGGATTAATATATATTTATTTTACCAACAACAACTGCAGATTGTCTCCGAATTTTGATGATCGAATTTTAAATTTGTATATGTTGGTACTCAATCAATTCCGTTAAGATTGCCTACTCTGATTTTTAATTATCAAAATTAACGAACTTTAATACTCCGTATATGTTAGTATAATATTTAATGGAATACATATGATAGCTAACATTTTTAATATATTTTACTATTAACAAATATACATAGTAATAATTTTGATCAAATTAATTCCGCCAAGCTCGTTAATTATTGAAAAAACAAAATCGACGGGTTTTTTGATAATGTGAATGACAGTTGAAATAGAGTGTGGAGATGCGTACCTTAAGGAATGTGTGATTCAATTTGATAATGTTGATTTCATTTGCTCTATTCAGTTTGATAACTTAAAACTCAATCATGAAATGTTTAGAGAGAGAGAGAGAGAGATTGTTTGGGCGGCGATCAAAGCCGAGTTAATTCGTTTGAATTTCGAATTCCTGATGGGTTCACTTTCCTTTGGGCTGAACTACCAAGACCCATTGTCATTGTCATTGCTAGACGTTGCTAACGAAGGCATGACAACATGTTGGGCATCGGATGCGAATCCACCATATCCACGCCCACCTGGACGGCTAAGCTTTCAAGGCTTAACGCCGAATCACCATATTCGCTAATAACAATTATATTACTCCAAATAATAATGTTTAAATAGCGCTGGGCTAGCCTGGGACGTCCGGTTATTACCTAATCGACGCCCCATGCATCTAAGCAAACTTCCAGCCGGGGCCATACTTAAATGACGTCCTAAGAGCAAGAAATGACGTCCTACACCAAGCCGACGCTCGCTAATAAAGGCGTGAATCCAACTTAAAAGTTATGTAACGGACGTCCGGTTTAATTGTCGACATCTTCTACGTAAACTAACCACTAACGAACATGCTACGAATGCCGACAATTGTTGTAACAATTTATTTATTATTTTAGTTAAACGTGATTACATAAACGTAACATTCAATAATAGTAATCAGAATTACTAGTCAGTTCTCATGATAATACCAAGGATTATGCCGTATTGCTGTGATCCCATGCATAATCAAGTATAATAATAACGGTTAATTATATTATTATACGCTGCTATAATCCGAGCCTGGGCGTCACACACATATAAGAATATCAGCTTATATTTCATGTACGAAATAAAAAGTACTTCCTAAATGAGAGTTGATCAGAATCAACTTAATATTTCAATCGAGAATTTTACATCGATAATGTAAAATATAAATTGGATAAACCCGAATTAATTAACTACCAATTTAATTAATTTAATACATTGGAAATTAAGAATCACATGGGCTACTTACTATCAATCATAGTGTTTAATTTACTTAATTGTTTAACTAAATTAAATAAGTCGGCTCATTAACTAAACGGGTCAAGCATTCAATTAATTTGAGAACCTCTATATAAGTGAGGCTTATTAGGTTTTTATAACACAATAATCACAAGGAAAACCTTAGCTTCCAAAGAAAGAATTTCGGCTGAAATATTCAAGTGCAAAACTTGAAAGTTTTGCTTTGATTCTTTCATCCAATCTCTCACGTGTTCTAGCAAACCCAAGTGTTGGATTCAACCCCTCCCGCTGATCAACCAGGCATCGCTATTGTAACGTTAGATAAATCGGGTATTCAAAGAGCCTTCGTGAGTTAAATCGTTGTTTATTATATTCTGATACACCGTAGCATTCCTGCATTCATATCGTATTATATGTTATAGATATGACATCAGAACAATTAAATCCGATCCCGTTATAAATATTCGAATAAGTTTATTTAAGTTATATCATAGAAAATCTTTCACGCGGGCCAGACAAACTTTGTTGGCTAAAATCTCACCACCCCACCTTATTATTAAGTGGGCCAACGGTCGAACGCAATAATAAACCCGAAATGGACTACCGAACGGCCCACCGAACCTCAGCCCACTTGCCACGCCCACTCCAATGCTAACCCCGCTTTGCCTGATCATCTACCCTCTCCTCTCGACGCACTCTCCATGCCACAAGAACGACTCGCCCCAGTCGGCCTCCCCGGAAAGTAGAGTCATTAAAATCCGTAACACCGTGAGTCACTAAACCGAATGGACGACTCGCTTTAAAAACACAATTGCTTCATCCAAAAAATGTGATCACAATTAAGTTTCCCAAATCAAACAGCTTTTAAAATTTATAATCCATCACCGACATCAAAAAGACTAACCTATAAATATATACACAACATATCCCAACATAGCAATGCCGGCAAGGCTACAAAAGAGAGTAATATCAGCATCGAATACAAAATGACAACCGCCGACAAGTGCTAAAGTTTCAAAAGGAAACTACAACAATCAAAACAACTGACAACACATCAAAATCGATCACAGATCCTTCACACCCGATGCTCACCTAGCCACTGAACAAACTCTCCAACGCCTCGCTCAACCGCCTCACAACCTCCGCACAAATGAAATGCCGCCCAATGCGGTGCGGTGTAAGTCATGAGGCTTAAATAAACTTAACATGTGGTAAACTTACCATAATGGAACGAGTCAATCAATATAATAGTCAAATATGAATAAAAAATACATATCCAGGACTACCTTAAAAGGTCATACAACATACTCCGCTAGAAAACTGACATAATTCATGAAGATATAATGTAAGGTCTCAACAAGCGCCACAATTCCAGAAGAAATCAATGTGACTTAACAAGACTAAAACCTAGTCATCAAACTTCCTATCTCATATCCCCACCAAGATACCATCATCTAACGCGCATATACTCAATCCGGCCTACCCGCAGTGAACGGACTAATCAATGATCACCCCAAGACTTATACCGCATTATATGCCAAACCGCACTTATACACAAAGTATAAGTGCACACCGCACTTATACACAAAGAGTACATCGCACTCATACACAAGCATAAAGTGCACACCGCTCTTATACACTAAGTATAAGGCACACCGCTCTATGACTAAGTATAAGACAGACCGCATCTCTTATACACTAAGTATAAGGCACACCGCACTTATAATACTAAGTATATGTACACCGCACTTATACACTAAGTATAAGCACATTATCACGTGATATCCTCGCAGCGAAGCGAGGTCACCTAACCCCTTAATCATCCCAACATAGGTCAAATCCTCGACACTAAGTCACTCAAGTCATACATAACTCTAACCATCACCTCTCAATAAATCAAATTTACTCTATCCCAAACAATATCCAAGAAATTTAAAACATCACAATCAGAAGTCAAACATAATCGCCGAAAAGACATAAATCATGTTCACGACAAGGCCATTGTGAATCATAAGTGCTCTAAAAGGCCACGTAACCGAATATAAGTTTGGAGTTCAAGCCATTACGTACCTCAAGTAATCTTCAACGCCACGTAATATAATCACATAATCATATAACAATTACATGTATATCATTCTCTACATAATCATATCATAATAACATGTATATTATTCTCACATAATCATATCATAATAACATGTTCACATAATTTAAAAAGTAAGCACGTAAAGTAACAATCTCGCGAGATAAGTACTCACCTCCCGCTTAGCTACCGCAAAACCTTCGCGAAAACACCGCGAATCGCTCTTTTCCACGATCAATGCCTAAACAACACCTCATAAAGTATAATCAAGACCTACTACTATACCGGCGTTTGTAAGATACATAACCAACTCTGTAACTATCTCTGGAAACGCCTAACATGACGGATAAACTATCGAATTATAATCCCATCTGACACAACCCAATCGACTTCGCTAAATTCCATCTTATCACTTTCTCATTACAAATCTACTATGCTCATTCTATTAATCAACTATTTATAATTAATGTTCTATACTCCGAAATATCAATTATAACTCAACTTGAATTAACATTTTTTCAACCTTATTCCCTTTAATCAATTTTAAATCACCAATTTTAATATCACAATAACTATAATAAGGTCCCAACCTAACCTCCTACACATTTAAAGTCTTAGAAAAATATCAACCCAAAAAGTCAACCTAAACGTGAAAAGTCTTCCTACCATAACATCCTCAAACGACTTCTAAATCACTAATTAATCACTTATATACGTCAGTAACTCCATAACCAATTAAGATTCATCATAAAATTGAATTATAGAAAAGTCAACTAAAAGTCAACCATGTCAAAACTAAGAAATATCTCAAAAAGACTTGAACATTCATACCTTAACTCAAGAGAACGACGGGGAGAACGAGACTCTACAAACGATCTTCAGCCAAGTATGCAATCAAGAGAAATGGAAATGCAAATTTTTAAGCGGGAGTGGGCTTAATCTCGGCCCTATGAGGAAAAAAAGGAAGAAGATGAACTCAAAATGATTTATGTGGAAGATAAGCTTCGACTAGATATTTAAAAATTGAAGTTCCGCTCGTTTCGACACTCCTCCGCTATCGATTTAAATCCCCAACGAACCCGACTTCCAAAGATAAAATATTCCATGGCAAAGCACTACTAAATTATAAATGTAATCTGCTCAAAAATTTTACTTAAATAATATTATCATCGAAATTATTTATATCATCCCCTTCGGTCCCACCGCCACCAACCGAAAATTAATTTTTTTTTCAGAACGGGTTATTACACTATGGTCGCTAAAAGCAAACTGAAATAGTGTTCAAAGTGTAGTGTTTGAAGAAGTTTTAATTAGGGTCAAAATAGTCATTTCACTATTTTTTAAAAATATTGTTTTGTTGGTTTTTAAGGACAGTTCGTGAACTGTGATTCTATCTTATCCCGCTTTGTCGGATCGGTCTACCCCTCTCCTTCCGCTCATATGTCGATTATTCGTAGTCTCTTCTCGTGGATTGCAATGAATATGCTCTGGCGAGACTCGAACAATCAACGTAGACGGTTTCCCAAGCACAGTTCACACCAACATATTTAACGAACTCCCCTTCGCGAGTTTTTATTGTAGCCTATTTAAAATATTAAACTGTAGACGAGGTTAGGCAGAAAAATCCAAAGGGATTTTAACCACCTAGTGCTCGAAAATATGAAGGGGGGGAGAGAGAATTCTCAACTTCAAAAGTTGACTATTTTAATGACTAAAGTGAATTCCAACGATTGAATTCTGCCCCCAATACTTACAGCTTCATTTTAAACCCGGAAGTTATAATTAAATTATAGTTTGATTTCGTTTGTCGCTACGCGACCTCTTAGGCTCGGTCGACAATAACAATATATTAATTTATGTTTAACCAACATCTTATTAATATATAGATTATGTTTTAATTTCCAGTAAGTCATCATAACCCCTAAAGTCACTCGAAGTTAATTGTCCAACAATTAACATATATCCCGAACTTATTATTATTTAAACGTAATAACGGCCAGACAATCTTAATCAAGCCAATCCAGCACATATTTACGAGATATAACATCTCATACTTCCAACATGTTTCTCGTACTTTGTAGGGATTCCTCTGTACCTATGTTTTATTTGTTTGTACATTATGTTTCGAGGATTATATAATTCTATATTACGTGATTATCCACAAAATATTATTTGCAAACATGTGAAAGGTGGAGCACATAAAGAGACATCGAGAGGGATAGAGGATTCGGAGCCTAAATTCGGATATAGCACAGTTGCTAAAGAGTTAAGATATTGTGGTGTCAACTCGTGATTCTCACAGATCACGATTCGAATTTTCAAAATTGAAAAAAGTCAACTATTAAAATTCAAAATGTGACAATCTTTAAGGAATAGAAGGACTATTATAAAGCCTATAAATATGCATACAATATAATACGGAGTACATTTTATATATCAATAAAGCATTCTCTTCTCATAATCTCTTATTAGTTTACTTTGTTGTTATTACTTACAGTTATATATCCATATAAATACCCCAAAAATTTGATTGAGGTGGAAATGTGTTTTAACGGAAATATTCTTGAAAATTAGTACTTAAATTATCGAATTTAGTTTCTTGATGGAAAATTTGAACGAAGTAGTCAAGTGAATGATTTTCTAACCTTTGTGATCGAAACTGCACTCTTTTAAACTAGAGTGATCAAGTCGAACATTTTTTTTAATATGTAAGCAACCTATTATGCCACTTGCCCAAATTTTTTTAAGACCGTTTAACATGAGCACATTTTCCAGCCCGGTAAACTCAAGTTGAATGGGAACCGGGTCCACTAAACCAATTTAATGGGCCAACAAATACGGGTCCGGCCTGATACCATTAGAAATATCTATCTTTGAATTAAACCTGATAATTTCAAGCTCATTCTTCCAACTGCATATATATTTTTGACAAAAGGCAATTAAGACTTTCAGGCTGCTCAAAATTGATCTTACAATTTTTACGTATTTGAACTCCCTCTGTTTCAAAAATATTGTCCACTTTTGAATTTTAATTATTTATATTTAAATTTAGTACTTAAATATTTTATATGTATAGTACTGTGATAACGCACTCAGATGACATTACTAATGCTTTCAAAAAAAAATCCGCTTAAATCACTCACGTTTTTAATCTAGTTCATATCTGGACGCTCATATTTAACAATCTACCCAATCTACTACTTCCATCCAACTTCAAATATGTTAGTTTTTCTAAAAAAAAATTGAGGGTAATTTAGTCCACACATTAAACTATATCTAGAATTAAATTTTGTGGATGATTTTCAAATACGAAAAGTAATGAGTATTTTTTAAATAAAAATAAAATCTCATCCTCTTCATTTCCAACAACCCCAATTTCTACCCCATCCCCTATCCCCACCCCCACCCCACCCCACCCCACCACTTAACCAATTTCATTACCCACCTGCACCAAGCCACCAACCATCTAACAACTACCACCAGAGTTAATCCCTCTCATCCTAAATTGTCATAGCCCATGAGGTCATGCCCGTAATTCCGAGTATGACTATACTGTTGTAAATAATAAACTAAAAGTCATAACAATAGACAATAAACGAAAACTGAAATGATAAACTGGAACTAAAAAAACTTTTATCTGCTTAATATGTTGCGTCAAGCAGATAAATGAGCCATTGGAGCTTTTATCGACACGACTGCAGAATCAGACTCATGGAAGCCTCAAGGTTAACACAACAACGCATTAAACACTCACCTCGCTACAGATTTGACTGAACTCACACGTTCTTTACCCAGAAATATTGTTATACGAAGGAATTGATGTATGAGAAAGAAATGATGTTGTGGTTTTGTTTTGCTCGCTTAGAGCATTTGTTCTCTGTTTCTGTTTGCTCAAATGAGCGTACCTTAGGAAAAGAAAAATCACACACATTTATAGCACCAAAAAAGAAATAGAAATAGATGTTGGTCCTGGAATGGGGGAAGAGTGGCTTGAGATTCGGTCAAATGGTTTTAACAGTCTGAAGCAGGCTTACCAATCCACTATCATTAGTGTCCTCATAAAACCATCAGCAGTCGATGCCGAGTACCACCAAAACGGAAAAACCACCTCAATAGAGTATATAATGTCGCCGCCTACAACACCTCGATTTCTATGACGTTGATGGTGAAATAAAATTAATTGAATTTTTTATTGTAATGTTGGTTTTATTATTCTGAAAATATAGGTTTTGCTAGTTACATTTATATCACTCGAAATTTATTCTAGATGGTTGCCCAAACTTTAATTTCAGTGGACATTCATCGGAAGTAGTTGTTGGTAGTTGACGGAGAGATGTCAGAAGATGTGGGATGGGTAGGGGGTGAGGTAAGGGATGAGGTGGCGTAGGGGGTGGAGATTGTTGGAGAAGATGTTAAGGCTTTATATTTATTTTAAAAACATCCATTATTATTTTTATTTAAAATCAATTCCCAAAATCTAATTTGTGATAGCTTTAACGCGAGACTAAATCGTCTCCCCTAGCATTTTTGAGAAACGCTGAATGCATCTCATGAACTAATGGTGGAGTTGACTAAGAAGAGATTGGACGATTTTTAAACCAATGACGAATATTATTTCAGCCTAAAACATGAAATGATCTAATCTCGCTTTTTCCAAACGCGAAATGGGATGTTCATTAACCTTTTTTATATATAAGACTGTATATTTCTTAAAATGATGTGTATAGATCAATGTAAAAAGTTTGGTTATTTTGATAATGAAAAATCAAACTAGGGAATGCTTTTGCGATGAAGTTAGTATATATTTGAAACTTATTTAATTATTATCTACGTAACGCTAAATTATATTCCCTAGTTTCAATGTCTCCATATATAATGTAAATTCTTTTGTAGTTACACAATGTCTCCATATATGATGTAGAGTGCTCTATTTATTATGAAGTATTTATTTATAATACTATATTTATTTATTTTTTATGTATGATACTAAATTTATTTATTACTTCGTATTTGTATAAAACGTAGCACTGAATTATATATAATGATTAGTTGATTTATTGTTATTTGTTGCTTGTGCTGTGCAGTTCATGTACAAAGTGTGGGAGAGTGCTGTTTCAGGACATTTTTACCGACGAGCCTATGTTTGTTAATATGTTCATAATCATAGATAATATAGAAACCCATTATTTGATCGTTCGGATATAGCATACAGTAGTTGTTAAAGAGTTGAGAGATTGTGGTGTCAACTATCTCATTCTCGTGCATCATGCGTTCGACTTTTAATAAGAGCATCTTTGTATTGAGTTGGTTAACTGATAATTATCAATTCTATGACTAGCTAAGACACATCCCACAATTTTATTTCCTCGTGTTGCTCAAGCGTATGAGCGCATGTGGACCATAGGATGACAGATTCATCCTTTGAGACTCGTCATTACGAGTAATATATATACTTGTGGGCGTGTGGCCGTTATAGCTAATCTAAATGATTAATTTTGCTTCATTAGTTAACATATATAACAAGAAGTTAAATAAAAATTAATATATCAATAGTGATGTAAGTTGAAAGGACAATTTATTAATATATTTTTCTTTAAATATACTATACAACAAATACAAAACAATTTTTAGTTTAAAATTTAGAAGATTTATCAACAAATTTAATTTCAAAATTTGAAGATTTACACACGTTGTTACAAAATTAAGCCAATCATATGGTAAAAAGTTTGGGTACTATGCAAGGTTCCGATCTGTACAAACTGTGCAGGGTCGATTCATAATTTTATAAAATTGAAGGACCTCGTTGCAATTAATTACATATTTAAACAAAAAACAAAACATACCTAATCTGTTCCGCCTCCACCTCCGCCTTCACTCCTCTGCCTTCACGCTTTTGCCTCCGCCTTCGTCGTGGTTCATCCATTTCGATCGAAATTGTTACTTCTTCCATTATTTATTCGTCGACGTTCTACTTCCGCCGACCTTTCTCTGCCGCCCATTTTCTTCTTCGTTTTTTTTTCCAAATTTTCTTCTATATAATCCTCTTTTTATTTTCAGTTATATTAACATATAGAATTCATCTAATTGTAATCATTTAATATTCCATTTTTTCTCTATTCAATTTTGAATATTCATGCTTGATTATATCAGTTTTGACCTCATGTGTTTTAATGTATGTTTCTATTAAAATAATAATTTGAAATCAAACTTGACATTCATTTTGGGATATGGGACTATTGACATATTTTTATACTTTCAATTGGTACATATCAAAGTGACATATTTGTATTTTGTACAAATATATTGACATATTTTACGTATTATGCACAAATCTAATAACATATTTTTGTACTTTGTACAATTGGAAATGATGTATTATGAGTCGCCTTCAATGATCTACAATCTATTTTTAGGTGCTTTTGTTAATTATGGTTGAAGGTAGCTTATCGTTGGTTATTGGCGCTTCTTGTTGTCATCGGCCGAAGTCTAAATCTTTTTAAGAATATTGCTCCTAAGATAAATCAACTTGGGAAAACTTGACATTTCCTGATGTAGCTCTACATATAACTTCTATAAAAGTTATGCAACCTGGTTTCGTTGTTCGAAACATTGGCATAGTTTTAAGGATTCTGTAAAGAAGAAAATCGACATTCCATTTTATTTGCACTGTAATTGTAATAAGAGAGGGTTCAAGAAAGGTAGTGCTTTAAATCCTTAAAATGACTTCAAAGTTGATTCTGTTGAAGGTTTTGAGGAGGAATCATTTAGGGAAAAGGTTGAAGTTCGCATAGGATGTGATGCTGACATTAGGTTTCAAGCATGAGATGAACGTTTCTATAGATTATTGGGCTTGAATGATGAACATGTCATCCTTGCTTCATCCAAAGGAGCACTCTCATTTGTTGCATCCGAAAATTAATTCTATTCAAGTTGTTGTTGTTATGGTTAACGTCAAGCTAATTCCAAATCGGCCTCGTTTGAACTATTTAACCGTACGGTAAAGGTGTTGCTAAGGTTGGTTTTATCTATCGATTTGAAGAATTTTCTTCTACGCGAGGCAACTCGCTGGGAGGACTTTGAGAAGTATCACGTTTTGCTTGAATACTTCAAAGCCAGAGTCATTGAACACGCCTAATTATTTCTATTCTCTGCATAATTTGATTCCGGCAGTGTTTCTGCTAGTACATTTTGGTCCGACGTGATTACGGTGATCCGACTATGCCCGCTTTGGTGATATACCACTTTTGATAATAACTTTTCTGGACAAACAATACCGCCTTCAGGTAAGCCGTTTAGAGAAAAGATTTACTTTTACAATTCACATTGTTTAACGTTCACATTTGTTTTTTGCACAAATCTGTTGTCATAATTTTGTACATTTGCAGCAATATGTTAGTATAATTTTGTATGTTTGCACTAATACGTTGACATCTTTTTGTGCATGTACTAAAATGTTGACATACTTTTGTACAGTTTGCACTAATATGTTAGAATTTTTATGGCGTTCCGCACTAAAATGTTATCATATTTATACATTCACTAACGGTCGATATAGTTTTGTACATTTACAATGTTGTCACATTTCTTTTTATTCAAAGTTATTTTATTCATCTATGGCAGATATTTTAAATTTATTTTATTTCATTTTCTTAATCGTGTTTTATTTGGGTTTTAATCATCACCGTCAAATATGCCTTTTTGGCGCCGCTTTTATTATTCAACGATGTTGATAATTTTCGATAGTCGTTTCCATATTTTTGAGTGTACAAGCGAGAAGATTCTGTAATTTCTCACGTATCAATGTCAAGCTATCCATGCCGCCGCTTGAAGCAAGGATGCCTTCTAGTGTTTTCCTGGCACAGGTTCATGGCACACGAAATGCTAAGAAAAACCTGTGATGTTATGTCGATAATGTAAATCATAAACGAACTTCATTTCCCCGACAACCGATTCGCCTAGGGAATTTGATTTTAATTGGGACAAAATGGTGGCAAAGTGTTTTTCTAAAAAAGATATGGATCAAATCAGCTGGTTGTCATTCATTCGAGGATATAAAGAGTAGTGGTGTTCTGCTTGGGTGAAAAGTCATTTCACTGCTGGATTGAAAAGTATTCAGGTAAGTGAATCATTCAATTCTTTGGTTAGGAAGTATATTAAGTATAACTATTCTTTGTCTAAATTCTTTGAAAGATTTAATACCATGGTTAGTCGATTGCAATGTGCAGAGAAAGATAGCAATTTTTGTGGTATTCAGTTTTTGCCAAAAAATCATTTTTTTCATTCTTCCATCATGACCCAGGCTGCCCAAGTTCATACCCTTTCTATTTTAAAAAAAAATCCATAATGAGTTTGAGATTATTCATGCTTATTATTGTGAACATTTGGTGATCAAAGATAATGGTAACTCAAAGACTTTCTGTGTATACAAAATGGAGAATCCTATTGATCCTAAGTCGAGAATTGATGAAAGGAGTGTGGTGATTGATTTTGAACAAAAAAAGATTAGTTGTGAGTATCGTATGTTTGTCAATTGGGATTTTTTTGTCGACATATTTTGAAAGTTATGGAAATAGTAGCTTCATACCTTTCCTCACTCAAATGCATCTTCTCAGAATCAATACTAATCAAATCCAACAAAACTTATAAATTAATCCAAATTCACTCGAACAAAATTTCACAAATCAAAACAAGAAAGTTCTCACAAAGATTCACAACTCAAATGTAACTCCTCAAAATCAATAGTAATCAAATTTAATGAAGACTCTAGATTATTAACTAAGGATCAAAAGTAACATCTTTATTATCACCATTAGCTAAAATCAACCCAAATCAATCATGTTAAATTAAACAAACGTGTCGGACAATATAAAGTAAGACTTACCAATAGGAAATGGAAATCTGCCTTCGGGTATTTGCTTGTTCGTTTTTCAAGCTCTTTGCAAACATGTTGTAAGACATGTTCACACTAATTATATGTTCGAATTTGCTCTCTATAATTAAGGATATTTGCGTACTTGAGCGAAATCTCAGGGCAATTTTGGGGGCAAAACAAGGTTGACATCAAATATAAAAAAGCTCCTAAACCAGGTTTCTTCATTTGTTATCCTCTCTTACATCGGCTGGCTTCAAATATAGTCTTTAAACCTTGTTGGTCTTCACAAAGATAGTAGCCAAGCCTTTCCTTCTGGCCTCCCTAAGGGCCAACCTTGTACATTCTTTCAAATTTATTAGCTTATTACCCCTACGAGTCGCATTAACTCTTTGGACATCATTTTCTGTGATTTTTAGAGCTCACACTGCGTGACTGATTCGGGCAGTCAAGCCCGCCTCAAAATTCTTCAGCATACCACCCACCCAAGAAGTAATGAAGTTGACTTAAAGCGGCTTACAATTTAAAAATACCCAAACCTACTTTTGTAATGCACTCTTTATTCTTAAATTCTGCATTTGGATGTTCTTTTAGCTCGTCAACAAAGTTGAAAACTTTCTTAATCGGCATCTACGCTTACCTTTTCTTCTCAAGTATTCCGACCTTCATCTTTATCGCCTTCAAGTGTCAGTTTTAAATCATTCAAAGGAACCTTTATTTTCTTGATTTTGTTACGATCAATATAGGATTTGTGAACATCTATGAGAATGTGCAAAAATATTTATATATATGCACTCCAAATATTATTATCACAAAACATGTCTAATTCCTTGCATTTATACCCAATGCATAAAATTATTATTATATTTTTGAAAATCTAGCAAAATTTGTTGGCAGTAATAAGACCAACTACAACTTATTATGAAATTTTAAAGTAACTAATTACTAATACTAAAACACTCTGGGACTACAAAAAAAGAAAAAAATTACCAACAAATAGAAACAATGAAACACGCCACGTAGTTCACTCGATCATCACCAAAATCCAAATGCACTCAAACTAAATCGTATTTACAACATTACAAAATGAATTCCATTTTAACAACCAAAACACATCCATCAAAGTTTCTAAGTCAAACAAGAAAATGAATAAATTAAGAAGTTGTTTTCTTTTGCTAAATCAAATCTTTATCTAAATAACATCAAATAACATATAGAAATTCCACCAAATAATTCTAACTTTAATGGGTACTAATAAACTAAGATAATTTTAAGAACATGTGTAAAATCAAGATCAATCAAATTCTAGAAGTTGAATACTTATGTTATTTTTCACTATATTTATGAAATTCACAAAAAACGTATAGAACTTTTGTTATATCAATATAAAATTCACAAAAAACAGATAGAACTTTTCTGAATCTACATAAAATCTAGATTTGAAGTAATTATAATGTATATATTCAAATGAAAATGAAGATATTTATTATCCATTTGTAACAAACCCTAATTTTTAATAAGAGCGCATAATCAAAATCACAAAATTAAAAATTAATTACCAATAAACTTTTATTATATAATGTATATTTATAAAATTCACAAAAAATATATAAACTTTTGTTATATCTGAATAAAATTTACAAAAAATATACAACTTTTGTGAATCTAAGGAAAAGACAACTTCATAAAATGGGGTTATATTATTAGTCCTAGTCTTCTTGCCAACGACTTCTAAGTTAAGCATACTTCTCTACTCAAGAATATACAAGATAACAACCCAAAAGTGATTCGACTATTTCCGAATCCGGATAACGGAAACTTGATGTATCAATGCTATTATTTTACTTGTTAATGGCTTCATTTAAAAGTAAACTCTACTTGCGTATCAAGAATGAAAATATAATTCATAATTAAAAGTCAATTATATAAATAGATATTTATGAAATTAATCCTTTCAAATAACAACATATCAAACTTAGAACAAACTCAATTTTCTTTAATAAGACGCATAATCAAAATCACAAAATCGTGAACGATATATCAAAACACAAAAAGTAAACCCTAATTTACAAAATAAGAAATGAAAATATAAATTCATAACTAAAATGTCAATAATTCTCAAAATTAAAGTAAACTTAGTACAAAATCTAAATTTTAACTTAAATAAAAACATAAATTCATAATTAAAATGTACCTTTTTGTCAGCATCTAATCAATTTTGGATTGGACAGATAAGTTTTTTTCTTTTTTCCATTTTTTAGCTGGAAGCTGAGGCGCGGCTCATGGGCGGAGAAATCAAAGTGAATCGTGATTGTGAGCGGTTCTGCCGTCATGGGCGGAGTAACGGAGGTGGAGTGATTTCGAAATGAAAGGAGAATCGGACGTGAGGCAGTTTCTGGAATTCGCGAATCGGCCTCTGCCCAACTAAATTTAAGTATAACGGGATCACGTGTCCAAATTTAGATTTTACCGAGTCCATTCACGCTTGGATTCGTGAATTAGTCATGCTAACTAACCGGGCCAGCTCTGCAACATTGCCTGACGGCTGAGGCCCCTTAACGAATCGGCCGGCCGGGCCGCAGTGGGTACTCTGCCCTATTCCTGCTCGAGGCCCACTTTTATGGGCCTCGACGGTTTTTAACGTGGTACCGCTATCTAACTAAGTACTCACGCTTGTCTTCCGAACAAACGCGGTACCGTTAGTTTTAAACGGTACCACGCTTTGTTAAACCAACTACTAGTTTCAGAACGTATATAGTTTAATAACGTTATTGTATAAACGTGGGTAACGCTTTCGATTTAAACGCTACCACGCTTATACAAAATAGCCGCTATATAGCCGCTGTAATAAACGTGGTACCGCTTTAAATCAAACGCTACTAATGCTTATCAAGCCAGAAAGTCAAAAGAGGCCTTTATAAAAGGATAATACCTCATTCATTTCTCACACCACAATCATTTGTAAGCAACCTCAAAGCAATAACAAGCAATCTCAAAATCTTATATCAAGAATATATTGAAATTTATGATTCTATTCAAGGCTGGTCATTTCATTCCAAATTACAATCCTATACGTTCATCTGCTCCGGTATTATTTACCAACTTTTTATAAATTGCGATATTTTTTGCTTTAAATTAATGGCATCAAAACGTAATTCGGGTAAAATGTTCAAAGCAAAGCAGCTTAGTATGTCTATGTCTAATGATTATGTTAATTTGAGGACGATGATCACGGGCCGAATACCATTAACTCTCTAATCTACGCTACTTGATACTACTAATTTAAAGGAAAAAAACTTCATGGATTTGGAAATATTTTAATGGAGACCGTGAAAACAAACTAAGAACTTGTATAAATCTGTAAGGCTACTCTATCAGCTGAAAACGGAAGGGTAAAGGGAACCTGGCCATTCATGTATTACCCTAATGGTCATAAAGCATCACTAAAGATACAAGCGTGAGGCGGTACACAAGCGAACTATCGGGATATCCAAACCCGTAAGAACTTTTTTTTTAGCATCTTAGCTTATGCGGATTGAACTATGAAATTTGTAATCGGTAGTTCTTTTGCCTTTAATCATCGGTGGATGGATGGCGTTTTACTAAATGGATTCAAAATGTCGTTAATCCCCGAGCTATACGTATCCCCCGTACTACTTTACGAACCTATGCTTTTAAATATTTTAAAAATGAAAGAGATCTTCTAGGTAACACTCTTATGAATTTGCCTTATAAAATGTGTTTGACTAGTGATATTGGTGTCTTTGGATTTTTGATATAATGTGTGTAACATGTCATTGGATTGGACAAGATTGGTCTCGCAGTTAAGAATTATATATTTTAGATCGACATAAACATAACAATATTCAAATTTCGGAAGGTATACTCGCATGTGCCAATGATTACAAATGTTTGAATAAGATTACTTCAATTTCATTTGATAATGCGTCCGCTAATACCGTTTCAATCGAAAAATTAAAGAGGCCTATTAAACCGGATTTTAGTGAACTTTTTCATGTTAGATGTTTATGTCACGTCCTTCACCTGTCATAAAGACGGAATAAAAAGTTGTTCGGGGACGGCTTATTTTACCAATTGCAAAGCCGTTAATTTTGTTGAAAGAACAAGGTGGTAAGCAGCTATTGAATATAAAAAATGGTTGAAGCTTCCGTAAGAAGTTTAAGAAATTAATTTTGACGTTAAACTAGACGGAACTCGATTTCATTTATCTACTAGTTCACAGATATATGTAGAGTATGAAGAAATCTCCATTTTAGTGAGAAGTATAAAGTTCGATCAGCGGTAGCACATGCACCACTCACATATACTAATTGGAAACATCGTTATGAATTACTTAAGTTTTGTGAGCCACTTAAAGATTATACTAAGTTTTTCTAACTCAACCGAGCCAAATATTCATCTTGCTTTAGAATGTGTCGTTAATCTTCCATTCATATGACTAAACATAGAAAATGATTATGTTGCTGTGAGATATGATTCCTAATATGAAAGATAAGTTTTTAAAATATTTTCATCCTATCCCACATGGCTACGCACCTGTGATAATCTCGATCCTAACGCTAAATTAAAGCATTTTAATTTCTATGTGAAATCGTATTATGAATCTTTACTACCCTTTAATCCGTAACTAAAGAGTTTTGATGTTCAAAAATGGAAAGATGGAATTGAAACGTATATGTATAATATGTATAGCAAATACCAATCATGTATGGGATGCGTAAGTGCCACACCTTCAAGAGTAAAGTTTTAATGTGGCCCGCACGGAGTTAAAATACGGTCAAATACGACTACCTTAGAAATGCTGCTACAAGCTTTAGGTGAAATAGATCCAATCGCCTCCACAAGACACGAATGAAGTTAACTCAATATTTATCTACTAATCCTTTGAATCAACAATATAACGATAAAAACTTTTGATATATTAAAATGGCGGGCGAGCAAGAAGCCTTGTTTTCCGGTCTTATCTAAGACGGCAAAAGAAATATTTTCTATCCCTACGTCGACAATAGCCAGCCAATCCAAGATTTAAAGACAAGGAAGCTACAATACACTCAAAGACGCTCAAGACTTACAAGCTCGGGCGATCAAGTACGCATACAAGACGTCAGATCGATCTACGGTCGAAAGCATAGGATGCAAGATAAAGACACGGCTACGGAACGGAAAGAAAAGATATGTTCGATGATCTTAGTGACATTGCTAAGAAATTGAAGAAGACGTAAGCAGAGCAACACAATAGACGCCAAAAAGACTCCGGCTAAAGAAAGAGTCCGCATGAATTAATTTATGATGATTAGAATTGTAGTTTTGTAACTTAATAACTTTTTATTATCGACGGAAACTCACGTGAAACTCCCCGCCCGCACGAGTATAAACTGTGAACGGCTTAAAATAATAAAATGTTATTTTATTCCATATAAATAGACTCTATTTTTTTAAACTTAGTGAATTAAACGCTGCACGTTACACCACGCGTACCACGCTTAATCCGAAAAATTGATGCAAGAATTTTCACATTTTTAGGATTAAACGTGGTACCGTTACAAATAAACGGTACCACGCTAATCCTAAAAAATGGCGTAAAGTTTGGCCATTTGATTAACGTAGTATCGTTATAAATAAACGGTACCATCGTTTATCCGAAAAATGGCGTAACGAAAACTCCAAACTTTCTCGCCATATTTTTAGATTAAACGGAAATGTTTATTTGTAATCTGCACTAATGCTTGCTTAAAATTAGATTAATGGGTGTTCCAAACATTCAATTGAAACACAATTCTCAATCTCAACCCAAAACCAAAATTTCAAACTCACCTCAATTCCTCTATAAATCATCTTCAATTAGTTAATTACATTATATTAGTATCAATTTGCTAAATGGCACCAAAAAGAGCTCCCAAAAACAAGGAAATTGGCTGAATCAAGTAAACAAGAATGGTGAGGAGGTCCAAGATGAGGGTCACCACCACATTCACCACCACAAGAGTGGTGTTAAGCATGTAGTAAGAATGGCGGAGGAAGTTCGGCGGTAAGTGAGCGGAGGTACTAAGATACGGCGGGATGACTTACGAAGGAGAAATCAAGGCGGCCACGGGTAATCTTTTATTCCACTTTTTGGATCATGCCAAACTTAGTACATTTACTACTTTTACTAGCACGGTGATCCCGCTATCACAGAGCAAGCGGCGAATCCGCTCGATCAAGGTAATAATGATAAATGGTGAGCGCTTTTGGTTGTCGGTACAATATCGATGGAGTTACGGGTATTATAACGGAAAACGCATTTAATAAAACATTGGGTATGCTGGGCCAGCGGATGATTACCCCAAAGGACGGTGCACTAACTGCCTGGCTATGACATACATCAAGGCCTCCAAGAAATTTTAACAACAATCGGGAGAGTTAAGAGTATGCATAAATAGAGGCATTAACTGAATGCATACAAAACTTGCTCGGGAAAGTCAGATTCAAGATTCTTTGCCATCTACTAGTCAAGCATCCGAACTAAGTTGTTTGCATTCGTGTTATGTGGTCTATATTGAATTTATGTATTGGTTAATATGCCACGCTTGATACTTAAACATATGCTGCTTACTGGGGCGAAGCCAACCCTTCAATACTAGATTTATTATCTCTCATTTGTTAGTTAATATCAAAGTGCTCCTATCGAGAACGTAGATTTTGGCTGATTTTTAAGGCGACTTGAAATTTTAAGCGCAATCACTGACAATTAAGTAAGTTTTTACGCGACGGTATCATGGCTTCAATGGAGCATTAACATTTAATGGATGCTCAAAGATGAGCAAGGAGTGCTCAACAACTCAAGTACTCCCTAAAGCGGATGGCATTCCTCCTACTTTATTGCCAACACCGACGGCCGACCGAGCCCGGAGTTATGGCCCTCGCTCCCTGATCATCCGATGTACCTAAGGCCACCGCTTAATCGACAACCAACACGTTAAAGCCGCTCAAGATAACGCAGAGCATCAAAGCCGACATTGTGGCAACCTAAGGTCGTTGTTATGAGCGCATTTATCATGAAATATGAAATAAGCATTTAACGCCGAGCGCGAGAAATAGGCGCAGTTACAGAGCAAATGCGAATTCACTAAAACACGTTTCCATTTAATAACGTGTTTTCAATATCGATTATATCGGACAAGCAGATTCGAACAATTTGAAGTTTTACGTTACGCAGCCTACTTATTTTCTAATTTCTAATATTAATATGTTTGATTTCTCGCATTTGATTACACTTAGAAATCGTTGTTAATGCCAGATTACCTGCTTTTAAATCAACACTATCAGATTTCGCCGAACATCAAGCCCATTTTTCGTGATTAACGCGGCATTCGCAATTTTAAAAGCGTACCACGCGTTATCATTAGAATGAATATCTTCACCAGTTATTAACGCGGCATCGCTTAATATGTTTGCACTAATGCTAATAGCCAAGCTTATTTACTATATCGAGCACGCTGCAGACCGCTATCATAAACTGCACTCACGCACAACGACTCAGGCCAACCGCCGGCCGAATACCCACCGACAGCCGCGCCGAACCGGCCGTGCGCTTAACTGCCCCAGCCGTCCCCACTTATTGCCAGGCTCTGGCCGAATCCGGCCGAATCGGTGGGCCGGGCCCCGGATCGCCCACCAAGGCCCGGGGTTCGATAGCCACATGTCTACTGTGAATAAATATACACTTGCCCATCTCGATCATATGTATCATATCCTTATAATCTTTCTATTGTATCTTAACATACTAAAATTGATTGGGTCATGTCGGATGAATTAAGTTTTGTGGTTAAGGAATTTATTTATTTTCATTATTATTTTTCGTGGGTTATGATTTATACATATTCCACCACCAAAATGAAGAAAAAAGTCTTCACAATTTGTTTAACATTGGTTTGATCAACCAAAAACATTAATTAAATCGATTAAAAGTTGGTGTATTAAATGAGAGAAATATATAAATTTATTATAAACAATTATTCCGTAATGATTAAGACAATTAAATTTCAAATATTTAAATCATAGATTCCCTCCATTTTTTATAGTTATCGTTCTAGAGAAAAAAAATGGAAATTGTATTAGTTAAGACTATATATATATATATGTGTGTGTAGTCCTCAGATAGAAATTTCATTCCTTCTCCAGACAACACCTCACAAGGTTTCTACTACATACTTTCATATGAAGACATCATATATGACGAACTAGAGACACATGAACAAATAAAAACAACACAACCCTTCAATCTCCCTATTAATTTAACCAAAACTTTCACTCTCTCATATCAATCTCAATCACTAAACCAATAATCCAAATACCCCTAGACAACCATCATCTTTTACCTTTCACATATTCATCACCACATCCTAAAAGGGTAAGATAGTACCCCCCCCCCCCCAATGGAGTTTTTCACCAAAACAAAGGTTGTGAAGCTCAAAAGCCATCTGGACAAGTACCTAGTAGCCGATGATGATCAAGAAAACACCCGACAAAGCCGGTCCGGCTCGACTCGAAAAGCTCGATGGATAATCGAGCAAGTCGAAGAAACAACTGGGGTAGGTAAAAATGTCATCCAAACCATACCAGAAAAGATGAATGATTCGAGAACTCTTTGGGAGCCAATCAAAGATGGGTTTTTAGTGAAATTAAAGAATGTTGGGGGCACTTATTTACGTGCAAATGGTGGGACAATTCCATGGAGGAATTCTGTGACACATGATACATATTTTAGTGGTTCAAGTCATAATTGGATATTATGGGATGTTGAAAGTATTGATATTAGTGAGAAAGAATTGTTGAATGAGTATTTGAAAATGGTTTCAAGCTTTTCTTCGGTCTCTGCTGACCTCTCTGGCTTGGATATTGGCTCGCCGGAGTCGGTACACTCAATTCAGTCACCTATGGTGTATACTAACAAGGTAAGTTAGGTAAGTTTTCTTAAATTAATTACTAGTCATTTGAGTTTTGTCAAGCAATATTAATGTAATAAATTGGTTTATAACAAATAAAATGATTTATTAAAATTAATTGCTAGCCATTTGAGTATAATACAAATCTTTGTAATAATAACGTATGTTTTTATGTACTTTTGTAATATGTGCACATGGTGATGATAACAACAAACATTCTTTAGAGAATAAAAAATATTTTAGAACCTAATAATTTAGCCTAGTCAAATACCCAATTCTAGTTAAGATATATGCTATTATTTTATTTTATTTTATTTTGTAAAAAAAGGGAATTAAAAGTTATCTTTAATTATTAAAAAAGTTGTTCGAGATGACGTTATTATTTAATGCTATTGATGAATGCTTCAATTTTTTTCTTTATTTGCATTTTTCCTAATCATATAAGGTAACTTAGCTTATTAGTCATTATTATTATTTCCTTTGATTAAATGTATTAAATCTGAGTATTCAAAGAAAGATGTTATCAAAATACGTTAAGTGACATATGAGGCGACTTATATTTATCACGATAATAGAGCTTAATTAGTAAATATATATACCAGCCCTACCTGCAATTTTTTTAGATTTCACTAGAGTAATAATTTTATTCTAGATTAGAGGTATAAGTATGTGTTACGGAGTATTCTTTTTTATGAGAATTTGCGTCTTTTTTTTATAACAATTGTAATTTATTTGCCTCTATTTTTTTAGAAAAAGTGATTCATGATAGCATTGACCGCCGAACTGGCCCTCGAAAAATGGCACTAAAAGCCAGAGCTTATTTGTCTCCCACAGAGTTCTGCATGCTTTGTCTCGAAGGGCACAACACAAGATTGATTCCCAAGATAACGATTTTGTTTATGCTTGACAGCCAAACACGATTTAAGGTCATTTTTGGGATCAAATTTAAATTTTGAGACTTGTTAGGGTCATTTTTATAAAAATGCTTAAGCCAGGTGTAAATTTATAGGATTTTTAAATTTTGAGGAAAATGTAAGTAATGATGGTGTTGTTGGCTAATTATGGAGGAAATATGGGAGGTAAAACATCTTTTCTACAAAAATGACCCTAACAAGTCTTAAAATTCAAATATGACTCCAAAACTGAGCTCAAATCGTATTTGGTCGTAAAAAATGAATGGAATCGTTATCTTGGGGGTTAAAGTGCAACTTTGCGCCACTGATCAAACCGCACCAATACCACTATCAATTAAAAAAGACAACTTAACGCCACTTCTCGCAATTCATTTGACACCGCCCGAGCAAAGAATAAAATTTTAATCTTAATCAATACATACACTTACGGTATTTGCATTATACTATACTTCATTCACAATACAGTAAAAACTCTATAAATTAATAGTGTCGAGGACCGACTTAAATTTATTAATTTGTAGAAGCTATTAATTTATCGACAAATTAATAATTTATTAATTTAAAAAGTTTTTTAACAATACTATATACGACATTTAATTTCTTCTCAATTTATCAGACGATCCAAAGATGTAATCATCCGTAAAGATTCGAAGCGTAGTTAGAACATGTTAAGATAATAAAGAAATAGTATTACTTATTTGCATATTAGTTATAGTAATTACTTGAGTATTAAATTAAGTATTATTATCATAAAAGATTTAACAGAATGCAATGATTCCATATATCAAAAAGTTTAATTTAATATAATATTTATATACTCTCATTCCCATGAAATATATTTTCATTAAGTTGTAATAATTATTTTTTCAATTTCTAAGAATTATTAATTTATGATTTTCTTGGACCTATATTATAAAGGAATTTTTCGAAAAAATTATTATCTTATTATTTTATCGATTTTTATGTAATTTTTGAACTAACCCAAGTTGGGACCACATAAATTTATTATTTTAGAGAGTTTATTAATTTATAAAAGATAATTTATGTAGCTTTTATCAGAAGCGATGTATTAATTTATCTCTCCATATATGTAAATAATTTGGTGTTTATTAAGATAATTTTGTAAATGGTGTATTTTTAATTTGACTAAAATGAAAAGGCTTGATTATGTTTGTGCTTTTGACTTTATTATGATTTAATGTACATTATTTTTCGGTTGGAGTGCCTTGTACACATAATTTGATGGGGATTGATTTTTGATCGACATAACATAATATTATACCAGTCGACTGACTATTAGGCTTACATGCTTGATAGGTACTTGTACAAGTTACGTGCCCTATTACCACTTAACTATTGAATTTAGGCAGTACGTTTGTGTTAACTAACAAATTTTGTTTACTCCATCGAAATATATAATTTTTAATAAGATAGTAGCAGGTTGAAAAACTATCTGATACTCTTTATTCTAGTTAGATGGAGACCTCTTTAAACGTATATAAATATATTGATATATTATTCAATATATATATATAATGAAATTTCATATTTGGATATTTATTAATCATAAAATTTTAAAACTTGACAATCTTTAAGCATAGAAGTAGTATATATTAATGAGTGTTGGTCCTTATAAAATGAACGGATGTAGTAGGACTAAATTCACACCGAAATAGTATTAAAAAGCAATGAAATAATTATTTTGTCTCTAAATGAAATTTCTCAAACACTAAATTAACAAATAAGGGGAGGGAGGGGGGGCAAAATTATAATTTTACCCTTTTTTTTTACTGTTTTAGTATGACTTTAGCTCCAATATCTGAAATGAAATAATACTGCAATCTAATACTGATCATGGAATAAAAAAGAATTAATATAATATTGGTTATTGGTAATATTTAATTGCATTTGCAAGCTGACTTGGTGATAGAAAATTATAGGTATCGTTTGACAATATATAAAACATGTGGTTATTCTTTTATGGAAGGTAATGATATGTATATGACAATGATTTTGAGCCACTAATGGAATACATATTATTATGGGGTTTGCTCTATGTCGACAAATCGATTACGTAGAATATGATAGTGCAATGCTAAAGATGCCTTCCTAACTCCAAAGTATTGGTACATATATAGATAGTGGAATGTCCAGAGGGGCACTACTTGAAGTATGAATAATGAATGGTCCATGCCATTTAATTTCTAGTACCACATTTTTAACAAGTTTTTTTTTTTAAAATAGTGATGAAGTATTATAAATTACGAATATATATTGAGTATTATAAATGATGAATACATAATTTTTTACTAAAGAAATTCTATAAAGAAAGTAGAATATGTCTCCAATAAAAATAGAACCCAAGACCTCCTTGTGAAAATCGACCACATTTTTAACAAGTTGGGGATTGAATTCCTATGAAAGAATGATTGAACGATAGTTTTATGATAATTTGTTATATTTAGTGTAATATTTATTAAAATTATTATTATACATATTTTATTCTTCTGTTTTGATTAATTTCGTACCGGTTAAATAACGATCCAACTTCGTTTTATACCGATCAATTTGCCACCTTAACTATATTTATAAGCCAATAACCTCCGGAACCAATTTTTAACAAGTACAAACAAAATTTGCACAAATATTAGAGCTTTTGAAATAAAGTACTTCTTTATTTAAAAGTGTGTCCCAAATATTTATGAAAATTTCATTTCGTCCTTGATAAAAAAAATAGTTTTCATCAAATTTTACTCTAAAAGTAGATGATATGGTAATTGACCTATAAATATAGGTAAGGGAGTAATTAACCGGTATGAAATTATCAAGGGACACATTGAAATTTAGGCTAAAAAAATGGTGATATTCTTTGCATTTTTCCTTGTGATATTGTCCAAAAACCTCGACCTCATCGAATATCATCATTTTATTTTATTTTATTCAATCTATAGTGTCCTAACTATTTTCACTTGAAGCAGAGCTCTATGGTTTCAAGGTCAGCAATGGACATTTTCCAAACAGCAAAAAACATACGCTTAAAAAGCATTCACAACAAGTACTTAATAGCAGAGGAAAATCAAGAAACAGTTAAACAAGACAAAGATGGTTCATCAAACAACTCAAAGTGGACAATTGAAATTGTCCAAAATGCAGACAACATTATCCATCTTAAAAGCTGTTACAATAAGTACTTAACTGCCTCAAACCAACCTTGTCTTTTGGGTACTACTGGCAAAAAAGTGCTCCAAACTGTGCCTAATAGAGTTGATTCCTCAGTTGAGTGGGAACCCATTAGAGAAGGAAGAAAGGTGAAGCTTAGAACAAGGTATGCATTGGAGAAACTAGGGAGTGCTTCCCTAATTTTTCGAAAAATATAATTATACTGTTCCTGTTTTAAAAAATTATTTCGTCCACCCCTGCAACATGTTCCAATGCCTGCGAGGTAGAATTCACACAAATTTATCTGCGTTTATTATGCTCGCTTCAATCGTCTCCCAAGAATGGGTTGCCTATTACTGACATGTATAAAGCATGATCTAAGACTTTCTCAATAGTTAAGATAAAGAAGCTGCAGGAGTATGCTGGTTCACTGATTTATTTCACTATATAAAGGGAGACTGCCTCCCTCTAAACTGCTAAGAGGTATTGATAGTACCTACCTCTGAGCTATGTGATAGCATGCATACTGTTTTCGAATGTTTTCGATTCTCAAGCCAAGAACACATTCATTACTTCACCGATAAGTTAGTTTCGCAGTAAATTTTACAGCCCATTTTGATTTATTCAACTATATCCAAAGCAATCCAGTAATATAAAATCTTTTGATTATTGGACTATACAAAATCATCCCCCCCCCTCCCCCAATACGTTCATATATTTTTCTCTTATATTAGAGACTTCGCCACTCCTAACTAATTTCTGGTTCCGGCACTGAAGGTATGGGCAGTTCTTGAGGGCAAATGGGGGGTTACCACCTTGGAGGAATTCCGTAACGTATGATATTCCACAGAGGACTTCTACTCAAGATTGGGTTTTTTGGGATGTTGATGTTGTTGAAATTGATGTGAAGTTGCCTGTTCCAAATCAACTGCCGTCTTTGGTTCCTAAGTTTGACTCTTTTGCTTCAGAAACAAGCTCGAATTCGACTTCTTCATCAAAATCGACAAGCTTTTCTAGGCTAGAGGTAATTATCAAATTGTTGGTTACAAGAATTCTTGCTTTAGATTAGGAGCATATATTTATTTTGTGAAAGTTTTGTATCATGTATTCATGTTCTTATGGAAAAATTGCATATCTATAGTGCAGTCTGCTTTTCGCAATAGTTAACAGTTAGAGTTATTGATAATTATAGCTGATCCCAGTATCCCACTTAGCAGATAAGGTTTGGTTTTTGCCTTTGATGTTATATTTTATTTTCTACTATTTTGATATTTGGTCTTTTTTGGTGCAGTCGAGTGATTCAACGGGTGCTCTTGGTTCACCAAGAAGCGGGGGTGAAGGGAGAGTTATATATTTTCATGTTGCGGATAAATTTGGGGAATATGATGAAGGAGAGGAGGAGCTTGGTATTATATTCAAGGGAAATGATGTAGGAGAATTGAAGAAGAAATTGGAGGAAGTGGTTCGACTCAACAATGTGGTTGTGTGTACCAAAAGTCCATTAAACGGGAAGCTTTATCCCCTTCGACTGAAGTTGCCTCCCAATAATGTATCTATGCATGTTGTTTTGGTTCCATCTTCATCAAATGGTAAGTTACACAGTAGTTTTAGATAGAGTTCTTATTCATGTTTTCCATTTACTGTGGCACAATAGTTTATCATCTATGTAACATAAGTGAATGAATTTCATAAGTTGCATAAGCTTATTGAGATTCCCTCCATCAAGTTGACTATCAATTTTGTTGGTTAACCTACAGGCTACAATGTTTATTATGAGTCCGAGCCGCCAAATTGGATTTCCTGAGAATGGATGCTGTAATTTATTCAATAACATTAATGATTTTATGTTGTTCCTATATGGCATTGTTGTATTTGTTGATCTTTCCGTATTTTCATAAGTTAAATGATAATAGTAACTCGTTGCTTATGTTTATGTTGATTTATGTTCTATCAGGAGGAGACGAATTTTGAAAACAAGAACATCATTGTAGATTAAAAGGCGATGTTCTGGTTCCTGAGTTGCAGCTATATTCAGTAGAAGGCATGTGCGAGCATTTATGTAAGTTTCACCAAGTATGGATTCTTCCAATGTAATAGTGGCACTAGTTGGAAACGATGTCAATGGCATAAAATTTTAGTTGCATATGATGTTTGAATTTCTTGGCTAAGTATCACTGTATCGCCTCCTCTATTTTACCCTCAGTTTGGAATTGAGACGAATAAGAACTATGGGATCATGCATACAAGTCGAGCACTGGTAATTTCCTATGAGCATGTATATTTAGCAGTATTAATTCAATGTTCTCTGTTTCTCTTTTTGCTGTTGACTCTAGTTTTTGTGAGCTAGCCAGTAAATGAAGTTCTTCTGCTAGATGTCAAGTGTTTATATACTTGAAGCTAATAGTTAATATCTCAAGCAACTAAGTAACAAATCCACATTTGAGTTTTTATTAAACTTAAGGTTACAGTTTACACGCTTCTCGGCTCAATTGAAAACCTACAAATCAAACTGAAGAGATTGCAATCTCACCAATCGATCAAATAACAATAACAAGAACAACAGATATATAATGAAGAGAATGGCAATTGCAAATGCTTGTTCTTTATTGATCACTGCTTGACTATTTATAGCCAAATGAGTACAACTTCTAATGAACTACTTTGCTGAAATCAAGCTAATCTAGACGTTGCTACAAATTTGGAAAGTAACAACCTACTCTTATCAATAGAACACTAAAATAGGAAATGCTAACAACCTAATCCAAACTAAACAGATTGGAGTCTTATTTGCCACGTCTGCATGAACTCTGCATGGACTGGTACTAATCTTGATTCACTTCAATCCTTCACCTAAGCTAAATGCTTTTTAGCATTTCAGCTTATCTGTGTTGCTTCACACATTCCCAATGCACTTCTCAGTTTAAGAAATGTGTCAGTTTTGAGTGGTTTAGTCATGATATCCGCAATTTGATCAGCTGTTCCACAAAAGCTTAGGGAGATGACTCCTTCCATAGTAAGGTCTCTGAGGAAATGGAAACGTATGTCTATGTGCTTACTCCTCCCATGCATGATTGGATTCTTGGAGAGCTTGATGGTAGAGTTGTTGTACACTTACTCTGTTCATGTCCAATATTCTCTTCATTCAAATGGATTGGCATGCACAAATTGCTACAGCTATGAACTCAGCTTCTGTACTTGACAAAGTTACAATGAGTTGCTTCTTTGAGCACCATGCAATAGCCCCTGCGCTCAATAGAAACACATCGCCACTGATGCTCTTCATGTCATTAGTGTCACCAGCATAGTCACTATCAGTATATGCCTTCAATTCCTTTCCATTTTCTCCTTTCTGATAGTAAATGCCAAGTTCTGTAGTTCCTCTCAAATATCTTAGGATCCTCTTAGCCACTTGCATGTGCATTTCAGTTGGTTTTGCCATATATCTGCTCAATAAGCTCACTACATATACAAGGTCTGGTCTTGTTACAGTCAAGTACATTAAATTTCCTACCATCTACTTGAAGTATGTCTCATCTACTAGTTCTCCATTTGCATAGGACAAGTCACAGAATTGCAGTCGTCCATTCCAAATCTTTGCAGCACCTCTTCAGCATATTTCCTTTGGCATGTGAATATTCCATCATCCTTTGTAATGTTCCCTCCTTTGTGTGTAGCCTTTGTGTGTAGCCTTTTGCCACAAGTCTTGGCTTTGTGTTTGATAATCTCTCCATTTTTATTTTTCTTTGTTTTGAAAATCCATTTTACTCCAATCTTTTTACATCCTTTTGGAAGTTCTGCTAGAGTCCAGGTTCCATTCTTTTTAATTGATTCAATCTTTATGCTTAGTAGTTTCTTCCACTTCCCTTCACATTCTTGAATTCAGCATAAGTTACAGGATCATTTAGTTCTGTATCTTGAACCATGTTCACCACTTCATCTTCACTTAAACCTTCCCCTGATACATAATCATTCATCCAAGTAGGAGCTCTGTGTGTTCTCCCATGAGTAATTTGACTGTTGTGTTGTGAGGGATTCTCTTCTGTTGACTCTTCATCACTATTATTTGCTGAGAGAGGTGTCTCTTGATCATCCTCTGGCTGTTGTACTGCATCTTCTTCATCAATTTCTCCTACATCCTCCCAGTCTAATTGCTCTTCTGTGTTTGAATTTCAGTCCATTCCCATTCTTTATTTTTTTCAAACACAACATCCTTACTGATTAGCACCTTCTTAGCCTCCACATCATACAATCTGTATCCTTTAGTTCCTTCAATTATTCCCAAGAAAATGCACTTGATACTTCTTTTATCAAGTTTATCTCTGTGTACCTTGGCCACATGAGCATGTGTCAAACATCCCCATACCTTGAAATGACTTACAGAAGGCTTGATTCTATTCCAACATTGTTGTGTAGTCATGTTCTTAACAGATAATATAGGACATCTGTTAAGCACATGGAAGGTCCACAACACAGCTTCAGGCCAAAAACTTCTTGGCATTTTCTTTGCAGACAACATGGATCTTACCATGTTCATGACTGTCCTATTCTTTCTCTCATCAACTCCATTTTGCTGAAGTGGTCAGTTGCCTTTTAATTCCATGTTCCCTACAAAAATCAGTGAATAGAGTTGAGGTGAACTGACCACCTCTGTCAGTTCTAAGGCAGCAAATGCTCATTAATTTCCTTTTCAACCATAATTTTGAAGTTCTTAAAGTGTTCAAAGGCATCTGATTTGTTTGCTAGCAAATATACCCAAGCCTTTCTTCTATAGTCATCTATAAAGCCTGCACACTTTTCACTATTACTTGACGCTGATAGAGGGAAGTCCAATGTATCTTAGTGAACTAGCTTAGTATCCTCCTGGTTTCCTCCATGTGGCTGGTACTACCTTGATTCACTTCACAAACAACTAGTTTGTTGTTGTAACATTGACAGATGACAAATCCAACTACCTAATTAAACGAAAATCGAAAGTTATTCAATAAAAACATTCCTGTTTGCTAGCATTTGATGTATTCAATCGAAACTTATTTGATATGACAGAAGACATGATGTATCAATGGGGCAGTAACTCCAGTAAGTATAATAGGTTATGTGTTTCTCAATCTTCATCTGTAGATCTTCCTTGTTGGCTCCCATGACCCTATCAATTACATCGCCACTCTTTATCAGTAGGAATGTTGGCATTGTTCGAACAGCTTAAGCCTCGGCCACACCCTGTTTGCACATATTAACATCAATAACAATAAGAAAAAAGAGGTTTTGTGGCTTGTTGGAGTCTGGGTGTATAAAATGAGAGATCATATTCTATCATAGAGTCATCTTAGTCGATATTTGACGCCATTTTTGGACTCTGCATTCTGCTATTGAAGACAAATGGCTTATGTTTCTTCTCTAACATTGGTCTTATGCTGTACATGTTTCTTAGCTTCACATGTTCTTGAATGTTTCTTGGCTTGAAAAATGTTTGGTCTACAAACTACACCAGTGTTTTTGTCATAGGCTAAAAGAGAACTATAGTATATCTTTATATCAGTATTGGTAATGTTTCTGTGAGTATTTTTAGAGGTTTATAAATTGGTTTTTACATGTGGTTATTAATTTTGCATGAATTATTTCTTTATCACCACAAGATTGAAGAGACATTTTGTGACTGCCGATTTTTTATTTTTTTGCCATGTCTAAAAAAAGCCTCTCACACGCATTGGCTTGCTCACACGTCCATAATTATAAAGATTCACAATATATTTTCTGGATTTTTTGCCTAATTTTATCTAATTCGTTTTTAAATTTTATTTTATTGTTTGTATTTTTCTTCCTTTTAGGTTATAGCTTTATGTTTCAGACATTCATAATTTAATTTTTAAAGATTAATACTACCTTCTAATTATTCATCATCACGGATCTAAAAAATTAGAATCAAATATATAATATAAACTTCTTCTTCAAATTGAAAAAATATTTTAATGGTTCTATTATTTATATTATATATATATATATATATATATTTAATCATATATGGTGTAGTAACAACATATTTGTATTATTTCTATCTCAGGGATAATAATATAGAACATATGAATTTTTTTCTCAGATCTACGACCGTGGTCTGCTTGCTAAACCAACGTATAGTATTTCATGGTATTAATTTTATGCAGAGTAATCCCACTAACCAGTTTCATATGGTATTTTGATTTTTTTGCCATTTTCAAAAATGAGTCTCCTAATTCGCATTAATTGCTCACACGCTCTATAATTATAAGAGATGACAATATATCGGATTTGTTGTTTAATTTTACCCACCCGGTTTTTTATCTTTTTGATTTTTGTGTTATAGCTTTTTTGCTTAGATGATTCATATAATTCAATTTTTTGAAACATTTAATATATTTTTACTTTAATTATTCATCATCATGGGTCCCGAAAACTCGAATTCAAATATATATGGAGAAACTTATTCTTCAAAATCGAAAAAATATATTAATGGTTCTATTGTTTATATACATGGAAATGTAATATACACTCATGATTTCAATGATGGGGAATTCGATATCACTTATACGGTGAACATATGTATTACGTAATCTAATAAAGAATATATGGGCATGCAACATAACAAATACGAACAATTATTTAAATTAAATACCTAAACCAATGTGATACGATTCAATTTCATGGAGCATTCTTTTATTTATAACATGAACAAATGCGAAATAAGACGGTATAAGATGAATATAGCAAGACTAAGATATGTGTAAAAAGAATAAATCACAAACTAGGTGCTAGAATTAACATAAACATATATATACCACACATACTAGTACGGCGTGATTTCATATAACTAATGTATATCACTATTAAGAATACGTGTATTACGTGACCAAGTGTCAATCCTAGACTAAATGATGACAGTGACGTCAGCCTATCATTAACTCCTCCTATTTTCCTAAGATTCGCTTAGCGTCTTCATCCACCTCCTCTTGTGGCAATCCTAGACTAAACAATGGTCTAGGATGTCGTCTATCCCTCATTCGAACTCACACCTATCGAATACGCATAAAAATGTTAGTATACACCGAATCCAATCATGAATGCTTGTAGTTCTTCTATAAAATATCACACTTACTTCTTTTCTTTTAAATGAATAATTTACAGCCCTCCCAATATTCAACCATTTACTAATCTACACATCGACACATCAACTGAAATCCCACCATTAATTCTTTTAGTATCATTATATTGAATCTCACCATCTTATATGCATCGTATCCTATTTCTAACAAACTACAACATATGAGCTTCAAAGACAATAATTCAAAAACAACTAATAATATTATAAAGACATAATAATCCAAAAATGACATAGTTTAAACAGCAATATTCTAAAAAAACTCAATCTTTGCAATGTTTATCACACAAATTGGATTCAAAACTAAATTATTATTAATTCTATGAATTGGCTTCAAAACTATATCACACAAATTGATTCAAAACCAAATTATTATTAATTCTATGAATTGGCTTCAAACTACATTTTTTGAAATCATTTCACTATATTCAAACTTATAAGTTTAAACACTCCAAACATTAAACAACATGCAAAAATAATTAATTCTAACAACACAATACTTTAATTTAAAAAATTATTCAACATAGTATTATATAACCATTTAACACAAATAATATAATTTTATTAGCTCAAAATAAGTTAATTATAATGTCAAAAACCCCTGAAAGCATTTGTCTTCCATTTTTTTCAATCTTTTTCAATTTCTTTTGTTTGCAAATTACTTTAATGGTGATTTCTTCTCAAAGCTTCCCCATTTCCTCAATTTTATTTTTGTTATTTTTTTTATAAATTTTGTGGGTTTTAGTGGCTTGGGTTTGTGGGTCAGTCGAAGAATTTGGATTAAATCATTCAATTCAAGAATATTTTTCATGTATGAAACTAATTATGATTTAAGTTTATCAGGTAAATTGTGAAATAAATTTTTGAAGTAGCGAAATTAGTTAACCGATTGGGGGGAGTATAGATTTAATTATTTATTTATTTAATTCAAATACGACCGCCAATTTTAACTCAGAAGATAATGCACCCTCAGCATCTGCTATTCAATAAATTCGACGTTAATACGTTTCTTATTTTTTATCAACAAAAGAAAGACGTTCGATTCGATTAAATGCTTTTATTTGATCACCAAACTAACTCGAACCTTTTTGATTCGACCAGCTTTAAACTCATTCGACTTAAAGTAATATGGAGTACTATAAATATTTGATTTTTGTTACCTAAATTTTGAAAGATATTCTTAAATTTCTTCTATTTCAAGTATTATTTGCATGAAGTTTAAATTTAATATCACCATCACAAATGATATTAAGATTTAAAATAAACAATTAAATTAATACAGAAGACTGAGTTTTTTATATAAGTAATTATAAATCATTAGAGCAAATAAGACTTTAGCAAATTAACAAAGGGAAGTTGTTCATCACAATTTTTTAGAAATTCCAATTAAATTTTATCAAAAACCTAACCAAAAAAGTAATTAACGTTTTAAAAAATAAAGCCCACATAAGAAATTTCTCAAGATTTTACCTGAACAATTTATACTGACCATTTTAAAAAATCTCCAAGACAAAGATTTCTGAACCATGGGAAGGAGAATTCGCCATTGTAATAAGCAAAGCATTGATCTCCACCTCCACCAAGTTTCTCCCTCCTCGTACATGGTCCTCCTCTCTCGAACAAACCCTCCACCACCTCCACTCTGCCTGCACGACCAGCCCTCCCCATCGCTGCCTGGCCTCCACCACCCCTCCCTCTCCCTCGGCTTCTTCAACTGGGCATCTCAACAACCCAACTTCTCCCACACCTCCCTCTCCTATCATATTAATGTGAACAGATTACGACAGTGTAGATACTGAGTCAGAAGGGCAATATTGTTTGGTTGCTGGGAAGAAGACACGTGTCGCGTTTTCGGTGTTTGAGGGGGTTGAGGAGAGGCTTCTTGATGTGGGTTTTGAAGCTTGTAATAATCTTCTTGCTAGGTTGGCTTCTGAGGGGGATTTTAAGTGTGCACGGAAGGTGTTTGATAAAATGATTACCAGAAATGTTGAGTTTACTACGCTTGGTTTCGGGGTGTTTTTGTGGAGGTTTTGTTGTGGTGTGGAGATTGGTGAGTGTTTGAGTTTGATTGAGGGGGTTAGGAGGAATGTGTTTTCGGGGATTGATGGTTCGATTATTGCGGTTTTGGTTGTTCACGGGTTGTGTTCTCAGATGAGGTTGGATGAGGCTGTTTATGTGTTGGAGGAGTTGAGGAAGCGAGAGTGTAAGCCTGATTTTATGGCTTATAGAGTTGTGACGGAGGCGTTGAGGGAGAGAGGGAAGCTAGATGAGGTGGACAATGTGTTGAAAAGGAAGCGAAAGCTAGGAGTAGCGCCAAGGGCTAACGAGTATGGAAGGTTCATATTGTCCTTGATATCCCATAAACTGATTTTTGAAGCGAAGGAAATTGCTGAGGTCATTGTGAGTGGGAATTTCCCAATCGAGGATGATGTCCTCAATGCTCTTATAAGTTCTGTTTCGAGTGTAGATCCCTGTTCTGCAGTTTCATTTGTGAACTTCATGTTGAGTAAACAAAGATTTCCAGCTCTTCCTTCTTTGATTGACCTGAGCAATAATCTTATGAAGCACGGAAAATGTAATGATTTGATGGAGATGATTAATCATTTGTCTGTAAAAGACTTTTTCAAAGATGTCGAGAGCTACAAAGAGATGATAATGCTCATGTGCAAGATGGGTAGTGTACACGAAGCATACCAACTGCTTCAGGAGATGAAGAGGAAAGGTATAAATCCCGATGTAGAAGCTTACAATATTATTCTGGAGGCTTGCTGTAGAGAAGATAAACTTCGCCCTGCTAGACGGTTGTGGGATGAGATGTTTGTAAATGGCTATGTCGTTGATAGGAAGAGTTATTGTATATTAATTTCAAAGTTCTCTGAAGTAGGCGAGGTTGATGAAGCTTACCGTATGTTCTGCCAGATGATAGGAAATGGTATTGTCCCCGACAGAAGTACTTACTTAGCTGTACTTGAAGGGTTCTGTAAGGCAAAGGATCCGGAAAAAGCCCTGTTAGTGTTTGGCAAGTCTGTTGAACAAGACTTGACACTTTCCCAGCACATACTAGGAGAATTTATCTTCTGCCTATGCAAAGAAGGTAATTAGACAAATTACATTGATCTAGTGAGTGATTTTCTATGATTATTTTTCCTCATGTAGTCGCTTCAGATTATATGGAGTACGTATTATTTAAAGAAAAAAAGCCTTAAACTTGAAATTAAATTTTTTGGAAACCGGGCTTATAAGCTGCTGAATAAAACCGCACCCAAACACCCTTTTATTTTTAAAATTTTGGGTTTGTTTCTGAATGGTTATCGACAATGTTTGGTGGTCAATGCAGGTTATTTTCTTGATGCTTCAAATCTACTACGTGATTCCAAAGTTGGCTCAGGACAATTAGATTCCCACGTGAGGTTACTGAAACTTTTAGGCAATGCCAGAGAGGTACCATTAGCGATGGAGCACATAAAATGGATCAGACAGAGGTCACTTCAGGAGTTGCATGGTGTTCATGCTGCACTATCAGCCTCGCTTCACTCATCGATGGAGTTGGATCAAATAATTATGTTTTGCGAATTGCAGAAGGTAAATGCATTCGACCGAGTAAATGCTTAACTGATTTCTGTGCCTTCTTTTTTCCCTTGGTGGATGCAGACATAAGTTGTTTTATATATAGAGTTCTCTTCTGAACATACTTTCAACCTCCCTGCCCCTTTACATTGTTGAGACAGTTACCCAAAGTTTGAAGCAATATTCATTCACTTACGTAATTACGTTTGAGTTCATATGGAATGATTCAAAACATAATGGTAGACACTAAACACTTATACGTCAAAATTTTGCACATTGAAAACTGGATGTGGATAAAATTAATTTGGGATCGAAATCAAATCATTTAAATTAATCAAACCTCACAAATAATTTAGGATGGAAAATGTAATTTGTAATATTGATGCATAATTTAGGTTAGAAGTTGTTCGATTGGTAGCCAATATAAGTCATGACTATGATGAAGATTAGCCTCATATTTTCATGATAACTCCACAATAGTATTCGTTCTACAATCCTTTTTTAAGTTGTTCATTCAATGATCTTTTCTCAAGAGACTATGGTTCTAATATGCTGTGCCTCTGAGAATGGTCAAGTATGTGTATCTAGTAGCAAATTTTGAGGAAAGTGTTAATTAATTATATGGTTCCTGATGATGTTGATTACATGGTACAGTGTTCATCAATCACATCGCTCCCATCGCCAAGCCTACCATTTGATCAAGGTGATTAGTTTCCCTAATTTCTTTCTTTTATACTTCGCTACTTTTTTATTTCATGTCTTATGGAGTCAACGACTTTATATTCTCTGCCTCATGGATATAATGGAATATGTCAGAACTGTTTATTACACTATCTACGCTTTTTATCTATTGTGAAGTAGTAGATATTGTTTACACTTTAACTCTTGGGTCAATTTAAAAACAACCTCCCTGTTATCACAGGGGTAAGGCTGTGTACTACCCGACCCCCCCTTATCCCGCTTAGGCGGGAGCCTCTTCAAAGGCATTGAGGCATGTTGAAATATGATACTTCTCTACTTTTTCGTTCACCATCACCCATGTCTTATTTCAGTTACTTCAACTAAATCAGACGTCTCTTTTCAAGAGTAATACTTGCGAGTTGCGAGAGCTTGGTCAGGGATGTTATTCCGCTCAAGAAAATATCAAAGCACTTTTTGGTCAATGTGAAGGACAGCTCTGTCGGACCAAAAGTCAGTTAACACAACCATTGCCTAGTCCAAGAAAAAAAGTTACGGAGCTCGCAAGGATTGGGGATTCAGAGTGGAAGGTTCAGATGAAGCAGCTGGAGGAGAGGAATCCAAACGTCATCCACCTAGTCCAGCATGGACGAGCTCTTCGACAGACTAGTGCCACTTCAATCACAAGAGGCCAAGCTCCAAGATCTTTGCCTAGAGTTCACAATCTTGAAAGGTCTTGTGGACTCGTACCAATGATCCTACTACTAATCTTGAGAGGCAGGCTACTCATCTTCGAGAAGCATGACCTAACACTGTCCTCCTTTATCTTTGGTGATACGTTGGTCGGGAAGCTGCTTGTCTAGTGTCCTGCCCCAAACTGGTAGAAGAGACTTTATAAGTGTTCAAAGTGTATATATAGGAACAAGGAGCTCAAGAGAGTTTAATGTCCCGCCTGGAACCCATATTCGGTACGCTATTGCTATTGAATTTGATGGTGTGATCTCATAAACCATCACGACTCAGAGTGTTCCAACGCAGTTTTGTGCTCACTAGCAGTAGGGCTAGGATTTGAAAGTTATGATGTTCTTAGAAACTTGGACAACTTGATAAGAAAGAGAAAGAAAAGTCATCACAGTACATGCTATTTCTAGAGTGATGAATATAAAAAGTAGTACTACAATATATACTAGCAGTTATACTTGAAAGCTATAAAAAATAATCTCTCCATCCCATGGAGATTGTCTACTTTCACCTCTTTTTTTTCATTTTCCATAATTTCTTCTACTTGATTAATTTTTTCATGCATTTCTGAAAATAAATCCACTTTCACTAGTATGAAAATGTTATTTTTTCACTAGTCTTTTGACCTAAAGAATGTTTTCTTTCTGTATGTTAGTTATTTGTTGTATTTCTCATACTATATTCAAATTCTAGTGTCAGCGAATGTCTTCCTGTCAGACTCAAGATAATAAAGCCATAAAAAAAAATTGGTAAGAAAATTGTCTTATATTTTTCACTATGTGAAGTATTATTGAATGAACTAGACAATATATAAAGCTAAGAACAGAAGTATATTAGAACACCACAAATGTTCTATAATTGCCTTTACACACAATTAGCCAACCTTTAGTGGTTGACTATCCAATTTACGGTAAGTTTCCATTCTTTAACTGAACTGTAATGTTGGCCAGGTGCCGATTTTAATTGCACAACAAAACCACGAGAGACCTTATAATGATTCTATACAGTCTGCATACCAAATGCAGAACTTCTCAGAACGACGAATAGCTATTATCCGAGTCCTGTAACACTAGAAAAATTGGGAAAAGGACCTGATGGAGATCAATGCGACCTTTAGACAGGTTGCCCAAGCATAGTTGTAAATCTTTGCGCTGGTGCTTTAATTAAAATATAGAATGCACTTTGCATTCTAGATTGAATGTTTAATAAAAAAATGCTTCAATAACTGTGATCCAAGTAAAAAGATCATCAAAAGCTATTGTAAGATGACAATATGCCTGCATCTGGAGAAATTCTGACATCCACATTCCACAGGAAAATTGAACCTTGGTAGTTGGTGCTGAGGCCTCTTAAAGACTATCGAGGAGGACCCTTTTGCACGTTGGAGATTTTGTAACATTTGCACTTTGATTTCTAGATGGGGACTCGAGGCCAAATGTTTTAATCAGGAAATGCTTCTCCTGAAACAGGTAACAAAGATTAAATTATTCATGTTGTATCTCTCACTTTATAACCTGAAGTTGGATAGCTATAATCACTTTCTAAATGCTTAAACAAAACCGAAGATCAAGAAACGCCCTAATCATTAAACAATTCCAGAAGCCTGAAATGGTATACAGAAAAGTCTACTTTTATTCTGTTAAGTACTGATAGTCTGACTGACTCTGGTCTGACACAATGCAAACCAAAAATAAAATAGACAAAACATGAGAAATGTCAACTTTAACATCCTGAAGTTTCAAAAGCCATTGTAGTTTAAGCTTCAAGTTAGTTTAACTTTGATATCCTCGATTTTCATGTTCCAAAGAGTAAATACTTAGTTATGGTACTTACACTTTCTGAAAAGTTTGGGGTTGGAACTTCTGCTGCTAATGTTCTGAACAATGGGGTCAATCGTGTAGGGGAGCTGAACTCCATGTTTACCTGAACACCCTTTACAATTTCATCTGTTTGTATCGACTCATGTGCCACGAAATTTCCTTCTGCAATAATTTATATGTTTGGAACCTTATTAATAATTTATTTTCAAAAAATATCAGATGAATTGTGATATTCAGTTGAGAAACTAGAAGGACCTTTATCACTGCTTGGCGGGCAGATCATCCCCGTTGTCTTTTCGACTTCAATGTCCCGATTAGCTACTACACATTGGTAAGCTTGACCTGTTTCTGTTCTCTCACTATCTAATTGATTCAACATAGTTGATCCAGTGCTATAACCAGAGCTGCTGGGAGAATTCATGTGCAGTTCACTTTGCCTGTACGGAAAACCAGTCAAATATTCTATTTGCTAATGTTTTATGCAAATTAACATGTTTTGTTACCTTGATAATGGTTGGTAGCCTTCATTACTATTTCTGAAGTCCTCTACAAAATCCATAAAATTCGCAATCTCACGACTTGAATGACCATTTATCATCTTTGATGGATCACAGTCTTTATTCTGATTGAGGTAATTTTGAAGTACCTGAGAGATATTTATGGCCAGGTTAGGTCTGAGAAACAACAGAAACACAATCAAAACAATTTTGAAAAAAATGCAAGCGCATTTAACATGCAATATTTCTCGTACATACCATGACCCTAAAGTTTTTACTTTCACATATTATGAAGATATTTGGTTGTATTACATCTCTAAAATAATAAGTTTTTCAATTAATGAATTTTATCTTTCATAGTAAAGTGATAGATACATAACATTCATCGGTAGTTTATATCATCATCTCGAACAAGATAACTTCTAAAACAACTTATTCTCACCTGCCAAGCATTATCCAGGCTCTGATCTGTATCTTCCATATTAACTTTTAGAGCTAGAGAGCTGAGAAGTTCTTCTTGTTGCATCAGAGCATGGATCCTCGAATCATTCTTTTTAAGAAATGTCCCTTGAATTTTATTATCGTCTGCTCATAATGCCAATAACGAAAAATCAGTATTATATTCCTGTTTTTGGTTAATATAGTAAAATATTATGTTTTTCTGGTTAATTTTGATACATTCTCTTTCGAGTACTGATACATAAAGATAATCGAGACCTTTCAGGATCGCTCCTATTTTGTTTCTGCTTTGCTGCTGAACAAGTAAGTTATTGGCCCCAGTTTGGAGATTTTGATCCAGTGCTGCAAATGGAGGTCTCAGCCCGTGAGCTTCTGAAATGGATGAGATGACAGCTCTGTTGAATCATATTAACAGTGTTAGTCCATTGAACAGCATAACAATAGCGGAAGCAATTTATAGAATTTGCGGAGGCAGATGTACCTTGTCTTCTTCTTAAGAGTTGCAGCAGATTCTGACGAGCCATCGAGGTTTAGTCCATCCGGGAAGATAACCCTCTTGTTGTTCAGATTGACGGATCCGTTGTTCTCTTTTTCTAATGTTTCATGCTTTGCTCTTTTCTTACACAGTGTAGAGAACCGATTTTTGACAGCGTTATCAGTTCTGCATTTGACAAAGTAAAAGTTCTACACTTGAGATCAATGTTTGTTCTTTCTTTCTATTCCATAATTCTATTTGATTCATCTTCTGATCAAAGACGTATATTACCTGCCAGAAACCACCTTTGCAATTTCTGTCCACCTATTCCCATAACGTTTCTGTGCCTGTTCACAATTTATACCAGAAATGAAATGAGAGAATTGGTAATTCATAGTGCAAAATTGAACTTCTACAACACATGAGAATTTCATCAATTTCCATGTATGAGTGATGTGATGATGAATGTGGTAGGGTGAGGGGACTCAATCCGGCTTTTCCCCCTCGAGTTCTACCCCTCTTACTACCCTTCCAACCCCCCTCCCCATCTTCTTATCTTCCTAAACACTTTTTACTTGTGAAAAAGGGAAAACATGAACTCGCAGCACCCAACTTCATTGGAAACATGATGCTTTCAAAAAGATAAAGAACTTCAAACTAGGCAATCTTAGAGTTTCAGGAAAATTTGATTCAATGCTCAAAAGAAACAAGAATTTGTGAATTTACCTCACATAAGAGCATGTCTTCCTCAGGAGACCATCCACCTTTCTTGAAATCAGAATTCAAGTAAGTATACCATCTGTGCAAGAAATTGATCATGCCATTGTCAAACTCCAATTACAAATATTTTATTAAAAAAATCAACAGAATTTCTATTGATGAAGCAGAGTATATTAAGTCAACAAAAATAAACAGATTCAAAATTGTTCTGAACAATACCATCTTCTTCTGCATTGCCTCGTTGTTTTATCCTTAAATTTAGAAGCAATGATTGTCCAATTGCAATTACACATCAAAAAGTTCCAATCATTACTACATACACTATACTGAGTATTGACATTAACATGCCTCAATGATTTTGAAGAGGCTCCCGAGTCCCGCCTAAGCCCGAAGGGAAGGGGGTGGGATAGTATGATAACAATTGTAATAACAAGGAGGATGTTTCCAAATTCATACATCAATCATATCTCATTAGATTGAAGGAAATACTAGGTCCAATTGTCAGTTCCAAGTAAGTGAATTTGCTCTCTGAGTATATCATCCTCCTATAAAAATTAACCAAATTCAATAAATATTAGAAAACAACCCTTTTCAAGTATAATCAAACAAACAAATTTTCAAGAACCAAATCAACAAAAGATTCAAAGCCTTACACACAAAGCATACCTCTGGAGACCAAGAAACTATATGCCTCCCCTTTTGTTTAATCTCTTCACTCTCTTTCACATTCTTCATTTTTCATGAAATTCTCTAGCTCACTTTGGCATGCCCAAATAAACCATACAAACTCTTACATAAACCTCTATTAATTCAGAAAGCTTCTAATGGCTTAAAATGGAAAAATCAGCTCAACCCCATCTTTTTTTCATTACCAAACAAGTCAACAAATTCTCATTTTTATATCTTCGGGTTCGAGTTTTTACAATGTATTCTTTTTAACTGATTTTAAAGATGTTCTAAAAAAAAGATTGAAAAAAAATATATGATGATGATCAGATTGTTGTTATGTATGGGAACAAATATACAGCTAAGTTTCTATGTATGTAAAGAAGTAAAGTTGCATAATAATGTGATAGTAATAATATACTATAACTGAACAATGTGATAAATTTTTATAATGAGAGTACTATTTAAAAAATAGTTAACGGTCGTGGCTTTTTAGCGCGATATGAAGGAAAAATTTAAAACAATATAATATACTAATTAATGAATATAATAATTAATTAAAAAATAAAAAAGTAAATTTGCTGAAATCCATGAGATTAGTTATTATTAATGACTTGATTTGAGCTTTTTATTAATGACTTGATTTGAGCTTTTGACTAACCCCACAAACGTTGTCCACTAGTGATTTTATTTGGTGATTTTATTTGTTGTGTAATAAATGTGATTTTATTGTAAATTCTTATTTTCTATTCACGAAATGAATTATATATTTTATTTCCGTGTCTACTTGTATGTAGTTGCATTTAAAATATTGTGCATTATGGATTGAGTAGATAATGGATCGTAACGATGGAAATACCCAATGCATGATGTATAAATATCAAAGAAAATAGGCATGAATTGAGACGTTGATATGAGGTAGAGGATCATCTTGAAATTTTTGATTTATTTTATGTGTTTATTTTATTTTTTATGAGTAGATATATTGTTGGAAAAATGTGTGGGTTTGAATGTAAGTTGACAATGTTCGTGACCCAACTGGTTTGTATATAAGATGATCACAATAAAATGGCTTGGTGGAGCTTTTTAGAAGTTACTTCAAAGTCACACAACTTGAAGAAGTTTGAGTTCAAAATGTTTATTTAGAGGGAATATATTCTTTACTAGTGAGATGCAATATATAAGTATTGAATGCCTTGAAGGCTGAGTTGTTGGGGAATGGCATCACATGATGATGGTCAATAATCTGGCATGCATGGGATGGATGAAAGTGGTGCAACCACGTGATCGGATTTCATCCAACTGAAACTTTCTTGCTATAGTTGATTAGTTGCGGTGGGGGGTGGAGTTGAGGTGGGGGATTCACCATTTTAGGTAGTTTCATTCAAGCAAGCACACCATAAGAAAAGTTCATATATAATACAAGTAATAATGCACCGAATAAAACTTAAAAATCATGAATTGTAACTCTAAATTTATTGAAAGATTGGTGGGGGTAGAGTTCGAAGTGTTTTTTTGGTGGGAGTGGGGTAGGGATTTAGATATTTTAGGTGGTTTTTTAACTAAGCATAATTAGAAGAAAGTTGATATATGAAATTAAATATATATCCACCAAAACTTAAAAATATTGAATTATAACTCTACAAAAATTATTTAGAGATTCGATAAGTTATATATATCATCGAGGTTAATGTATTAATATATAAATAGAAAACCAAATTTAGAAAGAACTAGGATTTATAGAAACATATTTTGATATTGAAAATTTTCTTTAAGTCGATCATAAACATAAATTTATACTCAAGTACTCAACATCAATTTTAGTTAAGACTATATTTAGATGATATTGTCATCAATAATAAATATTTTTGAATAGACGACTAAGAAAAAAAGAAGATGGAGAATTTAAGACCTAATACCAAATGAAATAATAGTGCAATACCTCCAAACTTCTTCAAATATATAAACCAAAGAAATGGATAAATGATTCGAATACCATGTTGTCTTTAGTCTTTACTTGTATGATATTCCTTTACTATTTTACTAGAGTTGTTGCGTGTGTACTAGTAATTTGATTAATTTTAATATAAAGTCACAAATCTATGGCCCTAATAGAGAAAATTAAAATATTAGAATACTCCTAATTGCTTAAAGATTAGTACTCCAAGTCACAGATATATAGATATCATCAGAAAGCCGGCCAACGGATCTGGAGGGGAATTGATATCTTATTGATTTTGGATTAGTCATTAAGAAAAATGGAGCTTTGCTAAAAAAAATAAACATACAAGCAAATTAAAGAAAAGTAGAGCAAGTCTAGGAGAGAGCAACATAGGTAGGTGGCAAACGAACATTTGGTGATTAAATAGCTATTTGGCAAATTGTTTTTTAGAATTATTATACATATAGAGCTAGAGATGATTATTGCATAAATACTCAACACTTAGCGAGCAGAATATGATTGGGCTTCTACATTTTTTAAGCAAGATATTTAAAACAAGATCCAATGGAAATAAAAGGGTTGGATCATTCCATCCGAATGATCCATTTTTCTTTACTTGTATTTTTAACCTTAATTTTTTATTTTAAATTACTTGTTCTTCTAGCATAGAAAATTGTATTTTTACATTTTCAATGTATTTTTTGACCATTTTTATTGTTAAATTATCAACCAACCAATTATATAGTTTCAATTAATTGACTCAGAATGCAAAGAAGAATTTTATTATTTATAAAAAAGCGGGGTACAAAATAAACTCATATTATATGAAAATTCTCACAGATGTGTTTTATCAAACTCCGAAGAGACCGACCGTCCAAACTACGAGTTCCCAAGCCAAGCCATCAAGACTGGGTGAGATGTCCTGAATTTGCTTGGCTCGACTCGGAGTCCGATATGAACTTGGTATGAGCTCTGACTTGATTTGAACTTATATGACTTGTCTTGGATTTGAGTTAGATATGTGCTCTATTACGAAATGGACACGTGTCCGGCCTCACGGACTGAGACCTGTCCTGATTGAGGTCCAAGCCGGGAGCCTTAGCAGCCAGACTCTGTTTTGGCCGCGCTGACTCGATTCGTATTTTACTTGATCTCCGTCTACTCTAGACTGATGGACCTATCAGAACGTCATAGCCAGAACACTTGATGTCGACGGTGGGACTTCACCTTCTACAATGGGATTCAAGCTGACTTCAGCCTTGAGAGGCTACCGTCAGGACTTTGTCAAGATACGACCACTGGGGCCAGAAATGTGTTTATTAACAAGTGTTGTCAAGCAGAGTTGCTTCTGTTTCATACTACAAAGAACCTTAGCAAAGGTCAGAAATACGATTAGTGTATGTGGAGCTGCCCAACCTGTTGATGATATTAACCAACTAAACAAGGGCTTTATTAGCGCCGTTGCTTTCTACCTAGTATCCAAATTTCATAGGATCAACGTCAAAGGTATTCCTATATCTGAACTTCGATGATTATCACCGAGATCTATCGTGTTCATTCAAGATTTTGAATAATCGGGGCTACGTAGCTTAATTTGGAATATGTGAAGCTGCTCTCGAGAAACTTACGCCGCATTTTTATCGCATTTTGCTTCAAATTTGAAGCACTATCATAAGCCAGGTAATAACCTTATTTCAGCGCCTTGGCTTTGGCTATCTCTGAGGTGTTTTCCTCACCACACGGTAAGGTTTCTTACTGAAGTGTTTAAAAAGATTTAACTTAGAAAAAATCTCATAGATTTTTCTTTATATTTTTTCAGGTGTTTTATGAATATTTCTGATGATTTTTGGGTATTTATGAATGAGAATTTCAAAGTCAAAGAGGGTTACATAGGCCTTCGGGTTGAATAATGTTGATTTTCATCGTTGGTTTGCTTCCGCGATCACAATTCAACTGCTATTTTTATTCAAGATCTGGATCGTCCGATTTTATGGAAGTTCCCTCTTCTCCAAGTATCATATGGGGCGCCTATTTCTTTTAGGAACAAGAAGATTCTAGACTTTATAGGTCAAACACGTTTGCATATCAACCCCAAACTTCCTGGAGTCTTCATTGTAAACACGTTCTTTTTAAAATCTTCATTTCAACCACACTGCCTGCACGCTCCTTTATAGCCGATTTTAATAAATAAAATTGGGCATTTTCACGCCCTAATATGATTGACCTCACTAGAGTCATTTTCTCGGCATCCTCATTTCTCGAAGTTCAAACTAGTATTAATTAATGTAAACCCTTATTTTTTACTGACAAATCCGTGGGCTTAATTCCTCGAACCCTTATTCGATAGAGGGTTCGACTTCAATTAAGGTTTTAATCGAAACCCTAATTAGCCACCCGACATATTTTATGGCTCGATATTAATTAATTCGACAATTCATCTTAATCAATTTAATTATAAATTTTCGATGTCTACATTGATATTTTACATTTATAATGTACTTTTTGACTATTTTCTATTTTTATTAATCTATATACAAATGACTAGAAAGATAAATATAAAAAGAACGAAGGAAATATCAAATATGGTCTAGTTCATTAACCCAAGTTCCAATAGAAGGATTGGCCATTAGACATCAATAAAGGCAATCCAAGGAAAGGAAGAAGTAACATTAATCATAAAAGGTGGCCAAGGGTCATTATCATCAACTAAAATTCACCTTAAGGTCTGGTAACTAAAAATCAAACTAAATAATGGTGTCAATCAACTCCAATTAACACACAAGCATATAAACACTAGCTCTGATCATAAGGGAAATGATCTCTCTCTAAACTCACATTATATCGATCCAATACTGATTTGAACACAAGTATATATTTTACCGATAAATACATCTTTTTAGGTACTTAAAGTACGGGCTATACACGGATCGGTTCGGTTCGATTTTGAATTAAAATTGGAACAAAATCTATTTCATCGGTTCTCTCAAAGGCCGAACCTAAATTGGTTCGGTCCGATCGTAACCAATCCTATCGATTCCAATCGGTTCCGGTTCGGTTTCGATTCGATTTCGGTTTTGATCAATTTTTTAGACTATCATCTTGAACTCAAAATTAAGTTATATGACTAGATCTAATACATGTAATTTCAACAAACTCATTTTAAGATTAATTATACAATTTATATACACATTCAATACACAATATCATTCTTTCTATATATCTTTGTAGTTCCTATGTTATTAGCTTTAAAAATATTTATATATCTCTTATTACATTTTATTAATAATGAACAAAGTTAAATGAAATTCACCTCATTAAAATATAAACACGCAAATACTACAAGATCTTAAAAATGATAATAAATGAAAATTGAGAAATCTACATAAAATTTAGAAATCGGTTCAGTTATTTCAAATGCCGAACCTAAATTAGTTCGGTTCTATCTAAGGTCGAACCGATTCTGATCAATTATTTTCGATTCGGTTTCTATTGATTCGGCTCGATTTCGAATTTTGTCCCCATCCCTTAACTTAAAAGAGGTCCAGATTCATTAGACGTACCCAAAGTACCTTTCAAATGACAAGGAGCATCATACTTTCAAGCTTTCTCAAGTAGGATTCAACATTGATTCACCTGAAAGCAGGGCGGAGTTATGTGAGAGCTATAGTAGGTCTTGGCCTGCACCAATTTTTTAAAATGTTCATTTTATTTTTAATTTTTTTGAAAAATGATATATGGACGTTATATATTTTATTAAAATTTTATAAATTTATATTATTTGGTCCACAATTTAAAATTTATTTTTCTTTTGTATATGATCTATTCTGTAATTAATTTCTGGCTATATGTGTAATTCTACTTCAAGTGGAAACCATCATTTAGTTCCCGAATTTATATTTATGTACATCAGTTCTTAGAAGTTAAATAATTAATTTTCAATTTATACTAAACTGTTGGAGATTACACAGTTATTCTGTGAAATATAGAAGTCTTAGAAAGTCCAAGATGCTTGGGAGTATATATTCACAGACAAAGTCATAGCTCCGCGTATTATAATAGTCATAATGTTGAATTAATAACCCAATTATTCAAAAGTGCAATTTATCTTAGCTTGGCAATTTGCAAGATGACAAGTGAATGTAATTGGTAAACGAAAATTGGTCGGATTGACAAATAAACTTCTAAATGAATTTAACATTCAGAATTGGTCAGAACTCATATATATATATATATGAAACTATGGAAACCAATCAAATATCTTAGGATAATAATGGGACAAAAGACTAGAGACATCACTAATATTTATTGAAGGGAAAATATTATGAAACAAGATTGAAATGCATTAGTTCAATTTTTGTGATCCAACTAATATTGGGTGTTGTTTCAATATTTGAGATGTCATTATTAACTTTGATTCTCAATCTTCTAATAATTTAGACTAATAGTATTAACGCTTCCCAGTACTCTGTATAAATCTTTGATCTTTTTGAATTTGAATGAATTACTTTTAATAAAAATGGTAATGATATTTACACTTTTACTATTGCTAATAATATTATATCTCTTAGTTAATTTAAATCAATTGGGCTTAAGTCATTTATCAACCCAGTAGTGGAAAAACATAGGCAAAAAATAGCTCCATATTGGTAGCCAAGTCAACTTCTCAGGAGCAGATGTTGAATCGAGTAAAAACCGGTTTCACACTATGTAATCTAGTCCAAGCCCCATTTGATCTCTAACGCCTCTAACAAATGCCAGATACAACTGGTGTTAACTAATCAGTTAATTATCCAACTATTAGATATAATATTATCTCCATTCCTAAAAATCATATATCAAACGTTACGATTCGATTGATATTCAAAACTTTTATTTGAATTAAAATTATCAAGTTAATAGTAAAGTATGTTAAAAATGCTATATATTGATATATTTTTTTCAAATAAATATATAATACATTAAAATCTATTTGAGTTCAAAATTTGAAAAAAATCAAATCATTAAAATTAAAATATGACAATCTTTTAGGGACGGAGAAGTATTATGATTATCTAACCGATTTGTTCACAATACTATCTACTACACTAGTCGTGGGTAAATTTAACTGGGCTGCCCGCCCCTATAACGAGCCGGCCCGGCCCGCGAACATGTCCGACGGGCCTGTAGTCGTTAACTAACCGGCCCGTCCGTTGCTTTAATATCGGCCCTCGCTCGCTCCGAGGCCGGTGTATCAGTCGACGCGGTACCGCTTAAATTACAACGTACCATCGCTTACCAGGATATTAAACGGTATACCGCTTTAAAGTAAACGGTACCCCAAGAATGCATAACGGATATAGCACCCGCCACAACATAAATCCAGAGATATCGCTTGGGACATTAACGGTACCACGTTAAAGTCCAACGGCTATTTTTTATGACTTGTATGAGTCAATCGGGTACTGCTAGACAAACGGCAAATTATCGCTTGCGTAACGTGGTACCGTTTCATCTAAACGGTACCCCGTTGACTCCCGCACAAACCATCCTACACAAGAAAAACTCAAACAAAGAGGTCTATAAAGGCAACACCTCCTCTTCATTTCTCACAACCTCACAACTCACAATCATTCTTAAGCAATACCAAAGAACATAAGAATCACTTTCGGGCTAAATTACAATATTCATTACTTGTGGTTTTGGGCTTGCTCAAGTTACAATCATGAATCAACCATCTTACCTTTGCTCCATTTACGCATCCGTATTATTTATCAACTTTTATAAATTTTTATATTTGTTCTTCTTAATTAATGGCATCAAACGCAAATCCTCGAAAAAGTATTCAAAGTGATAAATAAGCAAGATGTCTAATGATTTTGTTAATCTAGATGATGACAATCGTATGGGATTTAACTACCTCCTTATTACCTCAATCTGGGCTTCTACTTGATACTACTATTGAGAGGAAAAAACTTCATGCTTAATTTGGAAATATTTTCGAGACCGGAAACAAACCTACAATTGCTTAAATCAGTAGCATTCTATCATGGAAAACGGGCGGGGGTAAGAACCTATTCATGTATTAATTTAAGCTGTCATAAGATAACTAAAGACAGAGCGGGAGGCGGTATACAAGGAACTATTGATACTAAACCGGCAAAAAACTTTTTTTTTTAGTATTTTGGCATATATGATTGAAACTACAAATTTGTAATCTGAGTTTTGCCTTTTAATCTATTAAGATGCATGCTTTCACTGTGTGGATTCAAAATTTCGTTAATCCTCGAGCATTATCCCCTTGGGCCTACTTACTAAACTACGCTTTTTAAATATTTTAAAAGTGAAAAAGATCTTCTATGTAAAATCTTCATGAATTTGCCTTATAAAACGTGGTTTCGACTAAAGCGATATTCAAGGCTTTTTGATTTTGATATAATATGTAATATGCCATTGATTTGATCATGATTGGGTCTTACATAGAGAATTGATATTTTAGATCATCATAACATAATGTATTGAGTTCAAATTTCGGAAGGTATACTTGGTATGTGCCAATGATTACAAATGTTTGAATAAGATTACTTCAATTTCATTTGATAATGTCCGCTTAATAACGTATTAATTGAAAGACAAAGATGCCTATTAAACCGGATTTTAGTAACTTTTCATGTTGATGTTTATGTCATCTTCCTAATTAGTTGCTAAAGATGGAATAAATCTGCTGTTTGGGATGAGTTTATTTTACCAATTCGTAAGGTCGTTACCTTAAGGTTAATGGCGGGGTTAAGACATGAATATAAAATGGTCGAGGCTTCGGAAAACAGTTTTTAAAAAATTAATTTTGGATCATGATACTAGATGGAACTCACTTAATGCATCTACTAGTTCGCGCATATATGTATAAGGATGAAATACAACATTTTATGAGACGATGCTCCATTGGTGAATATTATCCCCACTCATATAATAATTGGAAATATTGTTATGAATTACTTAAATTTCTTTTTGAGCCATTTAAAGATTATACTAAAGTTTTTCAACTCAATAATAACCAAATATTCATCTTAAGTTTGGGGAATGACAAGACCTTTCCATTCCAGGCTATCACATGGAGATGGTCATGAAATAGAGATATGGTTCCTAAATATGGAAGACAAGTTTTTAAATATTTTGTCCTATCCCATATATACGCAATTGGTATAATTTCGGATCCCACCACTAAATTAAGTCATTTTAATTTCTATGTGAAACTTATTATGAAGCATTAGTATCCTTTAATCCCTAGAACTAAAGAGTTTTGACGTTCAAAATTGAAAGACGGAATTAAACGATATGTATAACATGTATAAGAACACGGCCATGTAATGGCAGCAAAGCCTCACCCTAGTATGAACAAGTTTTAATATGCCCCATGGGAGCAAGATACTAAGTCAACATGATCACATAAGGAATGCTTTACAATTACTAGGTAATACTAATCCAATCGCTCAAGACACTAAACGAAGTTAACTCCAATATTTAACTACTAACTTTGAATTGAAATAATATAATGATAATAACCCTTTGATATATCAAACGCGGGCGACTAAGGAAGCATTGCTTCCGGTATTTATTTTAAGATGATAAAGAAATATTTTTCTATACCTATGTCAACAATAGCTAGTGAATCAAGATTTAGTACGGGCGAAGTCTACACTCAAGCGACGCTCAAGACTTGTTCGCTTTTATCAAGATGCTGCTTTGTATCAAGGATTACGGAGCATCGGATGGTGATAAGTATTAATTTATGGAAGGAAAGGAAAAGGATTTATTCATCTAGTGACATTGAGGAAGAAATTCAAATAGATGTAGTTATAACAACACAATAGAAATATTCCTGTTTAAAGAAGAACTCAAGATGAAATAGTAAAGTGACATTAGATTTGTAGCAGCTTTATAATTTTACTGGTTTTATGAAATTAATGTAATCTCCTAGCCTGCACGACGAGTATAAACGTAAGAACGTGCTCAATAATACAATATTTTGCGTTTTTCATTTATATTTGATTAAATGGAATTGAAACTAAGAGTACTCATTGCAAATTAATGGTACGACGATGAACGGTAAGAATAACGGTACCATTTTAGGCTATTAAATTACATTTATTATCAGAGTTGAACGCAACGTTTATTATGAACGGTACCATGTTTAACTTCAAAATCGGTTATACATTCAGAAAGTTAAACGTGGTACCAGAACTGCACGCTTATATTCTATGCGGTGGCAATAGCTTTACTTTGAAACTTCATTTCATTATTAACATAATTTCATCACAAATTCTCCAAGCCACCCTCCTAACCCATAAACTTATTTTATAATTTCTATTTGTATATCAAGTTAATTTATAAATGGCACTAAAAAACAACAAAACAGACAAGAGAACAACACCAATGAGGAAAAAGAGGCAAAGAAATGTCAGAATCAAGAGGCTGGTAACCCCAATACGAGGAGAACCAGAAGGAGAGACACTGACGCAATGGGTGTCGCTGAAAGTGGAGGCACAATGTACCTTAATAAGGTGTCTATCTCAACAGTCTATCAAACAATTTACGTGAACTTCGTATTCCAATACCTAAAATGCTCAATTAAAATATTTTGTACATTTAGCTGTGAATGGTATCCGAAATTGTAGCCCACTTATAAGAATATGGGTACGGACCAGGGTCAACTAGATAATGGCGACTGCGATAGACTTAAGTTTTAATGTTAATGGTAAGCTAAGAATGATTACGGAGAGGACTGATGATATGACAGACATGAGGACGAAGAACGCGAATGTATAAGAGATTATCCCAATTAAAGCGAGAATCGACTAATTAGCCAAACGGATCGTGCTAATATGCTTAATAATAAATCAGAGAGCCCAAAACCCTAAGAAGCGTGATAAATACAATCTGGGATGTAAGGGAAGTTTGTATCCAAGGTGGTCCGCTGAATTTTGTTTCCCACAACTAGCTTCCAACTCGCTACGATACGATGATCGTACCAAGGCCTTGACCGATACACGGTTAGTTAACTACCCCATGCTTATCCTCGAACACATTTTCCATCATAAGAATAAGCGCCACAATAATGGTACGATCTTGTCACATTTGTTGGTTAGTAGGAAAATGTGCCTGCCCTATTGTCGGAGAGGCGAGGTTAACAAAGCGTGCGATGATTTCAAAAGCCTCAATTTCTAAAGTTTGAGGTTTATTTATGGATACATTAGATCAAGGAGATCTAATGAGAATCATGCAGGAGGTCAAAGCCGTGCTGAACTATAACGGGGCGCAGCCTATGTCTATAGTCTGAAATAAGGGTATGGAGAGGTCTACCCCATCCTCAAATTGAGGCTACTACCTCGCAACAACCAACGCAGAGCGGAGACACTTCAAGAGGTTTAGACGAATCGTCAAGGCCGGTATGTCGGCGTCAGCGAAGGACCGGAAGAGTAGATGATCAACTAAATGACGGCGATGCTGGATCCACGGCCGGGATACGGGGCGCCAATAGGATCGCACAACACTTTCTCAACAACGAAATGCTCTCCTATCACGCCCCACCTCCCATTTATAGCTGAAGAAGAACCAAGAAGCAAACACATGAGTGAACGTTACATATTATATGTACGATGTTTTTTTCCCGCTTAAACAATGTTTGTTATTTAATACTTTTTATTCGGAATTGTTAATGATGTGAATGTTTGAATGTTGTGAATGTTTGAATGCTTGAATGTTTATGGTGTTTCAATGCTTGAACGAATTTAACGCGCTGAATGAATGAATGCGCAGATGTTTGAAGCGTCATGATTTTAAAATCGCATTTTTCGCGAACGTGGTACCGCATGCATGGAACGGTACCACGCTTATAAGGTGGAAAATGGGCCATTTATGTATTAACGTGGCACGCCATATGAAAAGTACCACATTAGATGATAAATGCTGGTACCGCTTTCATATGTAACGGTACTACCGCACACGGGGCCTGGGTGTTCGAACTGCCCGGCCGAAGGCCCACCGAATATGATGGGCTCGAACTGGCCAGCGTTCGCCCAATCACCGGCCCCCGGGCCCGACCCACTTTGGCTAACGAATCGGGCCGCTCGTGGCTCGCGGCCCGGCCGACCAACTGACCGGGCGGGCCGGGCTCTCGAACGGCCCACCGAGGCCCGCCTGCTTGCCACGGCCTAATTATAACTATACGAGACTAAACGGTAACTGACATAGGGTCAGGTCAAATTCCTGATAAAAATCGATTACAGATCCGTCCCAAAATTGCCGGATTTTCTGATAAAAACCGTCGACCGACCGGTTTTTAATCCATATTTGAACGAACCGGACCGATCCGTTATTGGTCCGACGATCGGATTTATAACCGGTCCGGTCCGGTTCAATATTTTTAAATAAAACAATCCTAGCTCAAAATTTATTTCAAAAATAGAACTATCAAATTCTAGTCTATAATCCCCTAAACTACCACTACTCTCAAATTCTTCACCTTCAAATAGACAAGAAAACCCCTAAACCATTCTCCCCTCCCCGTATTGCTCTATCACGATCTGGGCTCTCCCTATTGCCGATTCAAACACTCAAGGTCCTCAAGTAAGTGTTATTGTCTAATTTAGTTATTATTTCAAATGTTTATTATTTTAGTTATTATTTCAATTTGTTTTTATTTCGAATTTGTTTATTAATTTTAGTTTATTAATTTGTATTAGTTTTGTTATTATTTTAGTTATTATTTCGAATTTTAGTTGATTACTAATTTTTAATTGTTTATTAATTTTAGTTATCAGTTCAGTTTGTTTATTAATTTTTTTTATTAATTTTGTTATTATTTTAGTTATTAGTTATAGGTAAATAATAAATCGCTCAGTTCAGCGGGTTAATCGACATGCATGCATATCTGTAATAGATAAGCCTGCGATACGGTCTGTTGAGCTTGAATTTTATGGAGTCGTCATTGCGATTTACTATAAACAAAATTCAAAACAATAATAATAATGGATTGAAAAGTGAACATCAGGGTGATTTTACTCATCAATGATTTGGGATCAGTTGCAAATTATGGGATTTGTGAAATTTGTTGAATAAATTGATGTTTTTATATATAAAAAAAATCATTATTGTGATTGACTATACTAATATAAGTAATATTTTATGTCTGTGTTGTGTCGATTTCGAGTTGTCCGTTTTGGGATGGCTCAAGAATACTGGTTGAATATTGTGTCCGTAAATCCTATCCGATCGCACTTCTAAACTGTGCCAATATAAGTGACTAAATCGGCAACTAGCTCCCTAAAAAGATTGTCCAATTCTATTTTTGATGGTTTACTTATTAAATTGGCTTTTAACTCAAATATTTTTCAGATATATCGTGAATAATTTTAATATTTCACGTTACAGATACCATCTCGTGCCTCAGAGGGAGGGTATTTTAGAAATATTTTTCCCAACAATAAACCCTTTGACAAAAGTCAAAACCCTCATCTTCACTCTCATCCTAATATCCACAAATGGCTTGGCGCGGCTCGTTTTCCCGATCTCTAATGTCCGCCTCCAGAGCTTCCAGCTTCCGGTCATCTCCGCCTTCTCCGGACGCCTCCCGTCCTCCTCCCTCCTCCTCTCGCCAAGCCCTTCACTAACCCCAGGTCTCACATCTATCTACCACTGAATTCAAATAAAAATCAAATTTTGTGTGTCTCAATTAATACCACAGTTTGTTAATTTTGATAATTGGAAAACAAACTGCTCAATCTTTTAGTGATGTAGGTAATGGTTACTATTTTTCTTCGATTCATTTAAAGATTTGATTTATTTTCTAAAATTGATTTACATTTGGTGTTTAGGACACAGAGAATTGGGATGTACAATCATTGCTGCCGATACACAACATTGTCGCTGGAGTACGTTTGACTTCACACTTGACGGTCAACGCCCGAGAGTTTTGCGAGCTGTCTCATGGTACCTTCTGCCGTTCTTGTCCGGATCGCTAATGTTTTATTTGTGAGTCTTAAATCTGTTAATTGTGACCTTAGGATTATTTGTTATATTATTTGTCAGTAGGTGTAATCTGGATTTTAGATTATGATTAAAGGAATCCATTACTAGTATGAATTGATAGTTCCAATTAGAGGATATTCTAATTAGTTGGGAGTGAATGAAAACATATTTGTATGTGGTAAATCGGGCTAGTAGTTCAAACTGAAGAGAGAGACAAAAATGTGAAATCTAATAACTCATATTAAATCAGCTTTTATGAAGACATGTTATAATTGTCCATGTTTATGTAGTCGTATTGGTGCTTATATAACGTCCTCATTACCGAGCATTATAAGTTATTTTGGTTGTGCTCTTTGTTTATCCTTGACAACACCTTGATCCGGCCATCTTCCAAAACCAATACTCATTGTCCCTTGATTATTCGCTGTTTAGGTTGTATTTTATTTCAACCTGCACCCTTTATATTTGCTTTTGTGTATCATTGCAGGTACTTGAAACCAGTCTAGGTCTTCTTTCGTAAGTACCCATTGGAGATTCATAGTACATCAAGGAGAAGGAGCTTACGAGTAGGTTCCTTTAGCTATGTTGATGGCCATTTTTTTCATAAAGAAACACAAATTCTTGTTTTTTATCTTCATTCAAATGTTGTCAACGGCATTATCTAATGCAAATGAGATGCTATTTAGATTCTCTAATGTTGAGCTACAAGATCATCTTTTGTTCTCGAGATATTGATGTTTTTGCAGCGTTCTTATTGTTTTGTAAGGGAATATGAGCACCAGTTAGCCACACCACCAATATGATGGTGCATTGTGCAATAATTCATCTAATTTTGTTACAATTTTCCTACTTCCCTATAAACATGTTTGGTCCTGATGAGTCGATCACTGGTTAGCCCGTTGTCAGTGTTAGCCACGAATTCAGGAGCCATACATACATCGGAGATTTAAAATGTATACATTGTTTATTACTCCCTCAGTTTCAATCCCTGATGCTTGCATAGTTGCATACATGGCTCCTGAATTTGGAAAAGCAGGCATATTATATAAAATTTGTCTTAAAAATGAAGTGGCTACATGGTTGTTTATGTGTACGTAAAATATGATTACCAAGCGGCACACAGTTTTACTTGCATTCTAGAAATTCAAGCGAGGGGAACTTTGAAAAACAAAAGACTGAAGATTCAAAATGTGAAGCGAAGGGAACTCTGCTGAATGATTGTGGTGTAGTTAATCTGCCTACAAATGATACTTCAGAAGACAATGGAAGTGACATCATATTCATTTATTCCAGATTTTGGGAAGATTACACCCGAGGCACGTCAATACATTTTATGTTTGCAGTCTCGCTTGGCATCTGCCAAAAAGGTACATAGTTACACTGCTGACCAGTGATTTCATTGTCTCTTCTATTTTCCTTGCCTTGTCAATTTACTGAGAGTTAAAGAGTAAGATGAATAGTTGAAAAAAAGAGAGGTGGAACTTGGAAGAGAGAGTTTGAAGGAGGAATTGAAATTCTCATTAGATTGAAATGGAGCATTACATTCATATAAGTAAGTTAACTTAAGCTGGAATCAATGGCCAAACTAACCTTGCATCTAACAACGCCACTATTAACACTATTATATTTAACATTAATCTAGGAACTTTGTAGGTTAAGAGAAAAGTGCCGCTTTCTTCAAATGCAACAATTTGTGGGGAAGAGAAAATGACCTGTTGGACTACTTAAGGTCGCTGCAGCCAGAAAAGGTACTTGCTCAATACTGTATCCTTCCTCTGTTGAAGGTAATAGAGGTTTTCTATTATGTTTAATAGCTCTAGATAAGACGTGGTTATTTTCTTTAGATATTTAATTGTCAGTTCAAAATGATAAGAATAAGAATCATTCCTATTGGCAACTCTGTTACTATATACAAAGACATACTACATCACATTTTCTTTCCTTACTTTTATTTGCTCATGTGCATTTCTCTTCTCTTATTGCTTTGGTGCCGGAACAAACAGGTGGTAGAGCTTTCGGAACCAACCTCTGCAGAACTTAAGGAGACGATTCACTCCGTGGTCCATGGTCTTTTAGCTACCCTCTCACCCAGAATGCACTCTAGTACTCCTAATTTATCTGAGGATATCTCTTCAGGGACTATGAGTAGTGGAGTTGAAGAAGATTGCAGTGATCTTGTCGAAGATACTTCTCTATCTTTCCAACCCCTAATCTCTTTGACACGGGATTACTTGGCCCCGGCTGTTGTTTTGGTGAGTATTATTTTTCCTCGCTCGCTTACAATTGAACCTTAAGCAAATCTGATACTTCATTACGTTGTATGATATGTTGTGGCTTTCTCCCGTTTTGATATCTAGTGTTTCTTTTTTCTCTTTTGTGTCATAGGTGTATGCTTTTGGGGCACTATCTCAGGGGGCTCGAATATCGTTCAGAGCTTACTGAACTTCTGTCACTGCCATTTTCCGGTGTGGATGATTCTTCAAGTGGGCAAGTTGCTTGAAGTTTTACAATTGATTCATGTGTATGATACTATGAATACTAACAATATAAGTAGTAAATATGTGGTTTGGAAGTTATTCGTGGTTGGAGATAATTTAAGTGTTTTCTTTTCTTAAAGAGACGGTTTAGCTTCGCTTCACCTTAGTAGAATTGAAGAAATAATTTAAACACACTTATAATATCAAAAGAAATACATAACAACAAGTTTTCTAGAGATAATTATACTAGATGGATAGCCAAACTTTCTTTGTACAAAGACATAATCACATAATATATAAACGATTTATATATATAAAAGAGAAACCCAAGTTCCCAAAACTTAACCGAAAACATCTAGTTTCAATGAGGTTTTGTCTCCTACCTTTCTGTAAGAGGGCCCCTGCTCAATTTGTGCTTTTCCTTAAAAAAGTTCATCGTTAATTAACAAAGAAAAAATAACGAAGCATCCGCTAATTTTGGCCCCAACATGAACTAATTTTGCGCTTAGTCCGTAGTAATCTTCGAAGTCATACAAATGTTAAAATATTTTAAATTTTATTTCTAATGTCTAAAATAGGACTGAATGTACATCATTTGTCAATTTCGACCATACTCTAATATGAACATTGGTAACTATACGAGACCAAATGGTAACTTGACCGAATATACACACACCCAAATAGTGTTTACCTCCGAGTTATTAATTTCAGAATACCTCCCACTTACAAATAAGCAAAATAGTCATTTCACACCCAAAGGTCTGTATAATGCCTAAGCCCAAAGATTTCAATTGCCAATCGCTTCAACTCATTTATCATCACTTACGCATTATCGTAATTACAACCTAGTCTCAAAGGCTTCCCCCCTATTTCGGATTGCCGATTGCCGATTCATCTCCCCTATTGCTGATTCATTATTGTCAGATCTGGTTGATAAATTGTCGCTTTTAATTTTTTTTTTTAAGGTTTATTGTTAGTTATTGTGAAATTGGTTTTTGAGGTGTTGTTTAATAATCACAAGTTAGATTGTTATTATTATTATTGTCACGATCTCGTATATAATTTGTTTATTTTAGTCGCTTTTGTGGTTTTTTTAGTTTATGTTGTCAAGGCAATGATTTTACTTCTATCTCAGAACTGACATTTTTAGTTATGCGCTCGCGCATTTACTCCCTCGGTATTTCTGGGCCATGATTTCTCCTTCCACTTCTTTTCTCTAACACTTTCTGTCATTTTTGTATAACACCTGCTCATTGAAAACTCTTGCTTCGAATGACCGTTCTTCAAATCATAGAACTCAGATCCCATCTCTCGGCCGCCATAACTAATAGTACAATGTTAGATTTTGCTTCAAGCTTATTTCTAGCATTTCATCAACATGAATATATTAAACAACCAAATACTTTCGTGAAAGACGCTTACCTTCTTCGAACTCCACATCTCTTCGAATTCTCAAATCTGTAGGACTCAAGGTCCTTCGCTATCGCTATGCAACAGACATTGCGTCCGCCTGTAACGCTTGGTAAACCACAACAGAATCCTCATACTTCTAGCACGTTTCCATTTAGCCCTGTTTCATCCTCTCGGCTATTCCGCTCATTGGGTGTTCCCGAATAGTCTTCCTCTCGCAATCCTTATCCCATTCTCGGCACAATATTGCTCTTGAAATCCATATCACCGTAGATTCACCCCTAATACGGATCTCAAACACTTCACTGCCATTCTCAACTATAGCTTCATTTCAAGACTTCATACACCTCGTATTTATTCTTCGAAAATAAACCAAAAACTTTTCTCGTCGCATCATGATTTTTAAGATGAATTTATCCCATATGCTGTTATTGTAAATTAGAGGTCAATGAAAATGACTGTTGTTTTATTTTTTTTCTAACACTTAGCTTAAAAGGGCATTGGCTGATTTTAGGTGCTCCGAATTATTAAATTTACTATTGTTTGTTTTAAATTGATATGCAGAATGAGGATGGTGGCTGGGGATTGCATATAGAGGGTCATAGCACAATGTTCTCTACTGCTTTGACTTATATATGTTTGCGTTTGCTTGGTGAGGGGCCTGATGGAGGTGAAAACAATGCCTGTGCTAGAGGACGTAAATGGATACTCGACCATGGTAGCGTTACATCGATACCTTCCTGGGGAAAGACATGGCTTTCAGTAAGTATTTTGCTTATATAGTAAAGTGGATGCCCTTAATTTAAGTCCATACTTGAAAACGTCGTTGTTTAGTTATCCCTTTGTTAGAAATATAGTTGTTTAGTTATGATTGTGTTTGTACTTTGTACTGTTAGTAGTCTAGCTAGAAGTGTAGAAATAAGCCGAGTGTATACTATTACAGCCTTTTCATTTAATCCTTTAGTTAGGCTACTATGTATGGGTATGTAATGCCTCATTTTAACCTAATTGGAACCACTGAGGCTATCAACTACAATGCCATTCACTTATTTCACTGACATGCTCTTTCACTGTTCTGTGTTTTTCATTCAAGATTCTTGGAGTACTTGATTGGTCAGGAAGCAATCCCATGCCCCCTGAATTTTGGATTCTTCCATCTTTTTGCCCTGTGAATCCAGGTACTCTCTGTTATTTTACATTCGAAACAATGAAATAGATGTTTAGTAATATAGCAAATTGCGCATCAATAGATATTGAGAATAATTTCAGTGGGGTGATGATATGATTGAGTAGTTAATAGGAATTGGTTTAAGAAACTAAAAAACATATTCTGATTTTTATTTTTTTTTGCGATCAGTCAAAGCATCACTAGCTTTGACATCAAGTTCCCTCTCTTGATGTATTGTGTATTTTATAGTTTCCCAATATAAGACTTACGTTTTCAAGTCTCATATTGGTTTCTTCTATATGCAGCAAAAGTGTGGTGCTATTGTCGAATGGTATACATGCCTATGTCATATTTGTACGGAAGAAAATTTGTTGGCCCTATTACACCACTCATTCTAAATTTAAGAGATGAATTGCTCTCTCAACCTTATCATGAAATCAATTGGAATGAAGTCCGACACTTTTGTGCGAAGGTGTTTATCTTTCCCCCTCCAACTCCAGTGTGTTCCTCATATCATGCATAAGTTCTCCATAATTGAGTAGAAGATAAATATACCTGTTCAATGTTCATGTAAGAAGATCTCTATTCTCCTCATCCTTGGGTTCAGGATTTTATTTGGGATAGTCTCCACAAATTTGCCGAGCCAATACTGACTCGTTGGCCCCTGAACAAGCTCAGGGTGAAAGCTTTAAAGACTACCATGAAGCATATACATTATGTGTCAAGGAAGGCATTTTCAAGCCGCCAGAGATGTAGGGATCGAGACCCCATCGACGGCGGGTCTCGATGCACGACTCCGAGCCGGTTCGTATAGAGCCCATCAGGGGCTCGAGGCCATCGAGACCCGGCTCGATCAACGTGATTAGGTCACATTTATTTTATTATCCAAAAAATTTCCAATTTCTCTCTAAATTCCTTTTGTTCCAAATTCAATAGAGTTGTTCTCTACTTGATTTGTATCATCTGTATATCATTTTAAGCTAAATCTAGTGTGTAGATTTGTCATTGAGAATACTAAATTATAAAGTATTACTCAATTGGAGAAGCTTAGTTTGATAGGACTTTGTAACAATCATTGAGAGTTCTTTCTAGTTGATTGGCAGTTGTACAGATAAAGATTCGCGTTATTTACTTTCTCGGTATTTTCAATTATTGTCTGCCTGCATTACTCGAGATATTAGACTCAGAGGGTTTTGGGTGTTGATATATCTCAAGAAGTTATATCTGTGTATCATCCACAACATTATGAAGATGAGAACAGTCGTTACATAACCATTGGATGTGTGGAAAAGGTACCTATGACAAAGTTGAATAAATTTCGATATGATACTTTGAGTCCTTGATTGTCAATTGATCCTGTAATGGTCAATTAGGTATTATGTATGCTTGCCTGTTGGGTAGAAGATCCAAATGGAGATTATTTCAAGAAACATCTTGCAAGAATTCCTGATTACTATGGGTTAAGAAGATGGAATGAAGATGGTATATGGAGAAAATTAATTTCATGAATTTTTCTTATCTAAGCTTTATCATATTAGTAGCATTTACTCAAATTAAGGAAAGTTATGACATGTTAAATCAGTCTATATAATATTACTGAGTAGCTTGGTTGATGCCTTTGAAGATGCAGAGTTTCGGCTCTCAAGAATGGGATACTGGATTTGCAGTTCAAGCTCTACTGTCTAGTGATCTTATAGAAGAAATAGGACCTGTTCTTAGAAAAGGACATGAATTCATAAAGAACTCTCAGGTGCAACAATATTATTAGACATCCCGATCAAGAAATGTTTGCATGTTATTATTCGCTTTTGCTAGAGCTTTTTAATATCTCTCTATCCATGCTCACAATTTGAATTAATGTCTCAGGTAAAAGAGAATCCATCTGGTGACTTTAAAGGCATGTATCGTCATATTTCCAAAGGGTCCTGGACCTTTTCCGATCAAGATCATGGATGGCAAGTCTCTGATTGTACTGCTGAAGGATTAAAGGTGCTAAATATGCCTCTTTATGATATTTATTTAAAGTTGTAACCTGAAATCCCTCTTATATGCCTAAATTATTCTTCACCAGTGTTGCTTGCGCTTATCAACGATGCCTCAAGAGATTGTTGGTGAGAAGCTAGAAACTAATCGGATGTTTGATGCTGTCAACATAATACTCTCCTTACAAGTATGACTAAAAATGCTCCCTCTACATTAAGTTGTTTTATGTTAATCTTTCTTAAATGACCTAATATAAATTATAAGAGTATTTTTTAGAAACTTGATGTGTAAACATGTAAATAAATTGCCAAGAAATTTTCTATTAAGCATATTTGGAGAATAATTTCAGAGTAAAAATGGTGGCTTAGCGGCATGGGAGCCTGCTGGAACAGCAGATTGGTTGGAGTTGCTTAATACAGTATTTTTTTGTTATTGCAAACTATAAATACGACTACCCTTTCATTCCACTCGCTCGGTACTTTAATTCCATATATGAAATTTAAAGAACTTATGGTTTCCTTTTACTGCCTTCAGTTGCTTAATCCAACAGAATTCTTTGCTGACATTGTTATCGAGCATGAGTAAGATTTTCTACTGTTTATTCTGAATTTTGAAGTTATTCTTACGTAAGTCAGACCAAGTAAATATGATTATACTTTAATCCAGGAGTATGGAATGCACTGCATCAGCAATTAACGCCTTAGTATCATTTAAGGAGTTGTATCCAGAACACAGGAAGGTGAACAACTATATCGTGAAAGCTGTCAAATATCTCGAAGATGTACACTGATGGTTCTTGGTAAAAGTTATTCCTAATTAGTCTAAATTGCGAAGAACAATTTCAGTTCAATATCATAGTTATCTAATTAGTCTAAGTAAATTGCGAAGAACAATTTCGGACCGTATCATGGTTACATGCTACTACTACGGCCGAAACTATATCTTTTGCAGGTATGGTAGTTATGGTGTCTGCTTTACAAGTGGTACATGTTTGAGGACTAAAGGTCTAGTAGCTGGGAGGAAAGACTAAGACTGTGAAGCCCATCCGTAAAACTGTAGGGGTTGCTGCTGAGAACTCAAACAAGAATGTGTTGTTGGTGAACAGGAAAGATACTTCACCAGATATATGACACTCAGCTACGAACTGTCTCTCAATGTAATCCCCGAACGGACAATAAATAAATAGTAGAAACCTTTGATCCTTTATCAGGGTTTTCCTATAAAGATACGTCCTTATTCTTTCTTTCTTGTCAGCCCAGAAAAAGAACTCTGAAATGATTGACTTACAAAGTCTATCAAACTAAGCTCTCAGATTGAGTAATGCTTTATAATTTAGTATTCAATGACAAATCCCTCTAGATTTAGCTTAAAATGATGCTCACAGAGATAGTACAAAATCAAAGTGAGAAACAACTCTATTGAATTTGGAACAAATGGAAATTTGAGAGAAAATTGGAAAAATTTAGGATATTGAATAAATGTGACCTAATCCCCATTTATCTGCTTTGAGCCGCCATTGATCAGAACTCTATGAGGCCAGGGAATGGTCTCGATGGCCTCGAAGGTCTCGATCGGTATGGAACAATGCGTAGGGGCCCTGGAGATGGAAGTCGTCCCACTGCATCTCTACTTGAAAATGCCTTCAATCTCAAAAATCTCCCACTTGAACCTTTTAATCACGATTGAAGACTTCAATTCCTTGGCCGGCACGCCGAGCTACTCGCTCCGAAGGTTAACTGAAGTCGAACACAACTTGACTTCTCCTTGTTTGCTTCTTTATGAAAAACATCGTAGTTCGATCTCCACAGAATCTTGTCCCAGCCCAGGACCCATTCTCAATACAGGCGTCTGTAAATAGAACCTCGGTCCTATGTGCTTTGAAACATGGGTTTTAGCAAGATAAACTCGCTTTCGGCCTCCGGTACAAGGTGTTACATCCATGCTCAAAATTGAGTTCTTTCAGAAAAGTACGCAGCAGATCATCTCTTTCACGACCGCCGCCTTGACATCTGCAACGCCACAACTGGTAATATTACTATTAGTTTGCAGCAGATGAAGCTAACATGCGGTACCACCTGACGTGAATACCTATCCACTAAGTAGAGTTTCTACTATCAACATCTATATGTCGGCATCTACATATCCACTAGCAAATGTTAAATAACTAAAAAGTGAATTGCTTTTCAATTTTTAATAATTTGAAATTTATTTAATTTTTATTAAGTTATCAATAATGTACAAATAGTCTTATTATTGATTATTTTCATATCTATGAATGTTTAATGTACAAATAATCATTTATTATTTAGTTGTTTTCTCATCATAGATGTTTAATTACATAATAAAGTTAATTATAATATCATTATGTCCTTAAATGCAATTATTGTGCGGCTATTCACAAAATATGATCTCAAACATTATAATATTATCTAGAGCTAATTTGCATTTTGCTTTTGAATTATAAATAAGTTTCTATTACAGTGATCAGGTTTGTTTCGGGCTGGTTCCTAAACTATTTATAGTTTTGTGATCCTAAATTATTGCGGTTTGGGATGTCCCTCACGTGATAAAAAAGAACACATTTTAACATTCATATTTAACTCAACCTTGAGTTTTATGATAATTAGGTCATTCAAAGAACACAGATAAATTATACTCCGTACATTTTATTTTCTCGTTTAATTATACCCCGGTTCCTTGTTGATTGCAAGCAGACTTCTAAATACTTGGTTTTTAGGTTCATTTTAGAAACAGGTCTTGATCCCTGTTGTTTAAACTGGAATCAAATGTTCTTACATATGCACTGAATGATAGTTGTGCTAAGCAGATTGAGGTTCAAACCAATAAACAACCATTTATTTTCTCCATATGAAAACCTCGTATATATAGTTTGGTGTTTTCCTTGCTCATATCTATGATATGGTAAATGTATTTATCTTGATGATCCGGAAACAAGGTAGTATAGAGATCTTGATGAAAATTTATTGCAAGAGTGTTGGTTTCTTAAATTATTATCTATAAATTAATCTTGTGATGGATTCTGTTTATTGCATACAACTACTGCCCTTTTGTACAGTTTTGGCTCACTTTTTACATCTGGAGTGGTAAAACTTTAGTGTCCTTGTTTTGTCCTGTTGCAGAACTTGTCAAATTTTCTATGAACTGTTCATTTCTATTTCTTTTAGAGGCGAATAGAGGTTGTTACTAACGTTTCAAAAAAAATTGTAGTATATTATTTCGTTCGGACTCATAGCCTTGATCTACTTGTGTTTAAAAAGGGAACCCCCACTGTGACCATATATTAAAAATAATGCGTTCATTGTTGAATCCGTTAGTTTTAATGAAAGATGTTTAGTAAAATCAAAATATAATTTAACACTTTCTTACCTTTGATTGGTTAATAATAGAAAACATTCAGGGATTACCGAGGCAGCACTTGGCTTCCATATCTCTTCGCACGATTATTTAAATGTTGCCTCAATACCTCATTCTGACATGAAAGAAAGGCCAGAGAATGAAGGAAAGAGAGATTCGAGAAGTTGAAAAGTTTAGGGAAATTAATAGCTGAAATAAGATTTGGGTTAGAATGGCATCAGCTTTTGAAATTGATAAATTTATTAGTTACAAACAATCTTCAAGGAAAAATGATGTTGGGCCCGTGTTGTCAAGTGAGTTAGTCAGCAGGGGTAGTCCAGGAGTGAGCATTTCAAAAAGCCCGGCCTCTGGGTGATCCATCGTCCTCGGGACACCAAATCCCCTGTCATCCACCCGAGCCGGATGTCACTCTCCCATGAGATTATTAAGCAGCCCTTATTGACCTTAAATTTAGAAATACCATTTGTTAGAAATACCATTTATTTATTGATGTTGTCCTACACTCTACAGTCTACACCATGAATTTGAATAAGATGCGTAAGTTTGAGAATTATTCAGCAAAGTATAATAAAATAAGGAGTAATAATGTGGGGATCCTGAGAAAGGGCATCTGGACAAGAACATGCTTATTATCTTTAATGTTCTTATCTTAAGTAGCTGTTGCCAAAAGTTTCTTACACTTCGCTAGCTTCTATCTCATATTTAATTAATATTTAATAGAATCGTGCTTAATCAAGTCTTTAATAAAACTTTAAGGTTAAAGAAGAGTACAGATTAAGTTACACTTTTTAATATATTTCTTGAATTATTATAATTTTGTGAATGTGTTATATCATATTCATTTATATTTATGGTGTATTTTGATAATATTCATGTTTAATGTGTAATTTTGTTGTTAAATGTATGTTTTGTGAGATGGGTTTACTAAATAATAGATTTTTAATATTTGATACCCTAAATTATATAATTTTGCTAATAGATATGTGTAATTAAGGTTTTTTATATGTTAGAATTGTGTTTACTAATGACTGAATTGGAGGAATTCAAAATACAGCCCGATTGTTGTATTTATTGCACCATTCGGGTTGGATATTTTTTTTATCAAATTGTTGAGAGTGTGACGGCCTTGAAATAGTATTTGGGTCGATATTGTGACGACATTGAATTAGTATATGTGACGAGAAAATATCCAAATTTGGGCGGGTCATGGGCTCTTTATCTAGTAACGGTTGTGTGACGGGAGGAGTATTTGTGACGAAGCAAGTGCAATGAGACGTTTCCGTTGCAATTTAGATACAATAAAGTATTTGTGGCAGCGCAGCTTACCGTTACTCTTTAGTGCGCGTGGGTAAACTTCGGACTAGCATATTAACGCAAATTACACCATTCGTATTGTGGCAGAATAACAAAAAATTATTGATGGGAAAAATCGAAGCTCATGACCTCATTCGTCTTTTTCTAGCAACAAGTCTGAAGCCCTCATAAAGGTTTCTTTCCATGGATTCCGTCAAGCAGTCATGCTTGTCTAAAGGGCCTAAGTTGGTGGACGTGGGTCCGATTCAGCCAGCCTGATGAAATCTTTCCATATTGAGTCTGATATAAGCAGGCCAGCATTGTATGGAAGTCAGGAGCCTAACAAACTTGACAGAACCCAACTACTAGAGGCCGAATAGAGGTGTTATTCATTGCTATAATTAAGTGGCAGCGAACCGGGCGCGTAACATGTTACGGCGGGCCCAGAGCCGTTAACAGCTGGTCGGGCGTCCGTTAAGCGGGCTCCCCGGGCCTGTTGGGTTCGAGCCGTGTCGGGGGCGGCAGACCATGGAAGGAAAGGAAAAGATTTGTTAGAGCGATCTTGGTGACATTGAGGAAGAAATTAAAATAGATAGAAGAGAACAACAAATAGAAATACATTCCGACAAAGAAGAATCCAAAGATGAAATAATTAATATGATGATTAGATTTATAGTTTTATAATTTGATTGAGTGTATGAAATTAATGTAATCTCTAGCCATACAGTATAAGCGGTGAGCGGCTCCAATAATACAATATCTTTATGTTTCTTTTACATTTTTAAAATGCGATTAAATGGAATTGAAAGCAGTATACCATGCAAATTAGTAATTTTGCACGTTACGCTTAAGCGTGGTACGTTAATAGCAGGAGCACCCACGCGTTTAGGTTATTAAATTACATTTAGATGCGCCAAGTTAAGCATTGTTGCGTTTAAATAGAGCTCGGTCACGTTTATATCGAATAAAGGGTTGCAATAAGTAACTTTTGAACTTCATTTTCATTATTAACATAATTTCATCACAAATTCTCCACAAATTCTCCTCAAATTTCTTGATCACATTTTATAACCCACTTAAACTTATTTTATATACTCTATTGCAATATATTGTTTAATTTATAAAATGGCACCAAAAAAAACAACAAATAAAGGGACAAGAGGGCTGTCATCACGTGGGAGGAAAAAAGAGGGCAGAAAGGTCGTGGTGAAGGCGGAACTGAGGAGGAACATGAGGAAGTGGAGGAGGATGACCACGTGGAAGTGGGTGTCGTTGAAAGTGGAGGCACAAATGCACGACAAGGTGTCTATCTCGATGAGGCCTCCATCAAACAATTTACGGGTAACCTCGTATTCCAATACCTAGAAAATGCTCAATTAGCAAATATTTGTACATTTAGTTGTGAATGGTATCCGGAAATTGTAGTTCAATTATAAGACTATGGGTATTTGTTATGGACCGTAGAAGTGAACTAGATAATGGCGACCACATTAGGCTTAAGTTTTAATGTTAATGGTGTTGAAGGAATGATTACGGAGGAGGATCTTATGAATGAATTTTTTATGACTAGACATGAGGACGATAACGATGAATGTATAGAGGATTATCCCACTAGGGGATGGTGCGAGGTGGCCAGGTGAGCCAAGCAGTTGTGCTAATATGCTTATGTCGTGAGCCCAAAACCTAAGTTAGTGTATAAATACAATCTAGATGGGGGCGGGGAATTTTGTATCAAGGTGGTCCAAGGAATTTTGAGCACACAACTAGTCAGGCCACCAAACTTAAGCGCGATACAGATGATCGCTAACTTGGTACTCTTGACCCGATCACGAAGGTTAACTACCCCGTTATCCTCGAACATTTTCATCATAAAATAAAACCCTGATATGGCATGATCTTGTCACATTTGTTGGTTGGTAGGAAAAATGTAATACGTCACAAGTGTGGGCGTGAGGTTAAGAAAGCAGCGATGATTTCAAAAGCCTCAATTTCGTTTGAGAGGTTTTTATTTGTGGGATATGGCGTTGAGATCGAAGTAGGAGATCTCACGAGAACTATGAGGAGGAGGTTAGGCAAGCGGTGTGGAGCTATAACGGGTCACTTGAGCTTGAAGGCAGCTCCCGATAGGGTGGGTTCCTAGAGCTGACGAGGTACGGGAGGGTCTACCCATCCTCAAATTGAGGCTACTACCTCACTTAAGCAACCAACGAGAGCGAGGTGACACTTTGAAGAGGTTGTTAGATGAGATGGCAGATTTCAAGTAGATATTCGATGTCATGAAGGACCGGGAAGAGAGGATGATCAAGCGAAATGGCGGCGTCTTGGATCCATATAGCCGGGATGTCGGGGCAGCAATAGGATCGCACAACACTCCTCGACAACGTGGTGGCTCTCCCCATCCGCCCCTCACTCCATTTATAGTTGAAGAAAGAACCAAGTGAAGAAACACATGAGTGAATGTGTTAATATATTATATGTATTCTGTTTTTTCCCGTTTAAACAATGTTTGTTATTTACGTACTCTTATTCGAAGTTGTTAATGATGTCAATGTTTGAATGTTGTGAATGTTTGAATGCTTCAATATTTATGGTGTTTCACGTTTGAATGAATGAATGTGTGAATGAATGAATGTGTGAATGGTTTGAATGTTTGAATGTTGTGATTCTCACGGCGCACTTTTCTGCTTTAAGCTGGTACCCCGTTATGATGGAAGCGGTACCACGTTTATACTGGCATCTAATATTGTATTAGCATTATGGTACCGTTTCATATGAAACGGTACCACATTAGTATGGTATTAACGTGGTACCGTTTCATATGTAACGGTACCACGTTAATACGGGGGCCTAAGGGGGCCTCGAACCGGGCCCGGGCCGAAGGCCCACCGAATATTGGGTGGGCTCGAACCGGGCCGGGGCCTGGGGCCCAATCACTCGGCCCCCGTCCGACCCACTTATTAACGAACCGGGGGCCGTTCGTGGGCTGGGCCAGTCGAGCAGGAATTTGGTTGGCGGACTGACGACTGCAGGCCGAGTTCGTTTTGCACGTCTATACTACACAACATAAATCAGTCTTAACATACCTTTAGGCTTTAACATATCATATGAATTATGAAGTTGAAAGGGCCGTTCCTTTTTTCTTTTTTGGGTAAAAATTGAAAAGGCCAGTTCATTAGAAATCCCAAATATTATGTGTGTTCCAGCCATATTTTACCAACCATGATCCGTACAGGGTCGCTCTTCTACGTGGATGTGTACAAAGCCCATAACAAATTCCCAAACCAGACCAAAATTAAAAGGCTTTGGCCGACAAGGATAGCGTAGGTCGGTGGCTATCTAGAAACTCGATTCGATCCGCCCCCGGCTGTGAAGGCATCTACCTCATCGATCACAAGGGAGAGGTTCACTATGATAGGGGTACTCTCCCATTTTTCCCTTCTGGAAGCTTAGGATAGTTGCTTGCTTTGCACGAGGTAAAGAGCCAGTGTAGATAGATTCGGATAAGGCAAAAGACCACATTCCTGCTATAACTAAGGCTAAAATTCCTATAAAAAGTCAAAAATATATAATATATTATAGAAACAATAAGAAAAAAAAATTGATAAAATGATTTTCTTATTGTTTATATTTCATTCATTCTGAGGAAGAAGAAGAAGCGAGATAGAACAAGGCCTCCTCTTTCCGTCCGCTCTTCGGTTGACTCATATGGCACTGAAATTGGATAGGTTCACGCTTAGGCCTGGTTATGGAAACTCTTTCAGCATAGGAAATTTTTCCTTATCCATAAGGAAACTCCAACTTAAGCGAGGCGGCCTTGAAAGCCTCGAGATGACTTGTAGAAAAAAGATTTCTAGGTTTGTCTTGTCTCGAAACAAATGGTCCATTTATTGATCCGCGAGGAATCATGACTTGGATCTCGGGTGGCCAAGGAATAAGTCGACGAAGCGGCCAGCGATCGAAGTCGGCTTCGGGCTCTAGCCGATCCCTACAAGCTTCTCAGCGTAATTTTTTTATGTGGTCTTAAACTTCATCTTGTCTAGGCAGGTCCCTATACTTTCCTTCTTGTCTGGGCACACCCCTAGACCTAATTTTTCACTAAAATACATAATAAAATGACTATATTACCCCTAAAACACATAGTGAAATATTTATATATTACCCCTACAACATACCCTGAGACAAAATGTTAAATGACTATGTTATCCTTATATTAAAATGATTATTTTGTCCCTGACACTACACTAGTATAGGGACTAAAGTATAGGGGCATTTTAAATATTTTATATAATTAAAATAAATCCACATTCTTTTTTTAACACATCCCACCCCTACCCCCACCCAGCCACCTCATAGCCCCTCCGCCACGCCCCTCTCAACCCATCTCCACAGCTTTGTAACCATGAGAATACACTCACCACTATAACCATAGAGCCTCCTCCCCACAACCACCCCTTCTTTCCACCCCACCACCAAGCCCTCCATCCTCCCCACCCCCTCCTCTCCCCCCCCTCTCTCAATTCTCGAGTCATTCAATATTCGAAAGCTTCAAAACTAATAAATCAGTTTCTTTAATTCCTCAAGAACAATGACTGAAGATTGAATAAAGGAGCAATCTTTATCTTTTTCAACAAGTTAGCCCACCCTACAACCCCCACCACCTCTTCCCATCTCGATTTGAACAAAATTGAATAAAGGAGCAATCTTTTTTTTAACTTTTTCAATTTTTTTTCTTGATAATGCTCAAACGAAACCAGAAACCAATTGTAATCACTAAATTATTACCTGAGGAAATCAATCAATGATAATGTACCGGAAGCTTAAGCTTAAGATCCTAATTTGCCTGTCGATATATATAATGTACCGGAAACAACTATTACAAGGAAAATCATCAAACTAATGAGATTATTCTTCATTGCTTTTTGGCGAGTTCAAAAGACTTTTTGTTGATGGAGAAGCTTATTTAATTTATGTAGGATATATAGCAGATTCGTGGACATACAAAATGTGAGCACCAATAACTTATGTATTAAGGAAGAAAGGGGTAGAGGTAGTGGGTGGGGTGGGATGTGTTAAGGAAGAAAGAGGTAGGGGTTTATTTTAAGATGTGCCCCATATTCGATCTTTTGTGTAGTGTTAGAGTAAAATAGTCATGTAATTGTTTAAATATGGAAAATTAGGTTCGGGGATGTTCTCAGACAAGAACGATAGTTCAGGGGTGTCTAGACAAGAAGGAAAGTACAGGGGTCTGCTCAGATAAGATGAATAATTTTAGGGACCACATAAAAAATTACACGATAGTTTAGGGTCATGTCGGCCAATAAGCCAAATTAAAATTCTATGTGGAGTATTATTTACACTCCAATAATTGATAATAAAACTTTCCTTATATTATAAAGTGAATGAAAATTACAAAGAAATTAAATGTCATAATCAATAAATGAAGTATAAAAATTATTGACCTTATCATTAAAGATAAAGAAAGCAGTACAAATCTCATTTTTTATCTCATAATATGCTTATGAAGTTAGGTGTGAAATCACTTGTACCATTTCATTCATGTCAAATTATTATGCAATGAAATTAGTGGGACCCAACATTTTCTTTTAAAACATCACATTTGTCGAATTCTTGTTGGTATTGATATATCAAGAATTAGAATATCAAATGATATATTGGATCTCTTCTAATATAGTTTGGCTATATTAGCATGCATGAACATATACTACCTCCATTACATGAAGATAGTTTATTTTCACTTTTATATTATTTTCGATAACTTAGTAAACATCCTAAAATTAGAGTGAACCTAAGATATAACCCTAAGATGTAAGCCTAATAATTACTAATGGTGACATTTGTGACCCTAAAATATTAGCTAGATACTACTCTAGCATGCATCTGGAGAACAAAAGATGGTTTATACGAGTATTTTTTTCAGAGGCTTTCAAATTAGTGTATACAATGTGCTAATTCCAATCTTAACTATTGGATCATTCTTTTTTTAATAATGGTCAAGATTGAGTAGGGGTATTTGGGAATACATGATTTTCGAAAATTTGAAAAAAAATTTGCCCACTCTCATTAAATTTACACGCCCCCCATAATTATAGGGGTTCATTATTTCTTCCGGATTTATTGCCTCTTTTTTCTCCATTTCGATTTTTTTCCTTTTTTCATTTTTTTCGTTTCTTTTAGATTAGAGTTTTATGCTTAGATGATTCTTAATTAATTTTTCAAACATTCAATGTAATTTTCTTGTAATTATTCACCATCATGGATCCAAAAATCATGGTGATCTTTTACAATAAATTGTGTATACTTCTTATCTTGACACATTATTATTTATTTTTCCTAGTACGAGTCTTTTTATTTATTTTAAGGGCTGCTATACTGAAGCATAGTGTGGTATTAATATATAGTTAATGAATACCCAATATATACCTCCTGTTGGGATTCCAAAATCATCAACCACAAAACTAATATCATATCATAAAGAAAAGTATCTAAAAATTATTTCTAACAACTACAATTCATTTCTAACAACTACAATTCATCCATCTAATCTATTTTTTTACTCGAACTTTTTTGTTCAGAAAATATTCCATTTCTTCCATTTGTGCCTCATGATGATCCCTTGCCATTCGGAATACATGACCTCGAACTGTATTTGATGCATCAACTAAGAAATCATGAGTCAAGTTGATGGTCCAGTCATATCGGCTATCCTTTTTCTAAACTCCTTTGTGGAACATTTGATAACATGTTAGTGATCCAATAAAATCCAATAATTTAATGTTATGTGGCATCCTAGACATTATTTGAAATACCACACCTAAAAAATCAAGATTCTAAAGACAATAACCTAAAGAAGACCAACAATATTCGAAGATATAAAATGGTAGTATATTTGATTGAAATAAGGATATGACATTCCATAAAATAAAATATTAGTGGATTCATTCAATTATTCAAACTACAACATTAGTTCGATTCTTATCCAAATTCAATAATAGTACCCTCTTTTACCAAGCGTAATCCCACCATTAGTTCATTGAGTGTATCCTGATCGTATGTTGAAATACCATCATCTTCTATGCGTTTGTATCCTATTCATAACAATACTACAACTTACTATTCCCAAGACAATAATCCAAAAACAACCAACTATATTTCAAAGACATAATAATCCAAAAACAACCAACAATGTTTCAAAGACATAATAATCCAAAAAATGACTTGAAGCAACAAAATTCCAATTACATAAATAATCCAAAAACTCCATATTTAGGTATGTAAGTACAATACCAGAGCATACTTGTTGGTGGTATTGCGAAGGACGGAATGGATACCATGATATGTGGTTCATGTGTATTAGAGTTTATTATAAAATATATGAGCATGCAACATAATAGAAGTACATAGCTAACACAAACGTATGGTAACCAATCAATACCACCTCATGAGAACTAGTGTATTACATATTGTCGTGTTTTATTCATGTATTACAGGCAACAAAAATAGATCGATAGAATAAAATATTTTCGATAATAAAGATAATAATGGATAGCACCACAATGTTTATATGTGTATTTCAGAGAATAAAATGGATACCACGACACTACTAGCGAGTGTATTACAGAAACTCAATGTGATATTTACCACCAAGATTGAATCTTTATGTTATTTTGAACAATACACAAAATCTGAAATGCAGTTTCTTCATATATATTCATACCCATTTTCATAAATAACCTCAAACGGCTCTAAACGCCCACGAACTACTACTATCTACCACCAAAATTGAATTTTTATTGAAATGCCCACTAACTGAAATGCAATTAAGATATCATACACACTACAATTTACATACCACGATTTGAGGGGGCAATCAATGATTTGAGAGGGGTGAAAATTCCTGATTTTGAGTGGGGGCGATGTTGGAGGAATGGAATGGCGTGAGCAATTTTGGAGGGAGGGGGATTTGTTTATTTTTTAATTTGGTAAAATACACATTTAATTTTACCTCCATGGTGCTAAAAATGCTTTTGTAAGCATCTAAATATAACTCAATTTATACCATGAAGTAACATTAATGGGTGCAAAAATATATACTTACGGCACTAAGGTAAACCACTATGTTGAGAATATATATTTCAAGGAATTAGGGGACGACAAGTATTTATATGTAAAAGTAAAGAGATGCCAATGAAATAATTTCTAGACGTGAATCCACTTCATTTATTTTGAAGTATTAGATTCAAATTCTGAGAATCTCAATTATTAATATGAGAATGGATGTTGATATTTATTTCACTCTCTTTTTCAAAGCACAACAATAGTTACAAAACCAAGAGGTTGATCTTGTTGTAAAATACAGTAATGAATTGGAGAAAGCCGCATCTACACGCCTCAGACCGGAAGCACTCAAGATTAGAATCATTAATAATCTTTACATCAGAGTCACCATAAACCTGGATAGAAAAACTGACAAGAAATATACAATAAGAATATTGTTCAAACGATAATTTAAAGTCTCAAAAGCAATATTTACATTAATATATATACATATCCTTTTTAAAATAACATCATTTCTAGCCAAAATGATACATATCAATGCATACGCGTTAGAAAATTGCTTATTTATTGCATGCCAATAATCATATATTCTCTATTCCGTATATGCATAATGGCGAGTGGGAATAGCCCACGAGTTTGGTTTGTTTATTATGCGATAATTATTTATTTAGTGACTTATAGGCTATTAAGTTTAAACCTAATAATAATAATAATTGTGGCATAATACGTGTACCGAATGCATAAACTACTCCTACTCACCAATTATTAAGATTCTGGTATACCTTGATGTAAATTTGTTCTAAAGAGGCGACTGCTCCCCAAGCTCCTACTTCCTCCATTGGTTCCTCTATACTCCTAGTTTCCTGTAGATATATTCTAAAGATTAGTAAAGAATCAGGTGCGACATATGAATTGGTAGTTGTTTTCAGCTACCTCTTTTGGGAAATGAGAATTCCACTTATAATATTTATGTTGTATGTGACAACTTTGAAAGATTATTAGAAGTCACTTTTTGGGAATATTATGGCAATTCAAACGTAATATGAGATGTTCTAAGACGTCTCATCGACTCTTAAAGGCATACTCATTGCATTGTTTGCCACTATTAGGAACACGAAATTTTAAATGGGATTTGCTTCAAATATTAGATTTCATGTAATATTTAGGCCACGCATGGCAAGTAATGTATTTAGACCCTCCCAAACAATCTTTCTTCTTGGTAATTATTACATCGACCTCATATGTATTGTGACGGAAAGAAAAGAAAGTGTGTTATATATAAATATATGTAATCTGATTTTATGTAAGAATTAAAAAGTTATATATACCTAATTTAATAAAATATATTTTCGATTGTATTATCTTAAAGTCAATATTCACTTTATTAATTATTGATATTATAAGCATATGGACTTAAGTAGCACTAAAATTAGAGCCGTTCCCCACTCGACTCCTTAATAAAAATTAGGTTGAAATCCCACCTTTTTAGTTTCCTTTTTGCATGGCTATCAAATGAGGTTGAATTTTTTACTAATTACCCGTTCATAGGGAGAAAAATTACACCATGAAAACCATGGATAATGTCAAAATTGCCGGGGATAGATAAGCCACCATGAGCTATTTTCTAGTCATTATGATGTGACAATGTGACTAAACTTTATTTTTATGAGTTGGTTTTGTAAGCAATTAATTTTTTCTGAATTCTTTTGTTGTATAGCAATTGGAAGGAGGAGAAGACCATTTTGAAATTGGATTGTGCCAATCTATAGTCGAAGACCATTTTCAAAGTCAAATAATCTTCAAATTTATGAGAGATCATCATGTACAAAGGTTAGACTATTTGTAAATACGGAGTATTAAAAAGGGTTGTTTAAGTGGTAGTACTTCAACTTAGAAAGTTTAACCAGTTTTTATTTTATCATACCTAATTATAAATTATATAATTTATTTTACTCCATATTATTTTAAATATACCTTTAATTAATGAAATCAAATATTTCTCATAAAATACTAAGATAATAAAGTTTTCAGTTTTGAGAGATTATGTTTAATCATGAAATAGAAATATTAATGAATGATAAGTTTTAATCTTCATTTAATACAAGAAAAATAATATAAGTGACTTATAAAAGTGTGAAACCGTCACACTAGCGGCTCCTCGAGGTCCCTGCCCTGTGATTCCATGGAGGAGATAAATCTCGGGATGTGTCTCAACCGATCAAGAACGAGAGCTTCCTTTAAATTACTTCAACACGAGATTCTACCACTTTAGCATTATTTCGAAACCACACACATGAAGAGACTGAGAGTCTTGACAATTGTGACTTTTCGCTCGCTACGAGGATGAGTTATGCGGGACACATAAGTGAGTTATAACTTTTTGTAACGACCTGCCCCAGGTCGGCCGCCCTGAGGTTAGAATCGTCCAAATCCCGGACACCAGAGTCACCAAACCGATGGATGACTCAATTTGAAAAGACTCACCTGTCCTTAAATAACCCAATAAATTAAAATACATCTGAGAAGAACAGTTTTTAAGAAAATAATTCATCGTGGTATTTCCTAACCACACAAAACCACCATATATACAACAAACTGTCAAAGTACAAAATGTCAACAATATACAATCTGACATCCCAAAATAACCACAATATAAACTTTGCAAAATAACCACGATGGATTATTTTGGGATGTCGGTCATATAATGAACATTATACTTTGATTTGATAGATGATGGTTTTGTGGTTAAGCAGTGGTCAGCCTGTAAAAAGCTTGGTCTTCTCGGATATGTTGAACATTGAGTGGGAGACAAAGTGAAGTCTTTTCCAAGCAGTCTCCATCGATTTAATAACTCTAGTGTCGGGATGGCTGATTTCGAGGAGCGGCTGACTGAGAATTAGGTCTAATTTTAATAGAAGTAGCATATAATATCTTGTTGGATATAAATATTATTTAGGTGTATAGCTATATTATTTGAATATACTTGTATCTTAAAATATTTTTGTGCTAAAATTATGAATGATACTACTTTTTTGCATGATTGCTATTTTATACCAAAATTGCATGTTTAATAATTTACACTAAAATTGGAAAAAAAATTATTGAAATGTACCATTTTTACAAATTTATACTTTGAACTTCGCTAATTAGAGGTAATCATTACATTTTATGATGAGAATTGAAATTTTATAGAAATAAAAATATACAAATAATGGAAGAACATCACTTTTAGTCAAAATAATCAAGTATTTTGAGACAAGACTTTCAATATAAATACTTAATTATATTGATAGAAAAAAAATGAAAATGATAAATTTTTTAACACAAATAATTAATTATAATGAGAGTTTGATATGTGTGAATTTTTTAATAAAAATCCAGACACTACTTTTCAATATTGATTTAAATTTTGACAATTATTCTTGCATGAGGATTTGATACATAAACTAGTACATCAGCTAATAAGAGGCTTTGATATATATAGAGCCTAGAGGGTGGAGGGAGGTCCTCTAAAAAGATTATGCAAAGCCCAAGTACAAGTGAACAAAGCCTGCAAAACAATTTGTTCAGACACAGAATCCAAAGGTACAATCTCAAATTCTCTACACGAACTCAACTTTCTTTAACTCTCTTCAGAGTTCAGACAAAAGAGAGAGAAAATGAAAAAATCTCACAGTTTTTTATGAACAAAAACCTCATTAAAACACACATATATTCATTAAAATTCAATAAAATATTGGTTTTTTATTGCTAAATTTGATATTTTGTTGGTGTTGACATAGTAAATTGTGTTATATACATCACAGAAAGAGAGAAAAAGGGTGGAAAGTAAGAGTTTGTTTTCCCTTTTCATTTCATTGCAATCAAGGCTTCTTTTTTAATCCAATTGTGAGTTTTCTTGATTGTTTTTAACTGCCCCTTTTTAATACATGCATTTGTTTTTCTTTTTTATTGTTGTTGGGTTGGTAGATTTAGTGAAATGGATCCTAAAGTGTGCATCTTTTTGCAAAATCAATGCAAAGATTGAATATTTGGATTTGGTGAATTTAGCTCTATATGTTGGTTAATTTTATCTAAGCTCATTTTGTTTTGAGATTGAATTATTCTGTTTTATGGTCATTTCTTGATTTGTTGTCGTAAATGTAGTGAATTTTAATGTTTTGTGTTCATTCCTTATATGGTTGTCTTAGAATTTATTTAACTTTAATGTTTTGTGTTCATTTCTTGCTGTGGTTGTCTTAGAATTTAGTGAATTTTAATGTTCAATTATGATGCTGATCAAAGATTTTATCTTTGTGACTTAATTTGATATGTCAATAAATTTGGTCTTTGATAACTCACCGTTATCGATGAATTAATAAAGGTGGGTTTTTGTTAAAACTTTAATACAGTCAAACATGCGTTTCTTTGTTGGCTGTTGTGTTTTAAATGTTATGGAGTTACTTGGTTCTATCTGTTTTTAGTAGCAATACCAGATTAGATTTATCAAATAATATATTGATATCGAAACATAGGTTTTTTTTTATCTTTGTAGCATAGATCAGTCATCAATTCTTTCAATTAGTTATGTAGGTTTATAATCCAATACTTTGGTTATTGATTTTCCGTATTTGAATATTATTGTAGGTGAAGAAAGAGAGATTGAAATCGTCATAAGGTCTAGAAAGTGCATTTTCAGATAATCCCCAAGACATGTTAGGGGAACGTGCTTGTGTGGTTTCAAGGGACCATCCTATGTCTTGTGAGCCAGAAAATAACTGGACTTCCAAGATAGATAAAATGGATGGTCTTCCCGAGAAACGAAAACGTGAGAAAGATGAAGATGAAGAAGTCATCACTAAGAAGACCTTGAAGCAGTCTGATGATGCCGCAACTCTCTCATTGGGTTCTGTTTCCATGGATTCAGTAGAAGCAGTTGTTGATCGGCATGCTGAAGATAATTCTGACGCAAGTTCCCTAATCCAGGGCATTGGCAGGGATAATTCTGTTAGCTGTCTAATTCGCTGCTCAAGGTCTGATTATGGTGCGATTGCTTCTTTAAATCAAAGTTTTCGGGAATTGATTAGGAGTGGTGAGGTTTATAGGTTAAGGCGGCAGTATGGTGTGGTTGAGCACTGGGTTTATTTTTCTTGTCAGCTGCTTGAGTGGGAAGCTTTTGATCCAAGTCGTCGTCGTTGGATGCATCTCCCTACGATGAACCCTAATGAGTGTTTTCTGTTTTCAGACAAGGAATCTTTAGCAGTTGGAACTGAGCTTCTTGTGTTCGGGAAGGAGGTAATGTCCAGTGTTATATATCGGTATAGTTTATTGACCAATTCATGGTCATCTGGTATGAGGATGAACGAACCTAGATGTTTGTTTGGTTCTGCCAGCCTTGGTGAGATTGCAATTTTGGCGGGTGGGTGCGACTCACAAGGCAAAATTCTAAGTTCAGCGGAGCTCTATAATTCAGAAACTGGAACATGGAGCACCCTACCAAGCATGAACACACCAAGGAAGATGTGTTCAGCTGTTTTTATGGATCAAAAGTTTTATGTCGTCGGAGGTATTGGAGGAACGGAGACCAAGCTTCTTACATGTGGGGAAGAATATGATTTGGAAACTGAAACATGGACTGACATTCCGAGCATGTCTCCTGTCCGATCAGGGGAAGCTAGGGAAACCGAGGCTCCTGCTACTACTGAAGCTCCTCCTTTGGTTGCAGTTGTAAATAATGAATTGTATGCTGCTGACTATGCTGACATGGCGGTGAGGAAGTATGATAAGGTTAACCGGGTGTGGAATACAGTAGGACGGTTGCCGGAAAGGGCAGCTTCCATGAATGGATGGGGCTTAGCATTTAGGGCCTGTGGCGATAGACTTATTGTGATTGGTGGACCGAGGGCTGTGGGTGAAGGATTTATTGAAGTTAACTCATGGGTTCCAAGTGAAGGCCCTCCACAGTGGGATGTTCTTGGTCATAAACGATCTGGGAGTTTTGTGTACAATTGCGCTGTGATGGGTTGCTGAAAGTTTGAGGCACGTCGTTTACCATAATGGTGTGTTGTATTGGTGGGTACAAGATTGGCTTCCAGGTCAGAAATTTGGGAACAGTCTAATTATGGCAACTTTTTTTCTTCTTCTGAAGATCGTATCTTTTTCTGTCCTCAAGGAAAGTTTGGGGTTAGGAAAGATTCTCAATTATTACTCAAAATTCTTCAGGATGTTCTTTAAGAAGGTGTTTAGTAGAAATTTTAGATTTGGTTTCTATCTTCCTCTCTTTGAAACCTTTTTAAAGATAATCAGAACATCTTCGCATGTGGCTTTTACATAGCCAAAAGATAGTTTTAATAATTGAAAAACATACATTTGTAATTTTTCTTGATTGTTTAGTGAAGTTCCTCCCCTGACAACAAATTCATTGAATTCATTCTCTGGTTTCTCTAATATATTTACTTATATTTCTGATATAAGTGTGCTCTCTTGTGAATGTCGCATGATCGCCTAAGTACATCTGTTCATGTAGTTTACCTGCAAGTTAGTTCAGATTTACCCAACCTGATTCAAAAAACAATGTTCAAGTTCCAAGACTTCTTGCTCCCATGGACATGATTTGTATCACCGTTATTATATATCCAGTCCTATTTTTGTCTGGACAGATGTGTTGCAGAATGCTAGTGGTGAATAGCTTATGTCTGACATGAGCTTTATTACTCCAAAGGATGGATGTTCAATGAGTTCATACGCTGACTTCTGAGCTTCGGTGAGGATATCTGCCTGGTTGGAACATGAAGGTGTTCTACAAATTCTTAAGTTTTTATAGGCCCCTTCTCCAGTCATCACCGCATGGTTTTCAATTAGTTGATAGCAGTCTACACCTAATATTATTTGATGTTTTGAACTGCATAACTACTTATGTCTTGCAGTCTCAAATAGGTTAGTCTTGTTCTTATCGTTGCAATTAACTTCTGTTGAACATCGTCTTTTCTTGCTCTTGGTGATCTAATCTATATCCGAGGTTGAGATTTTCTAAATGCTAATCTTAGGATTGTTTCTTCCTTCCTAACTGTTGGTGCGCTGCATGTCTTTAATGTATAAATTGCCGTACTTTGTGAGTAATTCCTCTGCTCTGAGAATGAAATTTTCATTTATGTAAGAGATTTGTCGTTACGTTAGTCGTGTTAATAGTTGCATGCTTTTAATGTATAGTTGCATGTTTTTATCGCATTGATCGTTGTTGTTTACAGAAACGAGGTGACAAATTTGCTAATCTTTCTTAGTTTTAATTGCTTTTGCTCTAACTAGTTATTGTCTCTATCTTTTTCTCTTTGCATAATAAGTGTTGATGATTAACTAGATGGTTTCTTGCTCTTTTTATACCAAAAATAGTAAAGAGAGGTAGGAGATCACTTTCAAGCTAACTTAGTTTGAACATCACTTTCTATAAATAGTTCCCCCCATGTGCATTGCACTAGAGATGCATGTTTGTTTTTGTTTCGACTCCAATCAGAGAAGTGAAAGTGAAAGATTAGGTTGTTTTGTAGTTAGAGCAAGAAATTGTGTGAAAACTGTCTCATTCCTTTGGTTGGCATGCACAAGTATGTGAGCTGGCTCTTCTTTTTCAGGTTTTATAGTTGATGTTGACATGAATCCATATTGTAAATCATTGGGCCTCTTTTGTTGTTTTTCTTGATAGAACTATAGAACTATTGAAGTATAGAACTACTCCACACAATAATATACAGAATGGCCTTAAAGGAAAAGAGGGGCATTTTGTTGATTAGTTGTATTGCATTTTGCATGGTCCTACTTTGGATACTTAACCATCCCAGTTAAAAGTATTTTGTAACTTTGGTATGCTATGACTACTATAACCCTTCGAATTTGACATTGATGAAGACTATCATCGAGCTTAGTAGTGACGTTCGTTATAACATTTTGTTGATAAACAAGTCGAGTTGGTGCTGCAAATGAGGTTCGAATTGTGGAATTCGAACCTTATTTTGTTGCTAGAGAAGGAAAGGATACTTCGATCGGAACTTTAATCTACTCGAAATTCCCATGATGCAAGCTACTGTATATCAATTGATTTTTTGATGAGTGGACAAATATAGCATTATCGTCCATGATACACATATGCTTCTTTTAAGTAGTGATGAATCTAAATGAAGATATGGCAATAGTGAGTTAAATATGTTCCTTTACACGTCTAAAACACATAGTATTAGAGGTATCTCTTTAGTTATCTTAAGCCTATAGTTAATTAATTATCGTACTTTGAGAGACCCAAAGCTAAAGAACGAAGAAAAGGAACCAAAAGAAAATATTTGGTAGTGTACTATTGAAAAATTAACAAATTTGGCAAAATATTGAAAAATTGTGTTAAAGCATGTAGTGTACAAAAAGAAGTTGTATTAATATATTTAAGGTTTTATAAAATTAGGAAAGGTTTGTTTAAAGTAGTAATATACTCGATCCAAAAACAATACTTGTGCCCGTGTATGCAAAGAGGCTATTGTTTAAGTGAGGCAAGGAGGGTCGGATTGTGAGCAATGAACTCTAATTTGTTCGGAATAAATTAATCTAAAAAAACATTAATGATGCTGCATAAAACCAGAAAAACACAGGGCAATAGAGAAAATCATGGTCCAATAGAGGTAACAAACTAAAACTTACTGAAAATCAAAACTCACAGCTCTCTAGCAAAAAAGTTTCTTCATAGCAAAGGTTGTTATAAGAGAGCGAACAATCTACGATACAAAACATGACCGCGAGTATGATAGAAGAATATCCCAATACCACATAGTATATAAGAACTGGTAAAGCTAAATCAAGAAACAAGGTTTACTCTTCATCCTCTTCATCTCCATCACCACCACCAGAAGCCTTCTTTGCGGCAGCCTTCTGGTTCCTTCTCTTCACTCTACCAGGACGGCCACCACCAAAGGGACTTGTCAGAGAGAAGTCGATGTGCTTCTGGGAGTCCATCCTCACCATAAAAGAGGGAACATTGACGACTTGCCTTCCAACTCTGCAGTAAAAAATTTGAGATTAATATCAAAATGGGTGAAAGCCAAAAAAATTATGTAGTAATGAGATTTGATGTTAAATCTCACAAATCCTTGATTCTCAAAGGGAAGCCTAAAAGGATTTCCCCTATATACGTTATCTTATTTTCACACTGCAATTAAAATTGTCACCTTCGTAAGAAAGGGGATGATGAAGCCCTATTTACAATAAAGTCACAAAAAATTTGAATCGTCTATACCTGATATGCCTTTGCCTAATGAGCACTCTAGCATGGTGGATTGACTTAGCCATACCGGTCTTGAAGACTTGTGTCTGAAGACGGCGCTCAAGAAAGTTCTCGACAGTCAAAGCCAAAACATAATCGAGCTTGTTCTGGCTCTCATCTAGGAGGCCAAACCTGTTCATCCTGCGGAGAAGGGCTTCACCCTCAAAGATACGACGTGGGTCCTTCTCATCAAGGGTCAAAAGCATTCTTGCTGCATTTCGGATACGACTTAAAGCATACTGAACTCTCCATAGTTCCCTCTTACACCTCAGACCATACTCCCCGACAAGCTTCAACTCAGCATCCAATCGCTCCTTCTCATAGGGACGACGGGGCTTCTTAAAGGTCTTCCCATCTGGATATCATCCCACTATTAGATTACATATAAATAATAGTAGCAATATCTTTAACAAATTGGCAATATAAACTATGTCAGAAGCACCGTCGCTAATTAATCAGTTTCACTACAATCACACCAAGCTTAACAATAATCACACCGTACGACCCTGTCCCATCACTGTCAATCTACACTAACCTACAATCAAACTATATATCACAATCAGTGATCATACATACCATCTAAAACACATACAAATTGAATCTTTCAGTTTGCTTACAACTTCCAATTAGACCCCTTCATATCTTCACAAAGGAAACTTACAATTAAACTATATAAGAATCAATGATATCACATCATCTAAATTTGGTCAAAAAATTAAACCCAAATCACAAAAAAATGAATATTTGCACTAATTTTCAAATTCAACTCGGACCCTTTAGATCTTCACGCACAAAAACTTACAATTGAACTATATATACCAATCAAAGATGATTGCTCACAAAAAAACCCAAATCACAAAAAAAATGAATCTTTCCAGTTATTTTCAGCTTCCAATAAGACCCTTTAAATCTTAACAAAGACCACACATATATCATCTAAAATAGCTCAAAAAATTAAACCCAAATCACAAAAAAAATGAATCTTTCAACTCATTTTCAACTTTAAATTATACCCTTTAAATCTTAACAAATGAAACTTACAATTAAACAAATTATGATACTGAAAAACATTAAAAATCACAAACATTGAGTAAATAAATCGAAAAAAATACTTACAATTACGGTAAAAGTTTACATGCACCATTTTTGGTCAATTCAAGAAAATTAAAACCCTTGAGATTAAGGGCTTTTTGGTGGTGATGATAAAGAGGTGTAGCTAGGGTTTGTAGTGATGCTACTTATATTTGTATTGGACAATTAAATTGGGACATTATCGAGCCCAAGCCCGGTAACAGGCTCGGACCCATTTACGGGTCCGAACCCGGGCTCTAGATCTTTAACTCGTTGGGTCATTTGATCGAGCCCGACTTATATATGTTAGAAGAAAAGCAATAATATGCCGTTTTGATATGTCGGTGCTTTTGTTATATACTTATACATGAATGAGCATATGATAATGTGATGTTATTTAATAAATTTAGGTACCATTATCATTTTGGCAAGTGTTCTTGTGCCATGATTTGAGACGGTTGTTAAGATAGATGATCTTATCATGTACTATGTTTAAATTATGTCGGCCAGAGTTGGAGAAATTTTTATTTGGCTGTTGAAAGCTCACGAGCGAGCAAAATCGAGCCGAGCTCAGAAATTGCTTTACTTGATGCAAATTTTAAAGTGATAGAGTGCCTTGAAAAATAATATAGATGAGCGTTAGTTGTCGATAAATAGAATTGGACACGGCATTAACAAGATTATAACAAAATAAAATTAAATGCATTAAGCAATACAGCAATTAACTTTGACAATAAATTAAAATCATAACAAAATATTACAAAAAATTATTTTAATATATAATAATAATCGTATAAGCGTATCGAGCCAACGAGTCTGAAGACAAGCTCGAAGGTCTACTCAATATACCCAGTAAAGTTCGGCCCAGAGCGAGCACTCGGTCGCTTCGACTTAATACTTGATTAAGTCTATGTTACACTCTCGCTTTAGGTGCCCAATCCATACTTAAATTAAAACTATGTGTAATGCTAGTGTTTAAACATATTTTTATTAAATTTGAATAGGCATACACACATCAAACTAATAAAATGCTCCCTCCATCTCATGAAGATTGTTCGATTTTAAATTTTGATGATTGAAAATTAAGCTAGTCATTCTTTTAGAGATGAATGTAGTATATATTTTATGGTGGATTCTTGGTGATCAAAGAAGAATTTTCGAGGCTTGCAATCCTTGCATGCATCAGTCTTGATTATAATGGGCTTCCAAATTCTTTCATTGACCATTTTCATTATCAAACAACATCACTTTCCTCATGAGTTTGGTATTCTATTTTAATCTATTTCTTCTATTGTGTTGTTCCTATCTTGTTGATTCTTAGTGCTTGTTTGTAACAATTTGATAAAACGAACATCCACTAATAGAGATGTTAATGAACGACCCCCTGCCCCTTCGGTATGACTGTATGTGCAATGAATTATTCTCCGAACGCTCTCATTAAGTTCAAGCATCAACATGAGTTAGAAAGGGAAAAACATTGAGTCTATGTTCTCTATCTAATACAATATGAAAAGGTAAATGTCACATATGGAAACCATAGGCATTCCACATACATTAAAAGTTAAAACAGGACTGAAAATATTAATATCCATAGTAGTGATTTTCAAGAACTGTGTAGCTGTTCCTCCTTGCTCTTGCTTCCCTATTATGAGTATCAGCCTGCAATCAAATGTATCCTTTATTATTGAACTAACAATTCATGTAAATAGTTAAGGATTTTATATAACTATTACTCCCTTTTACTCGAATGCTCGTATAATGTATATGTAGCGTACCCTGGCGATCATTCTCTCGAATTCTCCAGGACCATGTTCTTGAATATATTTCTCAGCTGCACTTAGGATATCATCTGGCCTACGGAAGATGTCCTTCTTCTTGTACTGAGGAAAATACCAGATTTTGATCTGTGGGTTTCTGTAGAAAGGTCTAATGAAGTGCTCGTAAACATATGCTGCTCCATTGAAGTAAGGCAGCACTAACCAACATATTGCACCCAGCTTTGCATATGACCAAATTGGAAGCCTGATAATCAGTAGCGTTAGTCAATGACGGATCTTGAACCAATATTAAGAGACAACCCGTTAAACCAATTTCAATTGTAAATTTTTCATTATTGAGCGTTTTGCTACATTTTGTAATAAGAACTAATAACTAAATGGTAGTAAAATATAAATTACTGAGTATTGAGACTATTGTTGGTGGTCTCAATAGTCGGCCCCTTGTCTTTCTTAACCTCTATCACTATTCACAATCAAGAAATTGCCAAGTATTGAGCCTATCATTAGCTAATTCAATGACAAATGTGGCAAAATTGTGACATTCTTTGAGTTAAAAGTTGCAGTTGTAGAGCAAGAGGCATACCATTCAAGGGCCTTAGCAAATGTAAGCTCAAAGAGGGTAATTAGAGAATAAAGAACCCAATATGTTAGCCATTGTCGATCATCTGCAGCGGATTTTGTCTCTATAGCATTAACTGAAGCATACCTGAAAAACCAATTTCAACCTTCAACATTTAGTCCCCTACTTCTTTCTTCATAATCAAAACAAAATAATCCGAAAATTTTCTATTTTTGATATGTCATGCAAATGTTATTATTTCATGTTCAAAGAGAAGCAATAAACTTACAATGGATATACAAGGCTAATTAAGGGCCTGCAAATAAATGACAAAAATTGGAGTTAAAATAGAGCAACCATGGTACATTGCAATGAAATTACTAGACAAGTAGTTCGAAAAATATCATTAAGTAAACATTAACATACCCCAATGCATTAAGTAGTAATTCGAAGATATAAAAAAAAAAAATAGGACAATGTTTTTGGGACTAGCAGAAGTGAGAAAGAAGCATACATACATGGCAATAACATCAATGTTCTTGGCTACTACAGTAAGAAGATTATCATTATTAGCTCCACCCATGATGCCTAATTTGTAAATGAAATTGGAACTAGTTGAATCAAGAACGTTAATATATTTTGTGATTTATGAGTTGTAAGAGCAAGAGGTAAAGGCTATGAGTAAGTTCTTTTATTATTGAGGTGGAAATATTGCCTTAAAGAGACAAAAGAGAAGCAAAAGTCAAGAGTGGAAAAGTGAAACAAGGAAAGTGAGTAAAGGTGATTGATAAGAGAATCATGAAGAATCTTAAGCTTCACAAATAAAGAGGCACCGAAAATATTGAAAATAATGCATATGTACACAACTACACAGGGCTCAAATGTGTCTCCAGTTGATCTTATAATCTCGAGGTTGAGGCCATTGCATGGAGGATGATGAAGTAGGACCTGGAAGAGTGTGTTTTGCAGACACAATCACTCAATTCTTGTACTGAGTGGAATGTGGTACACTAGTGGCATTCGTGCCCCTCAATTTCGGGGGCGGGGGGTCGAGGTCTCGAACTTGATTACTTTTCGCTTCCTTTAGTTCAGGCGGGAACTGGATTACTTTTTACTCCCTTTAGTTTATGCGGAGGGCTAAGACGAGGGTTGGAGATGTCTTTTGCGATATATTTTAACATTATAAGTAGGGTTTCGTTATCAATGGGTGGTGTGAACAATCATTGAACTAAAAACTGTCCGCTAAGGAGGGGCTTCATGATCTTTATTGATGTACTGTATCTTCTTGATGGAATGCTGGCTAAATAGAGTCGGAACAGTAAAAGCAATTTGAACCATGAATTATCTGCTTGAAAGATTGGCTTGGTTACTTGATAATATTCAATATTCCAAAACATAAGAAGTGAAGAAACTCCGCCTATTGTTGCTTCACAAAACATCCAACTTTAGAGAGATATAATACCACAAAATTCTATACTACCAAACCTTCAGATGGAGATGAGGGAGAGTTACTGTAACATGAAGGAGAATAAACGAATATAACGATGGAAAAATAAAGGCATAAATGAATTTGCCATCTTGTCCTAGTATAGATCCCGGCTTTAAGCTGAACCACCGAAAAGGCTCCAATCGTGCACTTTGAAATTAGTCACCGCGGCTTTGAAGATCTCCGCCATTGGCATGCGTCCAGATTGCGTAGCAGGTACAGCCAGGCCAGATCCCACTGCACTTGCACTTTCGCTCAAAGGACTAATCAAGCAACGAAATAAGAAAACAAAGTGCGGCATCAGAATAATGTGGTACAGTATTTAACTTGGAGAATGATTGGAAAAGTTTAAGAAAGGTCAAATAACCAAAATACATATCTCAACGTAAATGCACAAGCCTTAGATCAATAATGGTATAAGACAAAGGTGGCAGACGCTCAGGGCACCCGTGGACACATAATTAAGATTTCCAGCACACAAGAAATAAGTTGAAAGATCTACACAGATCAACTGTTAAGTTATCTTTGCAATAAGAGCACAATTGTCCTGTTCAGAGCAATCACAAGGCTATACAATAAAAAGATGGCAATATACATATTCTTGAACCAAGTAGAAGAGGAAATACTCAGCTCGCAAACCACTCAACCTAGATGTGATATCATGGAGCTCATAATAAGCAGGATCATGCTTATTGAAACCTTGCCACTGTTATATCTCTAATCCTCAACAGCAAGGAAAAAAACATAAAAAGAGAGTGCAACTAGCAAAAGCAGTTAACCAAAATGGAAAGGTATACACCATACAGCCACAAAGCTCTCAAAATTTAAGAGCAATAATATTCATAAAAAGTGGAATACATGTTATACAAAGAAGAAGAAGAAAATTAGAACCTTTACACAACTACCAAAAAAAAAAATTAACAAATTGGCTGCCGTAAACCAAATTGAAGAAGATTTTGGAACTTACTTTATGAGAAGAGGCTCATATGCAGTGATCAATACATCAGTTCCAACTTCTTTCAGCCGTAAATTAGCCACATAGACCTGGAACAGAAGCAACATGTTTAGATATTTTTCCTTCAGAGATTTCAAGAAAAATATGGAAGTAAGGTGTCATCGCTAACCTTTACAATGTTGTTTGCTTCTCTCCCTTGCCTTCCCTTAGAGATGCCCTAGGAGAAAAGATCTCGGTGAGATTTATACATCTTGATACATGAAAACCTTTCAGATAGGGTTAATTATCAAAGTCCTTGGTTTGGGTGAATTTTGTCACATCTCTTAAACATAATGATTGTTTCGAAGATTCTGTAATTGCAAAAATAACATACCATCTGGCCAACAGCAGTCGTTAAGACAGGTACCGAATTTCTAAATTGCAACCCTTCAGCAGGAAAAACTCCAGATCGCTCAATTAGCTGAAATTGAGAGGTAATATAAATAATACGTACAATTAAACTCAATGTTCACATAAAAAACGAAGCACCAGATGACTAAAAACCAATGAAATTGCAATTGACCATATGCAGTCAACCAAGTGCTAACCCCTGTCTAGTACCTATTCAATCAAGTGCGCACCAGGACTAATCAAATTCACGTGTTCACTTCAAAAGAGATTGGAAATCGCACAACCAACTCACATAAAGGTAGACGAAAAAAAAATCTATAGATGAATGGAAACTAATTCCACAAAACTTTTGGGGCAATCTTAAATAGGAAATTGCAGTTAACGATTGTAACTAGCCCGACTAGACTGTATTGCTGTAATATAGAATTGCCAGGTGCAAATAACTTGGATGGAACAGACAAGTCCCACCTGATGGTTATCTTCTGTTCGATTTTCATGGCCTACAACAAGATCTTCAAAGGAACTCATACAGTATTTAAAGTACACCAGATAAATACGCACAACAACATATAAAGTTATTTACACCGAAGTTCATCCTACTATAACATATATTTCTTCAGTTTACTGCCAATATAGCACAAGTGTTTCTTATTCAAACAATGAGTATACTGATTCATCAAAAGAACTACATATAGTCTAAGTAAATTTAGGCAGTAAATACAAGAGCATGATACAGACTCTAATAGAACTAATTAAAGACTAAAATTTTAGAGGAGCAGAAAAAAAAGGGAAATTACATTGGCTCCCTCAGCCTCTTGTTCATTGGCAAGGTCCTGCAGGAACCAAGCAGCGCTCCCTTCATCAGCTACATCTGTTTTCAAGTCCAATAACTCGAATATCAAGCTCTCATCTCGAGTGGGATCGACAAACACCTCCTTCATCAAAATTACACAAACAAAAATCAGACAATAATGTCAAAGATAAAAATTTTGCCCAAATTTAGTGCTTTAAAACATACAAAAAGAATTAAAATCCAAAACTTTAAACATGGTTGCTCTGAATTAATACAGGGATAATTATATATAACCTGATGATCAGGAACATGGCGTATGTTGCTCACATCCTACAATTTCAACAAAGAAAAATTCCCTTAATCAGCACATGTACAATATATATACATACTCCCTCCATCCCAAAAGTTGTCTAGTTTATTTTCAGTGGTCGAAATTAACAAATTTTGTAACTTTAATCGACACACTTGGAAACGAAATTATAATGTTGATAGTGAATATATTAAAACTACTAGCAGTTGATATATTTTCACTTGATAATATACAACATATATAAAAATACATAAAGTTGAATAAAACTGGACAATCTTTTTGGGATGGATAATTAATATTAAGCATATGTATATTTTATAATTAGCGAGGAGTGAGTTTGAAAGTGACTAGCAAGTGTATTTTCCAGTAAACTATTGGATTAAGTGGTATGTAAAATATTATTGAGTGACCTGAAAACGGAGAGGGAACACGGTGGAAATAGCACCACCAAAGAGAGGCCTTCCTGAAGCTAACTCTTGACCCATTTTTACTATAATCTTCAATAAACTTCACTAATATGAATAATGTAAGGGTTAAAATTATTATTATGAATCATTCATTAATAACTTCCGGCATTCATGTATGATCAATTGCTTATAGCATATATACTATGAACTATTAACACAGGTAACATGTAATAAATTTATCGTTATAATCAATTGATTTTAGTACGTAATTAAAAAATAATAACACACAGAATAGTTAATGTGTTAAGACATTAGCAAATAAATAATAAGATGGACAATTATTTTGGAACATGAGTACTAACCTGGTAATAATAAAAGTGAGAATTTGCAGAAAGTCGGTCAACTAAAAAGACTATATATATATTCATCAACTTCAGCAGGTGAAAAGCGATTATTAAGCTTACAGTGCTAAATTCACACCGAAATAGTTATAAAAAAAGAGAGTGAAGTACTATTCTAGCCCTACTATTTGTAAGTGTAGTATTTGAAAAAAGTTTCATTTAAGGATAAGATAGACATTTCATGATGAGTTCATTGAGCAAGTAGCTTGATTATTAAACAGATTAAATTTTTGTTCATTGAGCAAGTAGCTTGATTATTAAGCAAATTAAATTTTGTTCGTATTATATTTTTATTTTAAATATTGACGTATAACAATTTTGTGTATAGTATCAAATGTTACTAATATTTTAATAAAAACTTAAAGTTACATGGTTAATGATTACTTGAGACTTATGGCCAACCAAGTATTCATAATTTTTCAATTCGGATGTTTTAAGTTGTTTCACTGTAACTTTGTTCTGAAATATATAATCAAGTGAGCAAGTACAACACTTCCTTCATCAACTTTTTCATAGTATCATGATGGTGTTGGCAGATTTGAGAGTATAAATTCTGCAGATGAACTTATGAAGATAAAGTTATAAAGAGAAGATGAAGATTGATGTTGTCGAGGGGCAAGGGGCTGGATCTGAGGACGTCTAAGGGTCACAACTCCTTTTGAACCCCAAAAAGACGAAGATCGCAAAGAATCTAGAGAACCAAAGAAGAAGCTAATCTAGAAAATGCGTTGAGATAGATTTACTAGATAAACATTTTTCATTCCCTTAATTGTAACCCTCTCAAAGGTTACATTGTATGTGTTAATCTGGAATTGCAATCAACATACCAGTTACATTCCAGATTTTGCAAAACAATTCGAATTATTTAACTGCTTTTCAAATTGATAAATTCTCCTGACAAAACCATGCTCGCAAATCTGTCACGCCATGCTTGTTTCTACCTTATCAATGAGGCCGTTCGTCTCCCCCTCTTGGTGCATCTTGCGAGCAGCACATGGCTTAAAATCTTCGAATTGGTATACAAAACCATCACCAAGGTCTCTTCTACCATGATATGTATCGATATTCAGATTAGACACAATATCACAGGCTTCAATACTGTTTGTCAGCTCCACGGCTATAATATCTCCTCTTCCAATTGCAGTATTCTGCCATGTTACCAATGAATAGAAGAAACAGCATAAACCAACTGTAATAAATATCAACACACAATTTCTTGTCTTACTTTCACCAAAGTTCAATTTATTTGCCATTGAAACCTGAAATAATTTCAACATGATACTGATTAATACGAAGGAAAGAACTGAAAGACAGGTATGAGTATTGTTTTGGATTATGCTATTCCACAAGAGTTGAATTTGTCACAGTTTTATGGGTAAGTTTTCTTGATCTTACCGATATGTTTTGTCAAGGTACAATGGCTACAAACAAGTGATGAGCTATAATCAGCATAATTAACAATGAACTGGCATATGGCAACTAGAGAATTGGATACAGACAAAAACTAACGACACAGAAATAGTGCTAACAACCAACTGGAATTTGTCTTCTTTAAGACGTTAACAATAAATTATTTTTTGTAAGTTCATTCAACTAAAAACGCTTCTTATCTATTGTGAAGTAGTAGATAGTGTTTGCACTTCACTCTTGGGTCAATTCGGAAACAACCTCTTGGTTACCACAGGGGTAAGGTTGCGTAGTATCAGACCCCCCTACCTCGCATAGGTAGGAGCCTCTTCGGAGACATTGGGGCATGTTGATGTTAAAGTTCATTCAACTAAATACATATAGTCCATCCATCCCAATGAAATTTTTATTGACTGATCAAACTTCAAAGTAAAATTGAGATGGAGCTGATATTACTTTGTTACTGAGAACTTAATAAACGCCATGGTTACAAACAAGTTAATATCTATAGCACAGAAAAGCCAAAAAGGAGCATCTTTACAACATAGAACAAGAATATCAGATCAAATAAAAAGCCAATTGCAGGGAAGTTTTTGAATAATCGACTGATAGAGAAAGTACTGATTTTTCTACCTCAATAATAAAAAATGCAACAAATTTAAAACAATCCCCTTAAGTTTTATGTACAGTTGGTTCAATTAAGCAGCTACAATTTGTACCCAAAACATAGGCGGAACGAGGACCAAATTTATGAGGTAACCAATCATAGAGTAACATATATTACATAAACCTTATGTATAAACCATATACACAAAAAATATTCAAGGTCGAAGCATAAGGCTAGTACAAGTATAAGTTCCAAATTCAAGAGACTGGGTCTATCTATTGTGACTTTGTGAGAACACATAACTTCAAACACAAAACTATGATAAACAGTGGTAGTGATGAAAAACTATAACTTCTAACCGGTCAATTTCCCTCGTTTCAAAACTTCAAAAAGGCTTTTTAATCGAACAGCTAGAAAGCCAATCATGATAATCGGCATAGGGTAACAAAATGGCTCTTTACACTGCTCATGTTTCTTATCTATTGCGAATTAGTAGAGATTGTTTGCACTTCACTCTTGAGACTATTCAGAAACAACTTCCCTGTTATCACAGGGATAAGACTCTCACCGCTTAGGCGGAAGTAATGTACAACCAAAAAGGATTGTTGGTTTCATAAAGTCAAACACACACTCTTATATTTATAGTATGTTAGGATTGATGTGAAACTACTTGAATCTATGTTAAAATTTAGTTCACCTTCTTTGGGATTTTTTTTTTTTGTATTCACCTAGGTTAATCGAGGTTAAATAATTGACATCGATTCACCCCGTTTCCATTAACCTCCGAATTGTTGTGCAACTTACATGTTGCCTTCGTTCACCTCGATTCACTCGACAAATAAAGTAATATCCAAACAACATGTTTTACCTCAACTACCCTCATTTATCCCTGATCCAAATAGACCATTATAGCAATAGCAAAAGAATGAATTTTGTTGACCTGTTTCTATTCTAAAGACTAGCAGATGCACAAAAAATGGCTACAATGTTCACCATAGCTTGAATGAAAATTAATACTACCAAGAATTCTATATACTATAATCAAATGCACAAAAAAGGTTCTGTTTCTCATAAGCATTTTATCAAACACCTTTGCTTCATATAAATATTACACGACCATATAAAAAAAGAACAATTTCTTAAGCTATATAGAACATCAATAATTCAATTATATAGCAGAAAAAATAAAGTATTATTCATTAAACAAAACCCAAAAAAAAACTTTTTTAAAGAATAACAAAAAACGTTTTAAATAAATAATTATATTGAACCACGAAATTTACCTAAATAAACCAATGTGAAATCCTGAACTGATCCTTTTGAAATTGAGAATTACGCTTGTTTTATGATTTTCTTCATACTAATTTGTCTTTGTTTTGGGGGTAAATAGGTTTAATCATTTACCCCTTTGGGTTGTAATAAATGATTTCACCTAGAAATAGATTTATCGTATATTTACCTTCGTACGCCTTCAAATTATTACTGTTCAAACTTCTGTGGGAATCGATGTTAATGTTATTTTCACCTTCATTCGTATAAAAAGTTCTAAAAATTATAGAACAAGTCAAACATTCACATCGATTACCCTCTCATATGCTATGTATTTTTTAGTTTGTTTGGATTGGAAACAATCGATGGAGTATAAAACATAAAAAAAAGATAATCGAGATAAATTGAGGTGGATATTTTAAATTTTATTGAAATATTTTTAAATTTTAGAGGTGAACAAGGATGAACCATTTTAAAAAAAATAACATGCACCTGCTAATCAGGAAAACGCTCGTGACTTGTGTAAGAATACGAGAACCTGATGGCTTAAGAGGGACATACGAGCCTACGCCTCTTTTAACTTTCATATATATATATATATCTTAAACTTATAAGTTATTTCATACAAATACAATAATTGGCACCACAACAAATCTTCAATTGAAATCGATTTAATATTTTATGCCCCATATAATATGTTAAGTTGATAACTCTTCAATTGAAATCGGTTTAGAACAAACAAGGCTAATCCAGTACGGATTACTTCGAGTTCTTGAAATGCCAAATACTTAATTACAAAACAAAAACGAAATCGGTTTAATATTTTTTTTTTATCATTGATCCAATATTAGTCTATAATAATTTTCCCTTATTTTTCATATGAATATATTGTGTATGCAAGGGTGCCACAATTTTTGTGATAGCTCGATGAATATATTTTATCATAATTCATAATTAATTTTGTAAATAGTTCAGGAGATTACGACACACATAATACATTTCTGGACCTGTTTCATAACCATTCAGACATTTGAATTAAGGTCAAGTGATTCAAGAAACATGAATGTTTTGGATTCTCGACTGTTCCTGGATTGTTGGGCACCATTATTTTCATCCATAATTGCATCTATGCCTCTCTTCCTCCCAATTATGTTTACATTTGATCCATTTTCTCTTGTTGAATCCATTTCCACAGATGAAAGAGGTGTGGAAGTCCTATTTTCTTGATCATCATTATCATTCCTTTTCGAGTTATTGTCGGACGATGTTAGGGAGCTTTCAAGAGAGCATCCATCTCTTCCAGACTGCATTGTCTTTGCATTTTTTGGCAATGATCCTTGTAGTTCAGTTAATAATGACAATGAAGAACCTGGACAGTTCATTGAGACTGTCTTGGAATTGAATATTGCAAGAGTTGCTTCTTGTGCTCTCTGCAGAACTGATTGCAGATACTTCCCTTGAGCTTCAATCCTCAATTGCAGATGCTTTTGTACCTGGATCATAAATTGCCAATGTTGTTATTTGATTATAAGATTACATTGCTCGAACGTTTGGCTATGGTTTCATCCGCGGACATTAATGTCAGGATATCTACCACTAGAACAATTCGATATTCTTACATACAATGTCGAAGTTATATTGTTACCTCAACCTGTTGACACAGATTCCTCTGCACCTCCATCTGGTTTTGGAAAGCCTGAGATATCTCTAAGGTCCTGATACAAGTACATCAAACCCATTTAGCCAAAGTGTCTTTTCAATTATTACATACGACTATACGAGTACTAGTTACTTCGCTCTTATTTTGAATGACTTATTTTGTCTCCATAAATAAGAAATGAGGAAGTAGGAAACTATCACGAGTATTACCTGTCAGGCTTCTTTTGATCTCCTTCACGATTTTCCTCTATCGCTTGGCATCTTTCGTTTTCTTTATAGTCTACAAGACACAATCTTATTTCATCAGATGTTACAAGGATCTACGTTTTTCTTAAATATCAGAATCAAAATTGCATCTCATTTACCTTGTTCGTTCCGACCTCTAGACATTGAATTCTGGCTTTTCCCTAGTCTGTATTTCTATATCAAAGTATACCACCTTTCAGAAATCTTTCTTAACTCAAAATGAACCAAACTAATTGCATTTCCAGTAAAGAGTTACCTGTAAATGGCTCTTAAGGTGATACAAAGTCAGACCATGAATGCCCATGATCCTCATTATGGATTTTGGTGTTGCCCCTGCAATTATAGTATCATACATAAATATGGAATTTTCAAGTTTGTCAAGACAGTTTTAAAGAATCATATATTGCATATTGTACACTCAACTATCTGCACCCCCTAGTTGATTGATGGCATCAATGAATCTTTGATGCAATTCTGGAGTCCATTTCAATCTTGATTTTGCTTCACTAGATAAAACCATGCTCACATTTTCATTTTTTGCATTCTTGAAAGCCATGATTTGAAACATAGAAGTAGATTTAGTTCTTTTTTTGGAAGTGTGAAAATGTATTTAATAAGGGTGTGAGTTGTTAGAATGTCACATATTTTCTCACTACATATTTGGAATTTATGGATTTTCACTCCATATTTGGATTCATCAGTGGGGTTATGTTAAAAGGAATATATGCCATGAGCTGTGGCCTTTTTCTTTGTATCTTTTCACATTTCTTATCAACTATGTTTACATTTGTTTTTCAATGACTTTTTTCTTTGATATTTGACTATGATGAAGAAAAGAAGGATGGAATCTCTTGTTACATCAGAATGCAAAAGTTACTAATACAAGCTTGAATTTTGAGTATTGAAAATAGAGAAAAAGAGGAGGTGAAAAGATGAATGGTTTGGTTTTATCTTGCTGGTTTAATCAATTTGTCTCTCTCTGCCTATGCTGGATTCTCAAATCCCTCGTGAATGAAAATCTGTCCCATCATGTTATATACTTCTTCCGTTTCAATTTACTTCAAATACATATTCAATGCATTACATAAATTCATAATATTAAAATAACTAGTACTATACATCAAACACTTCTATAAAATAGCATTCAAACGTTTTAATTAAAAATTGTAGTTTTATATCAAATCAAATTTATGTATGTTAATTAAACTTTAAAATGTGTGGAGTATATAACTATTTTTTAGGTATGAAGTTTTATATGAGGTGAGAATTGCAATCAACATGAAGAATTATAATTTATGTCAAGATTTTTTGCTATTTATTAATCTTATCATTAATTTGTAATTTTCCACCTTTGAAGAGGATGTGGTGGGGTTGGAAGATTCTCCTTGTTTTCTTTAGGGATGCAGGAATAATATAATCTAGTTATCTAGGAGTAGATTTTCAGACACACTCATGTTATTGTGAAATTGTATGCTTCAGGTGAGCCAAATTATAAATAAGCAGCCTCCCACATTATTGTACTTACCATATCAACTCATAATATCTGTCAAATTTTCCACTATCACCTCCACAAAAAAATAAATAAATAAATAACCTCTGAATTTGGTTGATCTCGATTTTATTTTATCGAGCCATTGTATTAAGGGGGCTCATGCTTTTGTTTCAATAAGTTCCAAACAAATGAGACTGTCAAATGATGTCAAGAGTCCCCATTGCTTTGTGCTCCAACTTTCAGTATATAGCCATAGCAGTTCCAGTTAAAAATGACCCTAAAAGCCAAAAAATTGTTCATAGGGTTGCCATTGAAGGAAAAAGTTAAGGCCGTCCCCATGTTTAATCTAGTCAAATTCAGACTCAAAGTAGAGAAACACCATGAATTTTACTTCCTCAAACCTGAGCTATGCGTTTCGATGCAGCTTGTATCATTTTCACAGGACTGTTGTAGGCAAGGTACGCTTAGCCCTCGAGTAGCTAGAGAAAAGGTAAAACGCTATCGATACCCTTGTTTCACAATGAAATTTCCAGTTTGAAACAGAACTACAAGGGAGTGCACAACTGTAACAATACCTCCAAAGTTCTAGGATGAGGATTCAGTATAACTCATAAATCAGCACAATCAACATTCAACGTTTAAACCCTCTTCGCCACCAGACAATACATCTCAGAGATAAAAAAAAAAAATTACTTGTAACGAATGGCTTGAACAATGCAATCTTCAATATCAAACCACATATTCTTTGAAATAAATACAAACAAAACCATAGTCCCACACACAGCTCAAATATCACAGGCCAGACATGATAGCTTCATTTACTAAAATCAAAGATTCCCACTTGTCATGTTTTGACGTACAACTAATGCAGCATTTATATGGTACATCTTTGTCTAATGAAATTATTGGCAAAAATATTCTGCGTTGAAAATGAGGGCTTCTTCTAAATCTACACACCAATATTTTTTTCAATAGTTGTAAAGCTTTACCAAGAGCCTTTTTGTTACTACATCAATTTACTGATAAATGTTAACGATGCAGGATATTATCTTCACCAATACATGCTAGAAAAACAAGCGATTTCCATAAACTAGCTTATAGGCAACGTTAATAACCGTGGAACATTATTTCTAATCCAAATGTCAACTCCATATCCAAAGACTAGTACCACTTGAGAAATCTCAAGAACTCATTTATTGGAAACATAGTGATGGTCTTTTTTTAATTATTCGACAAAGCTATGAACAAATGCATAATAATTATAAGTAAATATGTAAGTCCAACTAACAGATAAAATGCTAGTTTTAAAGGCGACGACAGATCCATTGCTTAAAGAAGAAAAAAAATGACCCAATGCTTTCAAGGAATATTTACAAGCAGTAGCTATTTGATTAAGGTAGTTATTAAACTCGATCTGGCAATTACAGACTGCAAATCCAAACTAATACTAAGTCTGATCTCTTGAGAATGTAATCTCACATGGAAAAGGTAATGTATTGCAATATATTTGTAGTATGTGACTATATATATTTATATTGCAATATATAAGATTTCAATCAATATTCAAATTTGGAAATAAAAAAACCCACCAGAATATCTTAACTCTTAAGAGAACAATTCTCAATATGTTGAATGATCTGCATATAAAATAATAAATAGTTAGTAATTACCTTGAGGTTCTTCAGTTCAGTTTATTTTCGCTCTAAATAGTGGGCACAAGTAAAATGAGCGAGTGATGAGCCAAATGTGCAAGATAATTGAATCAATTTCCTAGTTGAAATGCCAAGGATAAAATCTCTATCAATATCTGCTTAAACAATAAAGTGGAGAACATGCACATGAAGATTTTGCGAATGCTTCACCATTATACATTGAGAATACAAGGCTCCATAACTAAGCGCACCAAAGGCTCCTTACTCCCTTTCTCCTCGTTCAGGGTATTAGACTGCTCACCAAATTACAGACACATAGGGTTGAAAGAAACAATAGCATTTGACCATATATTTCACTAATCGCTCAATAAATTTTAATCTCCGCTGGCACAACCCTTGCAACCACAGTGCACACATTCTATAACCTTCTCTTCCCTTAAATGCTTAGGAACTCTACACACACATGTTGTTTGGAAATTATGATCCCGAGGCTGCATGCATCTCAAGCAGCAAAGTCGTTCGTAGCCAGGCTGTAAGTTAAAAACAAAATTGCTTAGTTTTGAATTACATTGAGTAGATCAGAGCAGGTTACACATTTGAATAAAAATTTGCAATCATTTCCAGATTTGAATATTATACCAACGGAGACTTAAGAACTTGACACAAGCATATTGATGGTGTTTTCTCATGCAATTTTCTATACCTTGTACTTTCAAGACTCTAAAGAATTTAAATATACTGGTAAAATTATTAGTTATTATCAAGGGTCCCGAGAAAAGACAATGAGATAGATAAACTTCTGGCGTTTCATCCCCCATTCCCTTCCCCTGCACTACCAAATATGAACATAGGACACTGGCAGGCTAGGTCCATATTTAATGAAAAAAGATGATAAAATTAATATTTAGAAGATGTTAAAATATGAGCAAACTAACCTTCTTCCATTTTGCAATTAGGTTACGATCGGCATAACCCTGATCCAAGCAGAACTCATATAATTCCTTGGAGATCTCTTTCCTTCTGTAATAAAGGTCAAATATGTAACGGCTCTTCTGATGGGCAATTTTGAAAATAGGCCACAATGCCTCACATTTTCTTTTATTGTCATTTGGATCATTTTCAGCTGTCAAGTGCAATGCCACATAGAAACTATTAGTTTTAGAAACTGTGAACCAGCAACATTAAAAGGGTAGATGAAACAGGGAAAACAGTTGTCATATTGATGAGTAGAACAGAGACCTTCTCTCATCTTTGCTTGCAGTTCAGTAAGAGTTGGCTCGATCAACTCCCATCCCTCAGGATACTTAACACGGCTAGTCTTAACCTTAGGCATGATATTAACTGCAAGAAGCAAATTGTAAGATGAGTCAACAAGTAATTTCATAAAACATAACCTTGTTCAAGTGAGGATACCATTTTCCCATGGAAAAACAAACACCGATTCTCACTCTATAACTAAATACAGAGCGTAACATGGGGAAACTCAATGCCCTGTCAAAGTGAAACTCGAAACTGACACGTGCATTAAAGCACAAAATGCTCATCAATAATTAAAATAACAAAATTTCTGAAACTGATACAATATCCGCGAAACAAAAGAGAGAATGATAAGCAATATCTGCCATAGAGGTAAATACAAAATTGACTAAAATATACGAGGATGGTAAACAAATGCTCAATTTTAAAATTTGATGGTTGAGTCTTCAAATTTTGAACTCAAATATCTCTATATATATTGTGTAGTCTTTGGTGAAAAATATTCTAAATGCTAGTATTTTTAATGAACTTTACTATTAACATGATAAATTTGTTTCAATCAAAGTTATGTATGTCAATTACGCTACCAATTTTGATAATTTGAACAATAAAAAATCAAATCGAACAATCTTTTTGGGATAAAATCAGTACTTCCCTAGTAACTAAAATAACCTAACAATTCATTAATAGCAGGTACTATAGCTCAGAATCACTCATTTGATCTAACTAAATGGATTCCTAACTTAACAATTCATTAATTGTTGCAAATGAAACTGAGAAATTCAATAAAAACAAAGCATTCTAGGACAAATAAGATAACAATTCATCCTCTTGTTCCAGCTCCAATATAACTTTTCTGGGAATTGAAGTAAATTATCTAACTAAGCAGAAAAATTAACACTTTATAGATTATGGAGCATATTTATATTAATTACCTCAAAATAATGCAAGAAAAAAATATGGCCATCTAACAAATTGATTAAACTAAGTTTAAAAATCAAAATTTTAAAGATAATATAAATTACCTATGAATAATGTAAGAAAAAAAAATGGGGCATCTAAGTATCTAACTAATTGATCTAACTAAGTGGAAAAATTAAAACTTTAAAGATTATGGAGAATATTTATATGAATTACAGCAAAATAATGCAAGAAAACAATATGGGCATCTAATAAATTGATTAAACTAAGTAAAAAAAATCAAAACATTAAATATTATGGAGCATATTTATATGAATTACCTCAAAATAATGCAAGAAAACAATATGGGCATCTAAGAAATTGATTATATAAATTAAAAATTTATGAATAATGTAAGAAAAAAATTTAAAGATTATATAAATTACCTATGAATAATGTAAGAAAAAAAATGGGGGATCTAAATATCTAACTAATTGATTAACCTAAGTGTAAAAAATAAAACTTTAAATATTATGGAGCATATTTATATGAATTAGTATGATAATTAGTTTGTTTGAGGATAATGTAAGATTAAATAGAGATAATATTATCATTTATCTTGTTTATGATTTTAATAATATATTTCACAGAAATAGATTCACAGGTGGGAATACGTTTAACTTCGAAATTAAATCAGCGCCAATGTGGATGTCCCAAGAGAATGGAGAAAATAAACGTATAAAATAGTGGCCTTCCTGCTTGCATACTAATATACCCACCAGCTAAAATAATCTGTTCCTCCAAAAATTCATGTATACAAGTATATATATATCCTCCATATTACAACTTTTTACAAAACAAATCGTAACACAAGCTGTCCCATTTTTTTTCGGAAAAAGATGGAATAATCTTCATGATGTAATAAATTAATTATTTATTTATTTTATATACAAGTTTTCATAGTACTATAAAATTTGGATATAGCATAATTTGATTATTAATAATCATAATTGGTGATTGATTGTTTTGTATATTTTTGAATAGTGGAGCCCCAAATCGAGAAATTTTTTGAGTGAGGTGGATCTTGTTAGATTTGAATTGGTGAAGTTTGGATATCTCAAGTTAGTCCCGAAATCACATGGTTCGAAGTTCGGTGTTAGAATTAAGTATCTGAAGAACAAATTATGGCGTATATTACTCGCATGAGGTTAATCGAAAGTGCACAAAATTAGAAGAAGCTATTTGCTACATGACAGTTAAGCAGTACCATTGTTCGAAAAGTTAGAAGAACTATTTGGAAATGATAAACGGCAAGAGAAAATATTGTTATTCTTTGGCGAAATTAGAGTATGAAAATATGATGCTTTCATGAAAGGAGACGAAACATTAAAAGGCGTTGATGTGTTGAATTGCTTGGAAGATATTGATTGAAGCCTTAGTCATGGAGTGTTATAGAGATGTGCCAGCTACGATAGTCATTCATATGAAGTCTTACTATCAATCTATCTTTATTAGTTTTTTAATTCTCGGATGTTTAATTTTTATTTTTGTTAAACTTATTATGTGTTATTGAATTAAATGTTCATGAAGTACTTCATTTGAAATTTATTGTTGTTACTGTTATTGATTTTAAATGATCCATTGCTCATTATTGATTTAAGCGGTTGAATACGTAAAAAGTGAAGTCGATCAAAATTAAACTTTGACATCTGTGATGGATGTAGTATTGATGGTGAAACTTTCCTGATGAACAGAACATACGATTACTTGTACATTTATTTGATGCTATTGTTTGTTTTCCTTAAATTTATTGATTAATATTCTATGATGCAGGTTTTTGTTTGAATTGCTTATTTGATGAGTTTGAAATGATTCATTGTTGTTGAGTTTGGAACAAGGAGTAAATGGTTACTTTGATGTGTGAAATAATAAAAAGAGGGCAAAAATGTTAGTTGATATAATCATTATCTTTAAAAATAATAGTATTTATTTTTAGTTATAATGATTTACCTAGTCAAGGTTAATGTTATCCAAACGACATTTAATATATTTGCAACCAGTTCACCTAGGTTCTGCATTCGCAAGTAGAATTTTTAAACGTTATCACTGTCTTGATTCACATAATCCAAACATACCATAAATAATATAATAAAAAAATGGGCATCTAAGAAATTGATGGAACTAAGTGGAAAAATCAAAACATTACAGATTATGGTCTATGGAGTAGAGAGATAAGTCCTCTGAATTATGGGACAACTATTTTTGGAATTAAAGAAATTGATTATTCATCAAAAAAAAAAAATTGATTAAACTACATGAAAAAAAAAATCAAAACTTTATAGATTATGGATCCGGTGGAGGAATTGGCGAGGGGTGGGATATTAAAATTTCGAAAAATATTTTTTTAATAGTAAAAAAATATAATTTTGTCATTCATTTGAAAAATTAAGTTGTTCGTGTTATTTAATTTTTTTCATTTGTATAATATAAAATGGTATCGATTAATACGATTACTAAATCAATTCAATCGTGACTTTATAATAATAATTTTTTTTTTGGAATTGCTAGTATAACATATTTAGTTTATGAAAGTAATCTAGAGCTTAAAGCAAGTAAATGATCATAATTATAGATATGTGATGGTTCTTTCGGCTTTTCTTACTTACGTCATCTTATTAGCGATCCACGATGATGAGTTATAGAATTTAAGGCAGATTCACTATATCAGTACCTCAAACTGAGTCGTATCTTCGAGAATTTTTATGTTTTGATAGTCAAGAGAAATGCTTGATAAAAAAACTTATATTTGACTTTCGCGAGCAAATACATGGTGATTTTATTGGTTAAATGGCCAACTGCTTTGTATAAAGTATTAGTAATTATCTTGCTTTGTATAAGAAGTATTGGTAGTTATCCATTTTGGTAGTTATCTTAATTAGTTAAACGTAGATCAATGTGAGAGTGGTGGATTTTTTCGGGAGTTATGCTTAGAGGGGTATATTTGACAATCAATAAAGTATGACATGGTGATGTGGAAACTTTGGACTTAGAGCATTATGATAGATAATAGTGCTTTCGTCACTTATATATAATTCTTGATTCCGTCCACTTTATGGAGTAGAGGTTGAATGAATTAATTTTGGAATAATTAGTATTAAAACATGGTATTTGAATAAATTGATGGAATTAAGTGGAAAATTCAAAGTTTAAAGAATTATGGAATAAAGTTGTATGAATTAGCTAGCAATAGTGGAAGGGAAAAATTGGTGTGATCCAAGGGAACTTAAGAAACTTTTGTCTAAAGTGTGAAACCATCGTATTAACGATTCTTCGAAATTTTTGTCCTATGATATTATGGAGGAGTCCAAGGGAGGACTTAGAAACTATGTCTAAAGTGTGAAATTATCGCCTTGACCCTCGAGGTTCTGCTTTTAGGAGTTAATCGGCGTGATATTAATGCCGATTGATCGTAACCTTAGATATTTCCTTTTAGCTTGACTTGATACAAGATTACTCCTTATGAGAGTTGAACCAGCAGCGTAATGAAGCAAAAGATCTTACAGTGTTATTTATCATTTGGTATGTCAGGGGACGAACTTAGAAATGACTTAGGAGATAGTAATCCATAGCGCTATCTTGTGAAAACTCGAGACATAAAGGTCCTATCGAGATCGTAACGAGCGGATGGTGTATACGATCCTTCGTTTTTGTAATAAGAGAAAATATAACCAATGGCGTGATGAACCCGGCCGAGATGTATGCCAAGGGAATTGTGCACGTCGAAATAGATCGCCCTTATACGCTTTTAGAGTTGTGAGTAGGTATAAAAATTGTAACGTCACAAATCCACGGGAATCTAAACATAAATGATATAGTCACTTTATTGTTCTTAGTTAATGATAAAGATCAAATGGTAGCGAAGCCGATATTGATAGTTGGTATTCTTTATAAAATATAATGACATCGTTTTAACTTAGTGCCGCGTGTAAAAATATTATCTTAGAGTTTATTAAATAATTGAGTATTATTTATCGAGTTTCTACGCCCAGTTGATAAGCGGAAGAAAAAACCCGTTAAAAAATAGGGAAAAAATCATGTGAAAAATGAGCGAAAAAGCGATCGTATGAAAGTGCGTGAAATAATGAAAAAGGCAATAGCACAAATTATTAAGGGCTAAAAGTAAATGTGACTTTCATCAAGTGATTCCATTCAGCCAGTCAACTTCATGCCAATGACTTTTTAAATGCTTTACATTTCAAATTGATGGCAAAATTAGTCAGCGTTAATTTTCCGTTAAACTCTACATTTCAGTTGGCGCTGCCGTCGCGTGACTACGTTTAGGGTTCTTAATTAGACATTTCATATCGTAAAATGTAAGAGGCTACCGGTAACATATAAATGTTCTCTTAGGCATTTAAATGGAACACTTTGAAGATGCACTCAACGATTTGGGTTCGATGAACTCGTTCTACTAGTATCGATTGAGAGTGCTTGGGCCATTTCTTCCATTGAGCAGACTTAGTCTTCGTCATTAATAGCTACGTAGGTTGTAATCATCATCACCGTCTTTTCCATGGATAGCTGCGTTAATTCCTCCATATTGGTTTTGACCTCAAAAAATGCCAAAAGCAAGTCAAGCGATCGTCCCTCAGAATGAAGGATATACATCAATTTGGAAGAACATAACCATTGGAGCTACTCGTATACCAATTAGACCGTCGACGTTTGGAGTCGGAAGGATGGAGCAGTGGAGTTGATCATTGATTCGGGAACAACAATTTTATACTTGGAAGAAGATGTTTTGATTTGGTAATTAAAACTTTTGTCTCTCGGGTGAAACTTCCGGTATATGATTACTTTGAAGCAGGTCTTGATCTTTGTTTCAAATTGCCATCGTACTCAAAAACTAAAGGTTCCCAGATGATATTCAACTTGAAATTTGATTTAGATCTTTCTGGAGAGAATTATTATATTGTTCGGTCCAGGCGTAGGGTGAGCACACGACATGATAAGGAAGTTCTAGTGGGAATCTCCATTTTTGGGTAATTTCCGGCCAGTGAGAATTTATTTGGTGCTTCGTGATCTTAGGAAAGGGAGACTGTATCTTTTTATTGTGTGCCTAAAGAGGTGTTATAAGTTGTGAAAATTGGAAACTCTTATGTTTTAGGTTTTTTATTCAGGCCAATTTACAGTGCTTAAGTAGGATTTGAAGTCATCAGGGTTTTTAGATGATTTAACTAAAATAAATTAGATTGTATGAGGAGAGTTCAATTAGTTTTCATGTTATGCCTTAGTATTCTCGATTGATAGCTAGTAGAGATGAGTTCATTGGAACCCAATTGTTGAGTGCGTCTTGGAGTGTTCGGCCAATCACCAAGAGAACATTTATATGTTGGGTGAGCTCTTATACATTTCTGATATGGAAATGGTAAATTAACCTAAGCGTAGTCACGTGAAGCGAACAAATCTGCATGAAATGTAGAGTTTAACGGAAAAAGTGCTTGTCAGGGACTAATTTTGCCATCGATTTGAGATTGGTGATGGAAAAGAGAAGTCGTTATGAAAGTTGAGTGATGGAATGGAATCACGGATGAAAGTTGTTGATAGTTTGCCTTTAGCCCGATTATTAATTGCTTTATTCCCCAAGTCGGGAATGAAAATATTATCTTAGAAGTTTATTATTAAATCATGGAGTATTAATTTGTCAAATTTTCTGTAGTTGATAATTGAAAAAAAATCGAGTTTCCTTTTGTAGATGATTATTTAAAATGATAGTGAAAAAAACCAAAAAAGGAAAAAAAACAATCGCTTGTGAGCGTCCACGACCATAAGTTCGCATCAGTCACAGGCGAGATGATATTACATTGATAGTTGGTTGGACAACTAAAAAAAAAATCCTGATCGCGTATGGCTAGTGTGTAGAAATAATGAAAAATGAACGAAAAATGGCACGAATTATTAATTTATACATTCCGAAGTCGTGATGTTGAAAATATTATCTTAGAGTTTATTGAATAATCAGTATTAATTTGCTCAGTTTCTATTGTAGTTGATAATTGAAATAATATTTGTTAAAAGAAAATAAAATTATTCAACGAAAAAGGAAAAAAAAAACAGTCGCGTATGACCGTGTATAGAAATAATGAAAGCAGACAGAAAAAGCTCAATTATTAATTGGCACCACATGCAGTGGAGACGGACAAAAATATTATCTTAGAGGTTATTAAATATTTGAGTATTAATTGATCAATTTCTACTGTAGTTGATGATTGAAAAAAAAATGATAATTGAAAAAATGGAAAAAGGAAGAAAAAAAAAATCACGCGGCAATCCAGCGACCGTAAATTAATGCGGCCAGGTATTTGGCTGAAAGCGATGTTATTGATAGTTGGTTGAACTACTGAAAAAAGCATAGTAAAGTATATGGCCAGGTAGAAAATAATGAAAAGTCACGAATTATTAATTTAGCGAGTCGGGAGAGAGGTAAAAATATTATCTTGAGTTTAAGAGGAAAAAAAAATTCAAGTAAAAAAGGAACAAAAAAACACGGTGTATGGTAATGCGTAAAATAATGAAAATGAGCAGAAAAAACCTGGAAATTATTAATTTATATTACTATCCGAATCGGAGGGCGAAAAATATTATTTTAGAGTTTATTAAATAATAGAATAATAAAAATGAGCGAAATAATGAAAAATAAGCGAAAAAATGAGTATTAATTTAGCGCGCATCCACAAGTCGAGAGGGCAAAAATATTATTTTAGAGAATTTACTAAATAATCGAGAATAATGAAAAATGAGCGAAAATAAATGAATTATTAATTTAGCCTTGTTATCTATAGAATTCGAGAGAATTTATATGATAGTTGATAATTAAAAACAAAATTAAAAAGGGAAAAAGAAGTGAAAAAATGGCTCCACGCGCCTGGTCCATGACCATTTAGCGTGGAATACAACACTACTTTTCTCTTTATTATACAACTATTGATATTGATTATTGAATTTAAATGACTCCACATGGACGTTCGAGTAAAAGTCGAAAAATAACTATGTCTAGGAGTTGCAATTAATCTTCTCATCATATTTTAATAAGGACATTGGACATATTGGTGGATTTATTTAATGTCTTCAAAGCCACTAGTGCTGGTATAGAAGTAAGGTAATCTGTTGCCTCTTGATAACGACTCGATAGTTAATGGAGTCGGATCTGAGAAGCCATGAGTAATGTTAGGTTTGAAATGTCCATTTCATTTCGTCTTTCTTCGATTAAATTTAATAAATTGGTAAAATTTTAAAATATTATAAAATATATTTCAATACATAATTATAAATAAAAAGAGTAATAACATTATTCAAAATAATTATTATGGTTTATAGATAATTTTATTTCTTCACGTAAAGTGTGTACTTTGTTTTAACTTATTTTAGTTTAATTTATTGATTAATTAAGCTTAATTTGAAAATTTTACAAAAATTTGAAGGTTTAATTTAAAACTTGTCTTGATTAACTTAAGCATTAAACTACCCGATTACTCATTGCGTTATCTTGCTCGGCGTCAGTGAATCTTAAGAGTGAACTGTTTAACTTTCTGCAGTAGATATAGGGATTGAATGGGGTACTTGATGCGACTCGACTCGACTTATTTGACACTACTAACCACCACGTCTACTGAAATGTTGTCTATGAAGGTGAGATCGATCTTTCGAGTAGTAACCACAACGTCTATTAGTATTCGAATAGTGATATTAAGATACGAGTTCGATCCAAATATTAGGATATTATATTAGATTTAGCTTTTATTAGATTTAGGTTTAAGTTTATTATTAATTTGCCTATTATTATCGATAAAAGATTTCTCCTTAGAATTTATCAATAAAACCTTCAACTGCAGCCATGGGTGCTGGTTTTGGTACTCTTTCAACCCAAGAAAACTCTCCAACAAGAACCTTCTAATCCCCCTCTCGAAGACATAAACAACGCGTCGAAGAAGTCGTGATGGGAAAAATTCAAGAAAGGGTAATGTAGGCAGAGGGGCGAGGAAGACGAGGAGGAAAGAAGTGGAGTGTGGTTTTTGTATGGTGATGAGAGGGGGAGGGTGTAAGGAGCAGTTTGTTGAGTTTGAGAAGTGTATGGAAGAAGGAGAGAAGAATAATGAAGACGTTGTGGAAAAGTGTTATAGTGTCACCACAGCTTGGAAGGTGTGCATGGATGCTCATGCTGATGATATCATCCTATTTCATGGGCATTGCCGGCCCTGGGCTATCACTGGGGTGGAGGGGTGGGCGAGGGCGACCCTCCCCTAATTTTGATACTTTAAATATATTTCTAGTAAAGTCTTTAAAACAAATGTTGAGTTTAACATAGCGTTGGACGACTAATATATGTATTTGTTTTTAGTTGAATCGTTATGCATCAGATTTGAATCTCATATGAGGTTTTGATTGACAATATAATTACTTGTTTAGATCAATGAATTTTTTCATCTGTTTGTTAATCATTTTGTCTTAATCTTAAAAATTTGCAATTTGAGATATTATATGAGGTCATGTAATGCTGTTGCTAAAAGGGTAACATGATTTACATAATTTGGACAAATCTGAAGTAGTATTGTGAATTTGCCTATAATCTTGATATATGAGCATTTTATCATGATTCTGTTAAATGCAAAGAAGCCTTCATAGAAATATGTATTCTTTTGGTTTAAACCTAATATAAAACAGTGGTTGTGAATTTGAAACAAATATGAGAAGGATGGAAAATTGACATTTGTAAAAGTATGAAGGCTTAATTCTGTAGAGCAGAGCATAGAACTATTGACTATGCGCCAATTTGTTTCCTGAACTATTAAACTTTTCAAATTGCCCCTAGAACAAAACATGCGTTTGCAATTTGCAAGAGAAAAATGTTAAGCATGTGAAATTGAGGGAAAATTTGTAGAAGTATAAATGAACCTTATTACCCAAAACCTGGTTTTACATCAAAATGTACTTCACATCAGCAGGAGTCCCTAGTTTAGGAGAAAGCTCGCATTTAAGAAGTCCTCCTATAAAAAATGTTTTACCCTCTCTGTTTCTAAATTGGCAGGAAAGCTACGTTTGTATGCAAGTATCCGGGAACGAACGACAAAGTTTCAAACATCCCCTCTCTGAATTCAAATGTTTTTACTGTGTTCAGTTTGATAGCATTTTGTATATGGTACCAGAAAATGAAATAGTTGGAGAAAATATTAGATAAGCTTCTTCTTCTGAAAATAAGACTTCAGATGCCAAAACTGGAATCCTGCGACAGATATACAAATGACAAGCGACAAAAAGCTCAAAAAAGTCATATTTGAGGTAGTTGCAACGTTGAGCTCTCGCTGCTCCATTTCTCTGCGGAGACACCATAGTACGCATGAACAACTCAATATGAAAACAGAAAAATGGTATTTGACCAAGAAGTGAAAAAAATATGCTGATATGAAGAGCGCGGATTAATTTACAAACCTTTCACGGAGATAAGACATTTCATCATGAACGGATTGAACAACATCACACATCTTCTTCAGTTCCAATTCCATTAACTAACCGAAACAGAAAGCAGGAGTTAACATGGATCAAGATTAAATTATGAAGCAATACCAAAGTAACAGATGGATAACAAGCCAAAGTCAGGATCTATAGATGCAAAAATGTTGGACATCTAGAATCTGAATTAACACTAATCGCTAAGAGATTAAGGAAATATCAGATGCCTTAAAAGGGGCATCACCAAGTAGATCAAGTCCAAAATAAGTTGACAAGTAGCCACATACTAGATATAAGGAAATTGATAAATCTGCATCCAATTTCATGAGATTCTTACCAAGTGAGGCAGTCATGGTCAGAAATAATTACATCACACTATAATAATCAGTGTAGTGAACCATATAGTGGATAAGTCTACTCTGTGGCGTTAATATAATGACTTAGAGTTCAGAGTTGATATGAGCAGGGTAAAGGAAGAGACAATGCATCAAGTCTACTGATCGACCATTTTGTAGCGAGTATTTTCTGGATGTTAGTGATAATACTGTTACTCAGGGTCTTATGACTTCTTAAAAAAAAATTATCCTCGAAAATTATCCACTCAGGTTAGAGTGTCAGACATATATGTATCCATGATCATATGAGTGTAACTAGTAGATACGTTTTCCACCCATATAATTGGTGCCACAACTGCAGATAAGTTTTGCACCGCTACTGGTTAGCAGATATAGCCAGTTCGTACTGTTGATTGCTTATAGACTTATAGTCATCCTCCAGGTTCAAGGATATATACTGATTTCATGATTTTGATAATCATCAATGATCATCGAGCACTAATCCAGATATCCGAATTCTCCCTTTTAAAACGTCTAGTAAACTTAAAATACCCAATGATGAGTTAAGGTCAAACTTGCATTGTAATTTTGTAAAATGGGCAAACTTTGATGAATATGGATATCAAATTGAACGAACCTACTCACAACTTCAATAAAAATTACCTTGAGAAGGGAGTATTAAGCAATGCTAATACCAAAATTCAAGATAGAAAGGTTGAATTTCAGTTGTTTTCTGATTTGATTAAGTCATATAACCACAAGTGTAAGGATCCACATTACATTCACATTGGAATGGTGTCACCACAAGTCCTCACGAAAAATTTAGTGTATGGAACTATCAACTAAATGTTTTACAGTCTAATCACATATAAAAAAGTTCAACAATGCAGAAACACAATGCATATCTTCTAAATAAACCGAGCAGATTGAAGCCAAATTCCAGAAAGCAATTAACAAACATACACATAGAAGAAATAGGCATGTTCGGATGAGTAAAAGTTTTCACCTCAACAGAGCCTTTCTTGGCAACATTAGACCAGTCCTTAGCAATAATACCAGACTTCCACTCGAATTCAATTGTAAGCGTAACTGGAGGTTCATGGCTAGGTGCAAAGAAGCAAGTGTAATACTTTTCATCTTCCTCGGCATGGAACACGAAATTACCTTCTGTAACATTTTCTGATTTGTGATAGTTTTTACCGCTCTCAGACATTACCTACACCTCAAGAATCATAGTCAAAACCAGTTTTATCATCGTACAAACTTTTCCCTACCTATTGATTTACCCAAATAAAATTAACCTTTTTGGTTAAACTCTTAAAGCATGAAATGTAACAACACCAATAACAACTTGCTCGAATGCAACTAAAGAGGCTTCTGCCTAACAGGAGTAGGAGTATGGTAGAATTGTATGCAGCCTTATCATGTGTGATAAAAGAGAGTCTATTCCGAATCGAGGCATGCCAGACTATCTACTACTCCCTCCATCCATAAAAGGTTGGAATTTTTTTCGAGAAAAACATATCAAAATATAATATTTCAAGTATTATTCGTGTCAACGTAGACCACAAAGTTTTAATTATCATTATTAGACGATATTTTAATAATGAAGATACCACTCACAATAGAAATGTACCACAAGAACTAAAAGTATTCTTACTATTTATTCAACCAAGTGATCAAATATTCAAACGAAATTCACCAAACTTATTTAAATTTTCCAAAAGATGTACTCTATATATCATCACCCCATAAACAAACAAACTATATCACATTCTTCAAACATGTCGATACAATAAAAGAATAATGAAGCAACATGGAAAATACCAACCTGTTTATGTTGTTATTGACGGAATCAGAAATTTGATATAGGGGCGAATGGATTAATTCCAAATAAATATGAAAACTTATTAGGGAACTAATTCATTTTTTTGACAAATGAATATAATTTTTGAAGAAAATAGTTAAAACATAATTCTTAACTTAAAAGTTAAGGGGTCGTTGACCCTAGGCCTTCCCTAGTTCCGCCACTGATACAAGAAAAATATATGAAAACATAGGAAATAATTTTTTTACCGTGGCAGCAATTATATGAGAATCTGGTAAAGGGTAGCCTTCAGTTTCGTTAATGATGTGATATTTGCCAACACTCATAGCATCTCTCTTCATTTCTTCTGCTAAACATTTTGCATTAAACGATTTTACTTCAAACCTGAGTGATTCCACATTGGTTGACAATAGTCCTAGTATTAAAATCAAGAAACAAATATTGTGAGGAGCTTTCATTTGACTTTGACTTTGAGTTATCATCATTTTCATAATTATAGGAGAAGAAAATTCTTTGTTTTTGTTGGTAGAGGAGAAAAGTTTTTGAGTTATAGCTTGATTTTGGGGTTAGTTTGTTTCTAGAAGGAATTTGTGTTGTACGTGTGTTTTAGTGTCGGATTTGTCAGAGGTGACACGTGAAAGAAAATGATTGGTTATGTGTGACACGACAGTGATTTGTTTTTTTTGTACTTTAAGAATGTTTTTTTTGGTATGGCTGTGTAATTGGATATTTAAGGAAAGTTTTGTCTGTTAATGGTAGGTATGTTGCTAATGCTCACCCTCCCATCTCCCTTTTTTTCTTCAACCAAACTAAGGTTTGGTACCAAATGTCTACTGTATGATGATGTCCTACGGCTATGTTTAAGTCACATGTGGGTAAATGAACTGGTTATTTTTCGTTTCGATTTTGAATCAATATTAAGAAGTGTGTGAGCCTGATATAATAAACCAAGGTATATATCAACATACATACTCATCATCGACTACTAATGGATATATCCAATTCACCCATTCAAAACATTTTGGGTGTGCCTCCTACCTTTTTTCTCTAAGAAGAACACTTGTTTGTAAGTCTTGACAGTACCACATCGTTTAGAGAGTAGAGTTGAATGCCTTTGTAGTTGTATAAATAAATGTGGTCTAGCATTGAATAACTCACTTACCTGGATGGGGTCAATAGGTGATCAATGAGGCCTATGTCCTAGGTTGGTGACTTCCATTGCACTCACAGAATGTATTTAAATCAGTTAGTTGGCTACGTCATAATTTAGCGATTAGGCTGCGTTATGTGGCCACTTTCTATAAATATCGCTTTAATTTTTGTTATTCCAAAAGTTATATTGATTTCTTCTTTATGAACAATGTTTTGTAAGGCCGTATCTAGATGAAACAGATTCTATACTATTTTTTCATGAAATATAAAATCAAAAATATTAAAAATATCGTCAGAGACTAAAATCAAAAATATCAATTTAGACTAAAAATTAGTAAGACATCAAAATAAAACATCACTTACTTCCAAAAGAACTAAAAATAGCTCGAAAGGTTATCCACCTTCAACTAGTATACAATATTCCATTAGAGATAATAAAGAATAGAAAATAACATTGACTTGCATTAAATTTTGTAGGAGAAAAAATATGATGACTTTTGCAAAGGAGACGAGAGGCAGTTATCAATGTACTATGAGCAATTATGTGTGTGAATCTCTGAGGATTACTGTATCATGAGAAGTGATATCTGCATCGAGTAATCATTCTCCCAGTACAGTTAACTTACAGGAACTTTACCCAATTGATCCCCACGACGTAAGATGAACTCGAGTACTGAACTCCTTGCTTTTCTGAGTTTTTCAGCATCCTTGAATGTATGAAGCTGCAGCATCAAGCTATAAGATGTCTGTTGCCAAGGCTTCTAAAACAGACTGGTTTTCTTCGTTAGCTGCTTCCATTCTGTACGATTTGCAACTGAAGTAGAAAACTGTACTCATCATGGAATCAATGAGCACCACGAATGAGTACATCAACACCAGAAGAGGCCCTTCCCAAACTCTCGAAGAACCATCTCCATAACTCAGGGTCTTGACTCTGTGCTCGAAAAGACCTTCCACAAACGCCAGCCCTATTGTCGAACCAAGGAATATCAATAGACCGACTTGTGTCTGCCCTTTTATTAATGAACTTGACCTGAGTAATGCCTGAGGTCCTGAAACATCCTCCAACACAGATATTACAATAGCAATGTTGCAAATGATGATGGCATTAGCGAAAATGATTGAGAAGATTAACCCAACTACCATTGCAGGATACAAGATCAAATCTGGAGGAAATCCCATGACTGAAAATGCACTGCTTACAGCAACAAGAAGCACAATAAACAACATCAAGCACCCTGCATTGACCCCACATACCCATACATAAGTTGCAACAATTCGCTTCCAGATTTTGGAAACTATGACATAAAACTTTGATAAATTGAAGTGCTTCCTCGAATAAGTACAATCAACTGAATAGACAATAGCAACCTTCGACAACAAGGACAACATTATGTACATAGGAAAGCTTAATACAGCTGAGACAGCCACTTCTGCAAACTTTTGGCAGGACTGTTTGACAAAGGGCCTAAGAGGAAGTCCACTAGTCTTGGCCACAAGCAACAATCGAATCGTTAATCTTTTGACAATGGACTGATTAACCAACACATTAGACAAAATCACAGCTGATAGAGGGCAGATTAGTAAGGCTGCAATTGACATAAAACCACCTGAATTATACCGCAAAATCCTAACAGTCTCTCTCAAAATTTCAAGGGCATTCATTGAATGAATATGGCGATCCGACGGAGAACTGGAATGTGTAGACTCCAATTCCAACATTTCTATATCTTGATCCCCAGTTTTCTCTGTGTGTGTCACCATTGAGCTCAACCTTGGGCTTAACCCGCTGGTAACTTCCATTGTTACACTAAATTTTCTTCACAAGCGTAGCTTAACCAAGTTCAAACAACATATAAATACCATCAACAACAAAATTTTATCACACCTAGAGAGCCATTGTTTACAATCATTCAGAAACTCAATCTAAAAAAGGCTATACCAATCTACATAACATCAAATAAACATCTCTAGCACCCAAACATACTCAGTTTCACCAAATTCCAATAACCAACCTCAAATTTGATTTGCTAAAACAGCAAACAAGAATCATCCACCAACTCCACAATGCTAACCCTTCACCAACCTGTATCAAAAGTCCAGTTCATAAGCCCCAAAGAATGATCAATACCATAAAAATCAAAACTTCAATGTAACAAACAAAAAATTCAGACACCCAATATGCAGATTAAACAAAAGATCCAATCGTTGAAAAAATCCTATCCTAATAATTGGACTAATATATCCTTACTAGTTTATTGATTGCAACTCAATGTTGGATGGAAAAGACTGATTTAACAGAATAATAAATGTAAGTAGTCAATTCAGAGCATTTCAAAACTAAATAATCAAAATAGGATGATATTGAACGGGGTAATCGAAGTGAATTATTTCTTAAACATGAGTGACAGTCAAAATCATTCGCCCAATAAAAATACATTCAAGAATGCTAAAAAATCTATATTAAATCAAATCTCAGATCATAGTTCATACCTCAATACAATGCAGATAAGATGCTTAACATAAACCTGAAATATCACTCTTTTATACAACCCAAATCCTATTTTTTCTCATATAACAAAGTTTATAGCAATTATTTGGATCTGGGTTATGAAAAAAGTGGTATATTTTTTGTTCTGAATTCAAGAAACACGTAACCTTGTACACCTTACTAGTTACTATGGTACAAAGTGCATGCAACAGTGCATGTAAGAGTTATGAGTCACGTCTGCCACACGTAAGAGTTACAAAAGAGTGATGAGTCACGAGTAAGGTTTCAATCTTTTTTAAGGAAGATGTACTAAATTGATTGAATTAAAGTACCATTGAACATGAGATTTGTTGTAATAAGATCAAGAAAAGGGGATTAAAGTGTGATTAAAATTGTTACGAGTTTGGGGTTATGAAGATCCGCATGGTAATGCGATAAAGTCGGTGTATGATTTAGCACGGTATGACTTCACATCATTAGTCAATCCTAATGTATTTTGTAATCTAGTTGATTTATTTTAATTGATATTTTCATGATTCGATAAAAAATTTAACTATTAATAAATTTTATTTCTTATTTTAGTAAATATTAATGATATTACAAGATTTATTACTAAAACTATATCAGTAGGTTGTAACAATAGTTTTTGTTATTTTTTACTCTATATATTCCCTTTTAATTATTTTTCTAGACTTTGAATAATAATTAGGGAATTACAATTGTTTACATATTTGCTCTTAGTTAGTTGTTTTATTTAATGTAATCACCAATTTAATGAGAGAAGGTGAGTAGAACGTTGACGATTGTAAAAGTCAATACATGAAAATTAAGAGAAAATGTGTTATTGGATGTGTAACATGACAATTAAAAATTAATAATTTAAGTTAGGTCGAGACAAGGGGTGAGGTAGTTGGTGTAAATTTTATTATTTTGTTAAATGTTATTCACTCCAAATCTGTTTAGTTGATTGTTTAGAATTTAAGTATTGTATTTTTTTTTTGTCAATTGTTTATAATTTAAGTATTATATTTTTTAATTTAATTATTTAAAGCAAAAAGTGATTCATTACTTTATCATTGGTCCATAAAGTAATCAAACAAAAAAACTATGTAGTGAAGCTTATGGTTACATAGTCAATAGGATTATTTGTGCATATTTTGTGATGCCAATTTTCAAATATGAGCATTTATTCATGCAAAAAGATTCGTGTATATGGAAATGTAGACCAAATCGCTTTATTTCATCTGATGTATCAATTTCTAACATGGTCATATGATTATTGTGTTCTTTTTAGAAAGGGACTAGTAAGGAGTGCCCGTTAAATGATCAAGGGACGATATTCTATTTTATAGTCGGCCGAATCCTTATTCTCAGAAAATATACCCATACGCAATTTTAACTCTACGACACAATGTCGTTAAAGATCATGAGTATAAAAGTGAACCAAGAAATTGTCACAGATGATGAATAATTCAATAATGAATAGACGAATTTAAGAAACAAGGAAAGAAAAATAAAGAATAAAAACAGATTAATAAAATGATAGATAATGGTATTGCAAGCGTGAATTGGGATAATTGTGTATCAATATTTCAAGGTAATGGAAGGAAAGAAAAATAAAGGAAATGAAACGGACAATAAATGACAGAGGCTTCAGGCCGTAAGCGTAACGAAAATCAGTATGTAATATTTTAGCGTGCAAATTTCAATGCACAAAGCACAACGCTTCAAGCTTTAAAAGGTTTCTAACTAACGAAGAAATCGCTACGGACGGCGAATCGCACTAATAATCAATAAAAGCATGAGGATGTAAGGAAAGAAAATACGGAATGGAAACGATTGAATAAAAATGATAGAAAAGCCGAGTCGTAGCGTAAATGAGTAATTGTATAAATATTTCAAAGTGCAACTTTTCTGCCCAAAGTACAACGCTCGCTTTTAAAAAAAGAAAAAAGTTTTATAACGAGCGAAGAAACCGCTATGGATGATGAATCGCACCAATAAATGGTCAAGATGAAAAAGTAAGGAAATTAAAGAAAACTAAAAGGAAAGGAAACAGATTAAATAAAATGACAGATGCCGGGTTGTAGCGTAACGGGTAATGAGTATATAATATTTCCGAATCTACAACTTTCTTAATGTATTAAGTACAACGTTTCACAAGCTAAAACAAAGGTTTTGTTAACTAAGAAACTGGCCATGATGATTTAATATCAATTCAATAATAAATAGAAGATGAGGAGTGAATGAAAGAAAAATAAAAAAATAAAAACGGATTGAATAAAATGATAGAAGTTGAGGCTGTAAGGTAATGGGTAATTGGATATACAATATTTCGAAGGTGCAACTTTCAATGCGGGAAGTACAACGTTTCCGTTTAAAAAAAGGATCTAACATCGTGTTTGTAATAAAGACGGTCGCCCTTAGTGCAACTTTCAATGCGCAAAGTACAATGTTCTCAAGCTTAAATAAAATAAAATAAATAATTAAAAACAAGTTTTCTAACGAACGAAGAAAATCAAGTTACGGATGATGAATTGTAATTCACACGAATAGAAAAACGTAGGAGCGGCGAAAGAAAAATAAAGGAACGGAAACTAAGCCAATAAAATGATGTATGCCGATACTGTAATAACGGGTAATCGGATAGAATATTTCAAAGGTGTAATTTTAATGCGCCAAGTACAAATAAGCTGCTTAAAAAAAAGGAAAATCCCATGACCGCTAAAGACGCATTACTTTTATAACTACTATTATGTATTAGTATCTCAAGTATTTCAACTTCGTATAATACTGGCCCAATCCAAAATAGCTTGTCGTTGACTTTTTTAAAATTGAACTTTGACCATCAATTATTAATTATTCCTTATTTTAAAAAATATAAAATTTATATAATTGGATTCAGTTTTTAAATACTTCTTCATAGTATTAATTTTTAATTTTTTAATAATATAAATAAATAGTTATCACGATAAAATTTACCTTAATATGTGAGAAAAATAATTATTTTGGATTGGAGAGAGTATTATAATATGTGTACTTATGTCATAAGTTGTTAGAAGAGTCCGGACAATTATGCCATGTCTAAAAGAAGAGAGTGGCGACTACCAAATAAAACACTCAACAATTTTGCCCAGACCCTTAAATTTTTTGATTTCAATGCCAATTTGAAGAGTTCGGGGAACGAGATCAATAAAAGGATGCACTGCGGCTCAACATCCGGCGCGGTAAGGCAAGTGACTAAGTCGCTTCCAACTCAGATGCCAGGCGGGCCATGGCTTCTCCTAACAAGAAACCGCCTCTTCCCTCTGCCTCGATTGGATGGCCTTTGATTATTCTTGATTCCTGGATGACGCCATGAAGGGCCTAAATTGATCATCATTAGTATTCTATACCGAACTGCCGGAGTTCGGGGCCATCCCGGTGTTCGATCACTAGACGGTTAAATACTTCTAAAAAGCCTAGCTCATGTTCTTACTGTAGACTGTGTTGTAGAGTAATAAATGGAACGTATGTTTAAAGTTGAAATTACCAAATGCTTGGCTGGGTAGATTTAAATGATAGACGAGGAGGGTTGGCGTTGTCACAAGCACGGTCGACAAGGAGGTCAAATCTTTTTCCACATCATATCAAGCACTCGTGACGTGATGCTACGGGATTGGAGGTTTGTTGGTTTTTATGGCCACCATGAGGTAGTCAATCGGAAGGTTTCATGGAATTTAATGCAGATTGTGGCTAGTTTCTAGAACATTCCTACCATGTTTATGGGAAACTTTAATGAAGTGTTGAGTAGTGATGAGCATGTTTCCCATAGACGACAAAGGCCAACATGGCAAATAGAAAATTTCCCGCCAAGTGTCAATAACCTGTGAATCGCTTGACGTTGGATACCGGGTTTAAATATACCTGGTGTAATAACTTTGTCTCACCCAATTCTACCAGAGCAAGGTTGGACAGATGTCTTGCTAGCAAATATTGAATGGACATGTTCTCTGAAGCTCAGTTGTTTCATCTATCAACCAATTGGTTGGACCATCTGCCCATTTTACTTGAGTCAAGTCATGCGACGGGGAGTTGTGAAATCGAAGCCTAGATTTCCAATTTGAGAAGGATGGTGCTTCAGATGACTCAAATGTAAAGCGTATTCAGATACATGACAAGCAGCTGATCCAAGTATTAAAAGTGTTTCCGAGTGTATCCGCTATACCGATTGACCTGTTAAAATGGAAACACACTGGGAAGCGTGCATTGCTAGATTCATGAGAAACATGAGGTATTGGGACATGGGTCGCAACAAAGCTATTACTATTGCTTCTAAGGAGTAGGCTAATCACAATAAGCAAAGAGATAGACCGACCGAGAAGCTACTATTTTTATTGAGTCAAATGTTTAAGGTTGATATGGAGGGTAAAAGGAGACCAGACACGGCTTTCTTTTCATGCAAGCCAAAGAGTAGCGGGCAAATGTAACCTCATTACCGCACTACAAGAAAATATGAGTCCGCATCGGTAACCCCGTAAAATTCGTGATCCGAAGTTCGCTTATAAAGATCTTTTACTTCTACGATTGGGGCTTTAAGCATCGCGGTTTTTCTCAACTACACACGGCTAGTTTTTGATTTAAGGAGTGGTGCGTGAGATGCAAGGCGATTTTTCACAAGAGTAGCGTTTGTTGCTTTTCCATGGCTAGTACCAAAGACCAGCCCGAGCAGGATGATGCAAGTTAAGCATTAAAGTTTTAACGGTTGGTTCCTTCCGAAAGTTTAATTTCACGTTAATTTCTTTTATTCCAAAGGTAGAGCGATTGTGTGTATGGGCCCGCCTCTATCAGATTATTTTCTATCACTATCAAGTAAAATAATGTCTAAAAGTTTACATAGGCTTAAAAAGTATCTACCCAAGAGTTATCTTCCTATACCCAAAGTGCTTTTTTCTACTAATAGTCACCTATAATATATTAGCATACGACGCACCCATGTCCTAAAGAGTAGATTTTGCCAGAGTAATGTGTAACGACCGCCCAGTCGTGACGCCCCTATGCTGGGACCGCCCAAATCTCGACACCGTAGCCTACCAATCATTGATGACTAAATTTAAGACACTGTCGAAATAACCCAAAACACTATACAACGGACAAGAACAGTTTTAAGAAAAAGAATCCATTGTGGTATTCCTAACCACAAAATAGCAACCAATATACAAATATATCTCCTAAGAAAAAATATCAACGCTACTAAAAATCCCAAAATAACAATAATATAGACAACTGAACTACAATCCAAACAAAATAATGAGACCGTGAGGATCAACTGCCACCCGCCGCTCACCTGGGCTCTAAAGCACGATCACCCGAACAAGCCCGAAGACGGAACAGCACCACCTGTCAACCTAGCAATGAAATGTCATCATGGGCCGGTCAGGTGTAAAACATGGGTTTAGTGAATATATCTCAATAATGAAATTAATCTCCAATCACGCATAGTATACCCAAGTAGTTGATATCGCATACAATAAGTAAGTAGTACATAATATTATTCAACTTAAGATCTTAATAATGAAGTCATTAACAATTTCATTATTACGTATGTTCATAAATCTGCCAATCATAAACATTCCAAGATACGGCACCAACATACACGTATTTTAAAGAGCCAAGAACAATCACTCTACTACTCTATCAACCTATATGACCACATCACAACCTCAACAACCAATCAACTAACTCAATAAATTTTATCAACTCAACAACTCGCCCAACTCAAGAACTCCAACAACTCAATCAACTCCAATATAAACCGATTTCTACAACTAATGCGCATATAATCAACTCAACCCATAGGAGCAAACTTAGGGCCCGCCGACATGTTTGGCTACCAATCGGGAAAGCAGGTACTGTATAAACACCGCACTTATACCGAGGTATAAGGCAAATACCGGATAATACAACTCAACATACATCATCAACTCATATACAACTCTTCCTAATACGACTCAACATCACCTCAAAACACCTATACGACTCATGAGACCACAGACACAACCCAACAACTCAACCCACAATTCATATTCAACATACAATTTAACACAAAATCATATACATACACATATCCGTAATCAAGTAGTTAATCAACACCCGTGAGATAAATACTCACCTTGGCTAGCAAATAATAGCGCCCTGCCTAATTAGTCCACGTGTTCTTCCACGCCAACGCCTAAATCAAACACCCGGTAGATATAATTACTACTTACTACCATATTAACAACTCTATTTAGTTATCTATCCAACTTAACAACCGTTTTAGTTACCAATTATAACTTAAGGTGAAAAGATTACTACGCGAGTTAAACCGACTAATAAAACGACAAAATTCGAGCATCATATTTCCCCAACCCAATCGGCCATCACTCCCTCCAAACGCTAACACTTTAAACAACTTCTATTCAACCCAAAATCGACTTATTCTAAACCAATATATCCATCATTAATCACCTAAATTCCAAATAATTCAAATACTTACCTACTTTACCCAACTAATCTTAACATAATCTCCACCAACCACACAAAAACCACAAACCAAACTCCAAAACATCTCTAACAAAGTCCATCAACATACTTTTGCAGCTAAAATTTGATTGGAAAAAGTCAACCTAAAAGTGAACTAACTTATTCCACAAATTTCAACCATAAAAATCGATTCTAATCACTTCTAACCACAATATTCAAGCTTAGGTAATGCATCTCTACCATTTTGAAGTCTCAAAACCCCAAATCACAAAAAAAATGGTCAACTATAGCTCAAAATGCGAAGATTTGAAGATAAAAATTATACATTTGATAATCAAGAGATGATGAACAAGATTACGTAGCGAATTGCAACAAGATTCCACCACAAAATTGAAAAAAAAAATCAAAGCGGCAGTTGTGGTCATGTTCGGCCCCAAGCATGAGGAAGGAAGGAGTTTTAGCGAAATGGGATAATTACAAATGGTTATGGAGGTAGGTGGGAGATATTTCTAGATTAGTGCAAGGTCTCGCTTGGATTTTGGTTTAGCTTGCCTTGCTTAATAACACAACTCCTCTAACATAAACTTAACTTCTACCCCAAATAATATTATAATAAACATCATAATGAACGTTAGTTACAAACATGTCGATAAAATTGGATATGCTTAAGGCATATGATCGAGTGGAATGGTTTTTTCCTAGGGCTATGCTAATCAAGTCGGCTTTCAGCTGTCAGTTGCTTATTACAACTATGCTGAGTCGGTTTCTTATTCACCATGGTTAACGGCCACCAATCAGTTTATTACCCCTCGAAGTGGGTTTAAGATAGTACAATTGCCATCCCCCAATCTCTATATTATTTGCAATTTTAAGGTTTAATTTCTTTATTGGAAGGAGGCAATTTATTGTAGGGACATTCAGTACTGAGCATGGATCAAGTACGGAGCCTATGACCATCTTATGTTCACATTTATACACTTCGTTTGAAATATGAGAGTTGAATCTCATAAATATGTCCATTGAACAATTTAATCAGACAACGATTTACTTACATTTAATTATATTCAACTAATATAAGTCAAAATATATATGTTCGATCATGGACAATCGAGATATTAGGATTAACTCGTATCGACATTGTGGGTTATGATGGCCATTGTAGTCCGCCATAATCTATATATTAATATAATGTTCGGTTAACATAAATTAATATATTACTCTTGTCAATCGAGCCTAAGAGGCCACACAAAACAACAAGATCAAACTATATCACGATTTCAACTTCCTGCCCAAAGTGAAACATTTAAGAAACATTCGATCCTAAAAAATCGAATTTCGACTAGTGGAGAAGTCGTACAAAGTTGAGAATGTATAGAATTTGAGGAGATTTTTTCTCCTTGAATCTCTAAAGTGTTGGCCTATAAATAGTGCTCAACCCCTCACAAATTATTTGCTCCAATTCTTCCAACTTTTGAAGTTGAGAATTCTCCTCTCCACTCCCTCTCTTGTTCGAATAAACCCCATCCCCTTAGGAAGAAAAATAGTTTTTTTCTTTTATTGGTTTCGTTTTCACTTTAATTGTTCTAGTAAACCTAATTTAAAAGGGTTTGATCAATCGTGTTAGAATCTAGTATGAATTGGTCTTTGCTATAAATACCACCATACATCTCGGATCTTCAAATTGATGTATATTAATCTAAACACAAAAAATATATGTATGAATACAAGAATTCCCATTGCAACGGAAGACAAATGAACCCAAATCCTCACAATCAACCCCACGTGAATGCCCCTTAAAGTCCTCTCCAAAGCTTGCTCAACACCGAAACGACATCCTCTAGATCGCACACACCAAGCAGGGAAACGAACCGAGTAATTTTGAACTCGCTAGAGTTTGAAGATGAATAAAATTGAAGAGAAAACTTTCCAATTTTTCCAATTGGGAGGGGGCGGTTTCTTTAGAAAGAGGGGTTAAGGTTTTTATGATTACGATAAAAAACCTAATCCCTTTCTTTAACTACTGTCCCAAATTCCACTCGCAAGAACTGCTAAGAAATCCGCTTAACTCTAACTTAATTAGACCTTTATGAGCTTCTAATTAAATAACAATGAGTTACTAGTGAGTTTGTTCTATTTTAATTAACTTAAATGTCAATAAAGATACTAACAGTCACTATCGAATAACTTATCAAGTTATTCATCAATTTCATCAAGCACTGACAAACTAAGAAGTTTAATCAATTGATGTTCATCAATATATATTTGACAAATATATAAATATTGAGATACATCTCTCAATATACAAGTCTCGCTTAATTTCATATATGAAATATTATTCGAATATCATCAGACATACATGAATCTTCTGCATTCTATAATAGTAAGTTGTATAATAATAATTGACCAATTACTATTATAATAATAATCGCCATAACCCTTAAATTATCATGAGAACCCACACTAGTAATATACAATTACTAAGGTGAAATACCTGGGTTCGGGTAATCTCATTTAACCAAACCGTAAACGACCGATACACAATTGTCGCAATCCGCACAATAAAAGTGGAATCACTCATTGATTTCAACAAATCGCTATGTGAACTATTCTTATAGATAACCTACTTTGGTTGTTCGGAGGCTCATCTCGATCATATTCCATCAGAATTCACGGTGTAAGTGCACAAACAAAATCTTCCTGATTAAATTAATACTATTTTATAACTGTGAGAATTCCTAGTAACGCTTAGATAATTATTTTAATCCGTGAAAAATCCAACAACACCGTTATTGGGTAAACTACTAGCGGAGGAGGCAACCAATTTTAAGCGGATTTTGACCTCAATGCATGCAGATCGTCCGTCACGATTAGTGTACAAAAGTCTACTATTTTATTTTAATGTACGTTAGGGCATACCAAGTGCAATTCACGTGGAAAGTATTTAGACTTCCAACTACTATTGGTTTATCCAGAGCAGGTTTTCTCTTCCATGCTAATCGATTAAAACCAAAAGTAGCACCGAAGCCTAAACTTTCTACCAAGGGGAGGGAAGTTTTATTAATGTTGTTACTACGATCCCCACAATGCAATGTTTCAAGTCAGCTAATTTCAGCTTGTACCGAATCGACTCTTATAGTGTTTAATTTTAAGGGGATCAATTTAGACAAGTTAATAAAGCAAAAAATACACTCGATTTTCTCCGAGCATTATGTCAATCAATCTAAAGAGAATGAGGTCGGAATTTCGAGATACCGTGCTTCAATCGTGCAATGCCAGAAACAAGCTCGAAGTCAAGCCACCGAACCACAAAGCTACTTGTCCAGGGTATTCAAGGCACGCTACTTCCCTTAGGGAGATTAACAAGATCACTGAGGCGAATCCAAGCTGCTAATACGGTGAAAGATCATCTCAGTCCGGGATCTCATGAAACAAGGAATAAAATGGATGTTAGGCAATGGACAAAGCATCAATATATGGGAACACTAATGGGTCCCGCCTCGGTTTTCTAAAATTAACAATACGACGCGATTGATAAGGATATAGGGTCGTCACGGCTCGCACGTCAGACGCGACGTTGCAAGGCTGGTCGCACGTCAGGTTTGGCCGGGACGCATCGCCGCGGCTGCTCGCGACGCACGTCAAAGATTCCGGACGCACGCCGCGGACGGTGGAAAAATTATGCACCAAATAGTTTTAAAAGCTTCAGACTTCGCAACTAGCCCAAATGCATATAAATGTACTATGCGGGGACTTCGCCGCCGAGCCAGGCGCATCGTCATACGCCTGCAATGCCAGCCGTTGACGCACGCCGTGTCGCTTCGTTCGCGACGCTGGTGGCTGCCCGCACGCCGTAGCCGCTGGGACGCACGCCGTGCCGCCGGCTCGCACGCCGCGGCCGCCGGGTTCGCACGCCGTAGCCGCTGGGACGCACGCCGCCGCCGACGCACGCCGTAAGCCGTTCGCACGCCGTGTCGCTGACGCACGCCGTGTCGCTGTCAAGACGCTGCAGCCGCCTGCCCGCACGCCGTGTCGCCGGGACGCACGCCTGCCGCGCTGCCCGCACGTCAGGCCGCCGGTTCAGACGTCAGCGGCCAGCTGACGCACGCAGCCGCCGGGTTCGCACGCCATCACACTTGCATAAAGAATCGTAAATGCAGAGTTCAACAATGACAATCACAAAGATTACTAGTCATAAAAACATCACCCAGACATCTCTCACAGACACAAATTAGCATGCTCATTTCTTTCGATTTTTATTAGACTGGGCAATCCTTAATGAAGCCGAATTCAAATTAGTGACACCAAAACACTTTCTCCCATTAGACCTAGATTTTAGATCTACTCTTTTGGTGTAAGTATTCTTTAGTATCAGATGCATTATGTTCATTCTTTTGGGAATTAAACCTTATTATGCAGATTCCGCCTCACACGCATAACCTTTCCCCGAAATTTTTACTGGCCTCCGCATCGCTTCATATCCACTCTTTATTCTTAAGACCATTTACTACAATGTCTAGCGACCTCATCCCTACCATACTTAATATCGACATCACTAAAAGCCAACTTAATATCTAAATGTTTGTCAAAAACATCAAGATTTTCTTCTATATCCTAGAAGTATCCAATCAACTTAAAGAACTCTCAAGCAAGCAACATTTATCAGCAACGGCGCTTCGTAGATGTAGACTATCTCAGCTTATCCCAAATAGTTTTAGCACACTCCGTGATTCCAACTTTTCTAATAATGCGACGATAAGTTCAAATAAATAATCGGCACATGCATTTTCATTCATTCTCAAGCTTTTATCAACTGCTACCAGAGCGTATCAAGTTTCCGACTAACAAAATTTTAAAGCATTTTTCTTGAATTGTGTCACACTTGATTTTTTATTTCCACATGCTAAAATCGTACTTTCCGCTAAACGGAGTCATTACCATATCGATTCAAGAGTCATATTTCAACAAATATAATTTAGCAAATAATATAACAAGAAAACACAAAGTAATTTGAATTTTAAGCAATCTAACAACAAAAACCAACGAATAAAACTCAACAAATAAACAGCAATACGTAACTGAACTAGAAGCAGTTTAG